>JAZDUA010000769.1:0-571495 GCA_038098605.1 Gryllus longicercus
ATCGCACTAAATAAACATGCCCCGTCCATCGTTAAACAAAGAAATGTACGAGAGGCATTCGCCAAAGCGCCTTGCCTAGAGATCCATCGAGTAGCGTCTTGGCGTGCCGCTGCACATCCCAAGCTTTCACTGAATAAGTTATGCACTTCGTTCCTTTGTACGCGCAACGTGTATCAGTAGTATGATCAGAAAATACTAATTAACTTCACTTCGCTTGTTAGGATCTGACAATAAGACCACTTGAGCATACGTGATTATCGTTTTATTGATATTAACATTAAAAGTGAAATTGCCTAAGGAGAAAATATTCCAACATTTTGAGTGAATAGATGGTGTTAAAAAACTTAGCATAAATTCTATCCTCTCTCTGTAGCATAGGACCAACTAGCGTTAACACTCATTGTATTTTTAATACAATGATTACAAAATTTTGACATTGAAGTGGATACGAGGACATCTTTATGCTCCTTCAGACACGGGTTTTAATTTCTATACTTTATTTAAATAAGCAGAGACATATCTTATGCAAATCAGTAACGGAGAAATGTGTACGAGTATTTTATAGTAGTCCAGGGCGATTTTCTCCCCTCTGAAAACCTCCCTCTGAAAACAATAAAAGTTGCATTTATGATTAATTTTATGAAAATACCAAATCAATGTAAAATTGAACTCAAGTTTCCCGATCACTCTTGCAGACAGGGCGGTCGTCGTAGTTCTAGCATAGATCTTGACCTTCCTTTTATTGTTATTGTAACATAAAGGTTTTTCTCTTACAATTTCAATTTTTTATTATTCACTTCTATTTATCAACCTGTCATTAATCATCTATTATGGGCGCACGTTTCATTCCGATTTTCTCAACTCAATTATCATTTCCACCACAATATCCTGTTCCATCTTAACTTGTCTCTTTCGTTTAGTTTCAATTCGTATTCTCTTTCTTTTATCATTATTTTCCTTTTCATTATTCCCCCTGGTTCTCTCTCGCTCTCGCTCTCACTCTCTCGCTCTCTCTCGCTCTCGCTCTCTCTCGCTCTCTCTCTCTCGCTCTCTCACTCTCGCTCTCTCACTCTCGCTCTCTCACTCTCGCTCTCTCTCGCTCTCTCTCTCGCTCTCTCTTTCTTTCTGTCTCTCTTTTTCCCCTCTCTTCGCCTTTATTGTAATGTCCTTGATTTCTTTTCCTTCCCTTCTTTTCTCATCTTTTCTTTCTCATTGAATTTCCTTCCTCGTATTATTTTCGTCCTCTTCATCGTCTCATCTTTCATCTCATCATCCTCCGTCTTCTGTTGCTCTTTCCGTCGCCGCTTCCTTTCCCTCTCGTGGGCCTTTCTCTTTCCAAGCGGCGCTCCGCCGCGGGCAGCCCCCGTTCCTGTGGCGGTCAGTGTGACAACTGGCGGGCGCCCCGGGCGCACCTCCGCGCGGCAGCGGCGGCGCTTTTTGCGCCGGGCAGGGCGACGACCGCGCCGCGCCGCCCCGCCACGCTCCGGCCCGTCCCGCCCCGCTCTTCCACGCCCCGCCCCGTCCCACCGCTGCCCTGCTCCGGCCCGCCCCGCCCCGTTCTGCCCCCGCCCCGCCCCGTGCCCCTCCGCACCACACCGCCTCGCCTCGCGCCTCTCCGCCCCGCCTCTCACCGTCCCGCCCCGCTCTGCCACGCTCTTCCTCGCCCCGCCCCGTCCCTCCGCGCTCTGCCTCGCCACGCTCTGCCCCGCCACACCCTGCCACGCCTCGCCTCGCCCCCCTCCCGTGTTGCCTCACAATCCCCTCACCGCCAGTCCAGCGTTGCCCCCTGCGCATCAATGGCCGCCTGCCCGAGATTTGGCTTTTTTCATCTGGCGCCTAATGAAATAATACCGGGCCCTCTCGCTGGACGTCGCTGTCACACAGTGGGCCGAAATGATGAATTTTTGTTTTTTTAATTTAACTTATTTACGGACTTTCAATGAAGCATTTAAGACCACAAACAGTCGTGGAAATTTTTTAACTTGAAAATCAGTTTTGATTGTATATTGAAGTATTTGTTTTCATCGTAGCAGAAAATTGCCAATGGAAATTAACAATTAATTTGGCAGTTGTGATATTTTGGATAAAGGAAAATTTATATTTTGCATCGTAAAAATATTACATGAATATTATTGGTGGGAGATGCCCGTATTGCCCGTCAGGCATTGATGGGAGATGCCCTTCAATTGCTGCAATTACATTTTTTCACATCCACAATTCAAAGCTTTACGACGTGTCTCATTCCTCATCGCTGTTTCTAACTTCGATTCATAAAGACACATTTTCTCTTGTGTATGTATTAATATTTTAGTTTAAACTTCACAAAGCTGCAAAGGCCTTCCATTTAAAATTGAACTTTGACGTTACAAGCATTCATAATCGCATTCTTTAGATTTTTGAATTATCGGGCTCTATTTACTTGCTACATTCAGACGAAAGAGTAGGCATGATGCCCTGAGCCTCGCCACGTAAAATAAGGCATCGTTGATTGACTGACTCGCGGTCCTCTATTTGCTGATTGTGGTCCAGTGCGAGCCACGAGCATTGGAACTACTGTTTGGCTGAGTTCATCGCTCCCGGGGAAGATGCCCGTCTGTCGCTCGGACGTTTCTTACAGTCTCGAGCCATTAGGGCGCTTTTTACGCGAATAATGCTGCGCCACATTCTGTTCTTGCCAAAGAAATAGGTGATTTTTCCACGTAATTGTTACACTCTCGGCGGAGAAGCGGTAGTTAAGTACACAGCACCGAATCGATGGTCGATGATAGCGGCGCTCCGGGCGCCAGGCAGATGTTCTCCGAGATTTTCGACGAGGCGAGCGCACACGAACGCTGAGCAGAGCGTTGGGCTGAGGTTTCTGAGTTGCTGAGTGGTTGTGGAGAACAGTATCATTTAAACCACAATCCTTTTTTATATTTTATGGGAAATAAAGGTTTTTTCATATATTGTGTTTCCTCAATTGACCATTTTTGTGTATGAATAAGCAAAAGAATATGATGAGGTGCACCACTTACAATGTTTTTCAATTTTCATTTCACTAAAAAACACCCGAAAACGATATATTATCACAAGAAAAGCTACATAGTTTTTGTGTGTTAGAACTTCAAAAATCGTTAAATTCTGTGAATTAATGTGAATTAATGCGAAATCCAGTGACCCACGTTCGGTGACGACGGCCCCCAACACCATTCCTCGAGGGAACCCTAGTTCCTCTCGTCCTCGCTTTTGGCTCCCTAGCTGCGTCCGGCATCGCTGGCCCGCCCGCGCCCTACCACCGTCCCCGCCTCCGTTCCCGACCCCCACCCCGTCTCCGCCCCAGACTCAGCCCCGCCCCGCCATCACCTCCGCCCCCGCCCCCACCTCCTCCTCCGCTCCCGCCTCCGCCCCACCCCTGCCTCCGCCCCCGCCTCCGCCCCCGCCTCCGTCCCCGCCTCCGTCCCCGCTTCCGCCCCCGCCTCCGTCCCCGCCTCTGCCTCCATCCCCGCTTTCGACTCCTCCTCCGCCCCCTTCCGCCTCCACCCCCGCCTTCATCCTCTCCGCCCCCGCTCGGGCTGTCCGTCATGTCCGCCTCCACCCAGTGGCGCGAGCGCGCACGCACGTGTGTGGCGGGGCGGAGGCGGCGGCCGACACAGGATTAATCTGGAGATGCATATTTTTATGGTCCTGGCAGGGGCGGCGCGGGGGCGGCCGGCCGCAGCCGCTGCTCTCCCCGACACGGCGGCTGCAGAGGCATTAGGGTAATGAGATGTTAGGCGATCGATACTCCCCCGGCTCATCTCTCGGCGCCGGCGGAGCGGAGGCAGCGCCAGATGGGCGGCGGCGGCGGTGCAGGCGGCGGCGGCAGTGGAGGTGGAGGTGGAGGCTCCGAGGCAGCTGCGCCATGCAGACGCCGCAGCCACCCCCCGCCGTCACCCCGCCATCACGTGCGGTGGAGGGAGGCGTTCTCTCGTGCATTCGTTTGTCTAATCGCAGGCTACTCGTCACACGCTATCAATGGAGGGCTTAATTGGAGAAACAGCATTTTGTTAGTCACAAAACATTTCGCAGGATTGAAATTTTATAACACGCGCGTAATTCATTCCTTTATTGAACCTTTTATGAAAGCCACATACAATCAAAAGCACCACTTGATGAGTGTGTTCTGATTAGTCTCTTCTACTTTTTTACCCTTGAATTTTTTTAGTTCGGAAATGTTTTTAGTACCGAACTGTTCGGCTTCAATATCGAAATTACGATTTGAATCTCTGTTATATAAATTCTAATTTATGTGCAAGAAAACGCTGATCTTAAAGATTTTTTACTGTAGACTTTCTCGTTTCCTGTTTTTCTTCAATCATTTCTCATATTATCATCGTTCAGTCTTCATTCAATCACCATTCTCAGATAAAACATAAAGAGTCTCCGAGACACACAACGGTGGGATGCAAGTTACGCCACAGCATTTACTATATCTCTAATTTTGCTGATGAGTATCAAAGTTCAAATCACTTTCGTTGTATATTGAGTATTTGTAGCTAAATTAAACTTACAGGATGAACTCGTTTTCCAAATTGTTTATTTTATCTCTGCTTCATTTTCATTCGATATTTTATTTTCTCCTATAATTTATTGCTGTATTTCTTTCAATGTATATTGCACCTCGCAGAAGTTGGTAACTGTTTGGTTTTAACTATACATTTTATTAGGTGGTGAAAGTATTAGATAATATTCAGTCTTCACGGCTCTAATAAAAGTTTCCTAGTGCTCTTTCTAATATACTAGGACGAAACTGAATCAGCTCTTATGAATTATGTTTAGTAAACGACAAATTCAGTAAAGGAATTTAAGACACAGATCAAATTTCACAGAATATGCAACCGTTGTTTTCTATGTGCGCAGTGCATGTTCTAAAGATAAAATGTTCCTTCTTAACTTTAGAAGATCTATATACGATTCGGGATTTTGTAATGAAGCTCGCATTGGTTAGTGGATTAATTAGAAGGTTACTTATATAACAGACTACTAAACCATAGCCTCAATTCTTAGTAATACTATTATTTATAGCACACAATAAGTAGTCAATTATTGAGCGTGGAATTAGTTCAATAATTATGTAACAAATCTTTTGAATTTATAACGCAGTATTGGTACTTTTCGACAATCGCTTAGCTACAAGTAGTATTTATGCTCATTCTAAGCGAAATAGATATTTAAGGAAACCATTGCTTTAATTACTCTGCTGCAATTGAGCACGCTAAATAATACTACCAAAGCATGTAGAATTAATATGTCAATGTCTTTACTTGGATTTGTCCGTTTTTTCTTCAGGTAGGTGCATAAAATTGCACTTTTTAAACATCAACCAGAGCTTCCTCCTGAAGGCAAAAATTCAGTTCAAAATATTTCTGTGGGGTTCCTGCTTTCTGTGCCTGGCATGTCTCTGCAGAGGAAAGGCGAAGGGAGGTGGAACGCGGGCCTTTTACTGCCTCTAGAAAGCCCCCGATCGGAGCTTTGGGTGCAGGTAGAGGCGGGTGGCGGCTCGCTGCTGCCCGTGACGAAACGACGCGGGCGCTGCTGGGGTGCGCGTCCAGGGGACGTCTCTGCTTTCGCTGTCGGGGCTGCGTCCAGAAAGGAACTCCCGCCGAGAAGGAGTCTCTTTAGGCCTTTCGATGCTCCGCCGAGCGCCCGCTAGTCACCCGTCAAGAAAAAAGTGGTCGGTGTAACCCTTGGCAAGGACGCGAAACAAACGTTACCTGAAAGGTGTCGTGTTGTCCTGTCTTTCTTTTTCACTTTCCTTCTCTGTACTATGCTCTCTTTTGTGAGCTGAACAACTGAAAGGAAGAGGCTATTGCGAACCAATCAGTGTCTGGGAGAGGGTGGTAGTTTCAGTTCTCGGCGGCGCTCTCAGGTTTATAATCAAGGTTTTCTCTTACTGGATGCAGAACTGCAACTCTCATCCAGAATGTTTAATAACACCATTTTGAAATAGCCTAATTTTACATCTTCTATGTCATTGGAACTATTTAAATTCATTATTCCGCTAAACTGTTTAATCCATCAATATGGGATTATTTATTCTTCATTAAGCTTTTTTGAAATTCTGATCGCTCTATGTTCCAGAAAAGTGAATTGACACGTATATAACGTTTTATCATCATTCCACAGTATTGTAGATCTTTTACTTTTTGTCAGTCTTTCTCAGCTAGATCTAAATATTCTCTACATTTTTCATTCAGAAAGATAATATTTTAAATAAATATGTTCAGTTTTATTTTATTTGTGTAATTTGTTATAAGATATCCAGTTTATTTGTCTAAAAATTAATTTTTTCAATCAGTTCAAGAATGTAAGTTAAAACTATGCATTTAAAATGATCTCAAGGAAACAAGAAAACGAGAATAAAAAAAGTGATTCGAGGGTACAGATGAAGTTATGATTGAACAAAATGAATGAACACGTTTGGATATTGAATCGCAGTTTGGTTTCGGCAGTAAATATTAAGTGAAGTTAAGAGGATATGATGGGAAGTTTGAGAGATGCTTATATCTGCAAGGAAAACTTCTACATACTAAGAATTTGTAATTAATATAGCTAAATAAAATGGATTGTTTACGTACGTTCGATACTAATTCACCAAAATAACAGAAAAATGTCTCTTTCACTGGAATTAGTGTTAGATATCCTTTATATCTTTTGTAGCCCTGTTGATGATGTAACTTTTTGCCAAAATGTTGGCCAGTGATTGTGGTACATACAGTGGCCATAATTGAGATACTTTAACTGACCTCAACTCAAAATCGCAATCCCAATTTAAATAAGTGAATACTGTTCAGATAATTAATTGCATATCTACAGTGTATTTCGAATTGTAAACTGAGAATGTTCCACCAGGCACGAAATTACAGTAAACCCCCGTTCACGCGAATTCCAACACACTAAAATAATCTGTTTTTGTTATAAAAATTCGTAATATAATATTTGTACATCTCCACATTACTACGTTTCTTTAGCAGGACCTACATTTTGTTTGTTTGACGACGATTTTCCTGTTAAGCGAGTTTGTGCTATCGAGGGTTTACTGTGTGAAGAAAACTAAATTTGTGTACCCCATACGGTCTACAAACATATTCCAACTAGTTCGCGAGGTACCACGACTGCAAGAATCATTCGTCTCTTTGTTTACGGAAAACGCCGCAAGAGGAAAAATCCCCGTGAGAAACGTACCGCAAAGTTGCCAAACACCTGAGGAGATGTAAACGCTTTACAGCACAAGAAAAAGGGCACGCCTCCAAGGTCGAGGAGGCCCTAGTGAGTTGGAAAGGCAGAGACAGCGGGGGCGGGGGGGGGCGGGGTGCCAGCGGAAGCGGGGATGGAGGCGTTGAAGAAAAGCAGCGCTGTTACCTGCTCCAGGAGCCCGGCAATTAGGGTCATGGTCCAGGACGCGTCAGGTGCAGGCGGCGGGGGCGGCGGGGGGCTGACGGGGGCGGCGGGGGCGGCGACAGCTACTGGGCGCGGCGCTGTGTTCCGTTGGGACGCGACTTTCCCCGAGACGGCTGTAAATCTCTCGATCCCCGCGTTCCGCGCCAGGCTGCAGACGCCGAATAAAAGCGTCCGTCGCTTCCATGGAACACCTTCTACCTTTCCGCTACAGATTTTTACGACGCATTCCATGAGAGTGGGAGTTTTAAAGAACTTTCACGAAATCAGTAACGAGGCTGAAGTGTTGAATTTGTACTTTATATTTACTAAAATTCTGTTTATAATCAACCATATTATAATTTACCAAAATTTTATATATAATCCTAACTTTCAACAAAAAATAATTATTTTTGTAATAAGAAACAATGATCGTAGTCTAATCTGTGATTGACAAATTTGTAACTGATTGACTAAATATAGGCAACTAAAACGTAACTTAAAGATTCAAGAGTTCACATCGGAACAATACTAGAACTACGCATCGTGTGGTGATATGGAATTAACCTCTTAGAAGTCATATACAGAGGATTAGTATTTTATAAATAAAGGAGACTTATGTTTAATCGTTAAAAATATTCTCGGATTAACATTTTTCCTTGTGCTAAATCAGTATTAACTTGGATTTCGTGTGTGGTATATGATAAAATTGTTGAAAAATCAATTCGAATCTCCAGAAAATATCTTCAGTCTAATTATATTAAGTGTGCCCCTCTTAAAATTTCTATGTCATATAGAAATATTCCCCACTTCCTTATATGCTTCTTAGATTACAACTAGACAGAAAACATTCAAATCTTTCATTTAACTGAGATATAATATTATTCTCATTTTATTATACATTTAATATGTAGTTGAACCTAACGTTACTGCTCCAATCTTTTTACTACATGTATCTCAATAATGCAATTAGGCTCTCGTGAACTTGTCCAAGTAAGATTGCATGAACTCAATTATTAATCGCTTATTATATTTCTTGATTACTTAGAATTATGATACATTATCTTGAATGTGAAATTATTCGCGGTTCATTAGAAGAATTCCCACGTCGTGTGACCGAAAATAGTGTCACGGTGCCCAGTGAAACAATTATTTCCAAAATAATCGTGACCTCATGGTTGAGCCAACCACTGACCCTCCTGGGGTCGTCGAGGGATTCTGCTAACGATGCGCTCGCCCCAAAACAGGAGGAGTGGCGACATCAGTTTCCACGGCGCCTTGCGCGTTGGGCGGCGCCGACACGAGTCACGTAGGGCCACCAACGAATGTGCGACGTCTACTCCGGCTTAAAGTGTGCTCATGTACATGCTAGGGACACGCAATTTAATTAATGGCACTATTCTTCTCCCCCGAGAAGTGAATCATCTTCGAGACGTGCGCGGAAACCCAGGCATTACTTAATTTGCATCGCGAG
Source organism: Gryllus longicercus (assembly GCA_038098605.1). Taxonomy (NCBI): domain Eukaryota; kingdom Metazoa; phylum Arthropoda; class Insecta; order Orthoptera; family Gryllidae; genus Gryllus; species Gryllus longicercus. The sequence continues at coordinate 8,870 of JAZDUA010000769.1, forward strand.
CATGACATGCTCACTAATGTATCCACCGGAAAACGTCTTCAGTCCTCTACCTCGAAGCTGTTAAAGTTAAGCTACGGAATCAGCTTGCTCTTCTTATCAAGTATACATTTAGAAAAGATTAGAAGATGATCTAGAATGATGATTCATTCTAGCAATGTTGACCGTAGTGCGTATTCTTGAAAAATTGGAGGAAGAGTACACAGCTACTTAAATCCATGTTCATCTCAAGGGAGGTTGAGAGGCAGGAGCAGAAGTGGATTCTTGAAGGGCTTTTCAAAAATATCTTCTTAATATGGGCATTTAATTTTACCACTTCCACTAACAAACATATCACTTTTCTGCCACTCTGTAAAATACATGAGAGACTCACGTAAACCATAGTCGGGAATAATATTTTCAAAGTTTTCCTGATCTTTTTACACATAGTGCTGCAGAGATTAAAAAGGTACTACATTGTCAGGTTGATTTCTTGGAGCTTTATTAAGTACAATGCATTAAGCATAATCGGAAAATAGTTGAGCTAAACATTTAATGGTGACTAAAAACGACTTCATTGAGTAGTTTTTTAAAGAAGAGTTTACAGGACCAACTATGACGTTAGCTATAAAACGACCTATGATATCAGTTGCATCGTCAATATAAATTCACGTCCATATATTTTTAGTTTTCTATTGAAATGTTTTTATCACTGCATCACAATACTGAAGAAACATTTGCCAAAGTTGATTTACAGGCATACATTCTTTGGTTTATTTTTCGTATCTTAATGTTGGATTTTCTTACTTATCTTCGCAACGATGTTGGTTTTGAAAATATAGCAGAGAACGAAATATATTTTGACACCGCGCTGAAAAGTAAAACAATAATTGACCGATATCCCTGGCAGAGAAAAAAAAGTCACCTTCTTTTCATACCTGTCAGCGCAATATTAGAGACATTTTAACCCAAAGAAATGAATTAAATGTTGTTTTTAACTTACAGTGTGAGAAAATATTACATTCTCCGCCGTTTATGTCACGTTTACTTTTAAAATAAACCAATTCATTTTTTTGAAGTCATGAAATGCAAACTTGGATTTAGGCAAAAATGGAATTAATTTTGAAATATACATTTATTGCAAAATAGACCCCAAAAAATGCTAAAGATAAAATCGCTATAAGAACCACAAAAATGTAATTAGTTGAAATTCGTCTTAAAAATCTAGCTAACTTGATTAAAAAAGTCATTTTCCTTAAGTTTCAATCTCTGTTCATAGGTCTCAAGGGATACATATGCAGAAAATGAAAGAACGTTCCCTTAGAACTTTAAAAATATTCATTTATTGCTTATGTTATTAACTTTTTTTGATTCTCAAAGCGAGTTAACAATGACAATGACCAAAACAATACAAAATATCTGAAGAAAAACTGAAGAGTATATTTCCACACACTCAGGTCAAATTCTTTTAATTTAGAGTACAACGAATGAAATTGTAAATCTGAATTTAGATATTGTTTTCGAAATTGTTAACGCATATGTCCGTAATGTGTATTGTGTTATTACATTGCAATTAAGAATACTGTGCCGTTTTTAGAACTTTTGTATTGTACTTGGATTGCTAATAACTAAGAGAGGTAGTTGCAACCATATTCTTTTAAAGAACATAACACTGGAAACAATAATTTTCATGATGCTGTGTAACGATTAACTAGGATGACATTTATTTATTGATGACGTTAAGAAATCATTGCACATATACGTTTATTCGTGTGTTATACTTGCGCGTATCCGATGAAAATAAAATATAGGTTGATTAAAGTAAGACGTCTTACTATTTTGAGTTCAACTCGTGTAACATTTTGTCAACTTGCTTTGGAGGCGACGCTGATGCTCTGACCTCCCGCGTCTTGTCCAAACACACCAACCGCCGAGCCACCACAACAGCGGCGGGGAGAGGGGAGGCCTGAACCGCAGGCCCAAAGCTCCCCTGTGTTCCGCCACACACAACACAGTGGTCGAAAATGACATTGGGCTCCAAAACCCCGCAAGCCGTATTCTCTGTTCTTGCCAAAATACGCATATGGACCAACACAAAGTATGCAAATGTGTCAAACATATGGATAAAAGAAAGACAATTTCATTGACATGTCTATATTTTCGATAATTCGCAACGTTTCTTTCAGGATTCTCAAATGTTGTTTCTAGAAATATTTCCCTTTTACCCCCAGAACTACGTACATCTCTAAAATACAAAAGAAAATCCTTTTTTGACACAAGGATATTCCTTTACGTTAACTATAATGCACTTTTTTTCGTTGTCTTTATATCAAAGCTTCCAAAACTCATATGAACTGGCTACATTGAGCTGTATATAACCACTTTCAAATAACAGCTCCATCTCACGAAGCATTAATTATGTTATTCTTAACCTCCAAAAAATCATTTCTTTTTCGAGATAAGTTTTTTTTTTTTTTTTTTTTTTTGCCTTTTCCCTACGCTTTTGGCCCATTTCGGAGCAGTGTGCGCCGGACCTCGCGATGTATTGACTCGGCCCGCGTTAACGCGCCCATAAATCTCTCACGGGCGGTGGACGATGGGCAGCGGGCGGCCGGCGGCAGCGGCGGGGGCGGCGGGGGCGGCGGGGGCGGCGGGGGGGCCGGGGCGGCGGTGGCTGCGAAACACGGACGCCCCGCCGCGAAAGTGGGCAGCGCCCGAAAAAGCTTTCACCGCTCGCCGTGGGCCTTTTGCGCCCGGGAAAGGAGATAGGCTGACGGGTTCGGCCGGTGCCGGCCGGTGCCGACCGGTACTGTTATAAATGAATGGAATGTGACTCGGGGAACGTAAAAAATGGGTTCGTGTCGTACGCGCGTTTAGGAGTGTATCAATTTGTGTGGTGTTCCATTACGCGAGTTAACATTGTTGATTTTGATTCGCTTCTTTTAAAATTTATTTCTCCACTTGATTGATGTTATTGGATATTCGTATTTTAACATAGTATTCAACTATTAAGTGAAAACTATTATGTGAAAAAAGTTAATTCGATTGCATAAGAAATGTGATGGTATCCAGCACAAAGATTTTAATCAGTCTTTACCATCAGTCTTAATTTTGTCAATTTTTATAATTACATCCTGGATAACTTCATTATCACTGGCTACGTTCCTTAAGTCAAGGATGACACTTTCATAGCCTGTTATTATCATAATGTTTTCCACTGTGTCTTTCTATGTATCCCATGGTTTAAACCATAACGTACCATTCACTGGACATCTCTCAAATATCATCGCGAAGTTTCTTGGTGATCACCTCGGTTGGATTAATGATTCCACAACCTTCTTTATTTAGATTCTTTGAGCTGTCAGTATATATTTACAGTAATAACGGTATCTATCTAGTTCATCTCTTATGAAGATTCGAATTACTTGAAAATTTGCTAGGAATATTCGGAATTTCAACTGTCACACAGACACATAACTGGCACACAACAAATCTTGTATTGTTCAAGATCGGCTAGAAATGTATTCTTAAGGAGTGACATTTTCTCTTGAATATTCACTAGAATGTTTTTTTTAAATTTATTTCTTGCCCTTTCGGCCCTTCGGCCTTTCGGGAGTTATTATTTACGATACATACATTACATGAGGACTAACAGTCTCTTCCACTCACTGGAATGTGAATTACTCTTACTGTCAAAGGTCTGGGAAGTTTCTTCCTGTAATTTAAAGTCCTTAAAACGTATATGTAGTCTGGAAATCTTTGGCAACTGGATTTAATGTATTTGATGTTGCTTTGATTATACAGGTGTCCGGGGAGGCAAGGTCGAAACTTCGAAAATAAACTCTTAAGACAACTTCAAGCACATGTTGTCTAATAAACTACTGGGATATTCACAATTGTTTGGCCTCAATAAACACTCAAAAGTTGGTTTGAAAATATGAAAATATGCTTTCTATGCAAATATTTGCATTGCAGAAGCATAGAAACACTCCAGAAACACGTAAATTGTTTATTATTAACAAAAGAAGTTAATATAATTGTTCAGAAAGAAAGAGAAATTAACATACAAATATAAAAGCACCCAATGTACACATTTCGACTCCTTTTTTTATTTTTGGGTTAATTTTTACTTCTGAACAAATATATAAACTTTCGAGGATAATGTTGGTAATTTACTGATAGGTCGATATTTTTCAACTTTCCCCCCGCCAGTAGCCCTGGCGAGGCGGGAGTTTATTTACTATCTGGGGTACAGCATACGCCGCAGCTCTATGGCTTATGCGGCAAAGAAGGGGGCAGAACTTACTTACTAACTTATTTCTAACTTAACCTATGGATGAAGCCGGCACTTTGGCCGGCAACCTAAGATTAACACAAGTTTTTGTTCTTCTTCATGCTTTAATGTATTAGTTTTCTTGGTTGTTTTTTTTTTCTCATTCACACGCACATTCACACTAGATCACTAGACACACATATTTACAAGGATTTAACAACTCCTTGGTATCTCACTAGATCCGGTATATACATGCTTAAATCTTATGTCTCTTGTAGTTCCGGTTGCCCCATTAAAGTATGTATTTTTTTTTACCTTCATTTAATATTACATGGTCTTCTTTCTCTACTAATTCACTAATTATTTTACCTCTAGAATCAGTTCTTTCGGAGCCTCAATTTAAATTATGCTACCAAAATAATGGGTTTGCTAACTTGCTGCACAACGTTGTCAAGATCACTACTTTTTAGGGAAACGTAATTAGGAATGTATGAATTACATTATTAGAAACACTTATTTTCGAGGGATAGCTACACAAAAATTTCCAAATTACTTTTTGTTTCACTTCATCACTGTCTATCGATTTGTTCACATAAATGGCATCAATGGCCCTCAATCCCCCCACCAGCATATATGCGCATTAATCTATTTTTGAACTAGCACCTGCGTGCTTTGATTCGAATGAAAACTATTTTAACGTTTGTTTTTTGAATTTACAAAATATCAAAATTGTGATCACTCTCAAGCTTTTGTAAAAACTCATAGAATGTAGTGACTAAACCATTCACGTTCTATTAAAGAATCTTCCCTGTTGCAATTTACGCTGGATGAATCTTCATTTTCTGATGGTGCTGTGAAGATTCGAATATCAAACGTTCTTCTAATTTTTTCATTATTCGCGTAGAGCTAGGTTTAATTCTCCTATCTTCTAGTGATGGATATAATTATCTAAATAACTCAGTTAGTTCCTCCGTTTCTCTTGTGTAATTTATCTATATTTTAAATGTGTTATTGGATCCATAAGGGTGTTTTAAAACTCCTTTCGGTTGATTATAGACATTAATTTGGAAGTTTTTTGTAATTTTTCTTTGATTAGAGATAGTTTTTCAGCTATGTACTTCTTAACATTTCTTCTTTTATTATTTTCATTGTTATTTTCCTGCTTCCTTCTGGATGGTTTGGACAAATTTTCCACACCTACAATTGCAGTATTTCAAGGAAATACATTCAATAAAAAATTAATAGTATTTGTTGCCCTTTTAACTCATCGCAAATAAAACCATTCACAAGACTACACGTTCACTTCGAACACGCTTTCCAAGTAGCTCTGCCTCTCAGACGGAGAGCTTGTAGCGTCCACCGCGACCGAGCCAAGACTCTGCGAGGAAAAGAGTTCTTCTTCAGCTAAAAAGAAACTGGTTTCTGAGGAACCTAAAAAGTTCGATTTAGAATTAAGAAAAACAAATTGAAATCGCATCAGAATGTAAAATATTATTCAAATAAATGTAATGGAAATAGTTCAATTCTTTGAGGTTATGTTCAACTGTGTACATAGAAAACGTCCAACGCTTAGCGCCTGCTGTGATTGTACATGGCCTGATTTTCTGGCCGTAGTTTGTTGCACAAGACACGCGAGGTCAGAGGGGTGGTATCAGCTCTAAAATACTCCTGTTATCGTCATTTTAACTCTTGGACATATGTGATATTGCTTGAAACGCAATGTACGCACGTGGGACTTACTGTACATCGAGGTTCCTGAGAGCCGTCCGCCCGTGGACAAGCCCGCTTTCCGGTAGAGATACTCGCTCGACTGCGCGCTGTCACGACAATAAGGCGTCGGCAACGTACCCCCCCCCCCCCCCCCAAGGAATGGGCCACCCTTCTATACGTACGCTTCTTTGTGGTGCAACCGCTGTCTGTTGTTGACGCGTGCCCCGAAACGTTGTAGCGTGACTACCGACTACATTGCTCTACAGAAACTACAGACTACAGTATCCTAAAAAATCACAAATTCAAAACGTGAAACATAGATATCTTAGCCACTATATGATTGATTCCTTTTTTGTGATGCCGGGCGCGTCAACTACTGGGGTCATTAGTCCCGAAAGTGTAGTGCTTGTTTTGCTAGTGAGATGATGGGGGTCTTCTCGCGTTATATAGCAAGATCCCGCGCCGACCTATCGTTGGCTGGCGTGGCCTTTGCGGTAGCGTAGTAGTGTGTGGTAGTGTAGTGTATGTAACTGTTACTAAGGGTGAGAATAGGACAAGGAATAGGAAGGCGAAATCGTGCGTGGTCCGTGGCCCGTTTGTTAGGGTTCTGCTCCGACATTCGCCTGGTGTTCATCAAAGAAACCACGGAACATTACCGATCAGAGCAGCCGGTTGCTAGAATTCTCCTTCAGACAGTGATTGAATTCGACCTGGCTGATGCTTGTGCCGAAAATTCTGCCATCGGGACTCGAACCTACGACCTCCCTCTCAGAGGGACTGCAGTGACATCATTTGATGCCGTGAGACCTTTCTCCCCGCCATAGCCACTATAATGATAAATCAGTTTTAGGGAGTATAAAGCTACGACTAGGTTTTTAAGATGAGTTTGTAGAACTGAAGATTTGAGCAGATTTCAAAACAAAATGTATAAAAGATTTTAAACTAATTTTAGTTCGAAAGTTTATTTTTCTCCACTGCAAATGCCCACTATGCTCTGCGGCGAGCTGAAAGTGTAAGCTCGTGATTTAATACGTTTTTATCAGTGGTAATGTCAAGAAGAAATAGAAAGAAACAATATTTATCTACTCTTTCGTTACCGGGACCCGGCAATAAGAGGTTTTCTGTTGAAAATTCGCCATTTTCCGTCGCACAATTACAATACTTTCTCTTCTTACGAATTAAGAAAGAGAAAGTAAAAAGACGATGCGTGTTGTGCCAGAAGTTACATGAAAAATATTCAAATATATTGCTCGTCTTTAACGTATTAAGCATTTTAATTTATTTATGGTAAGACTTGAAATTGTGGGCAGGCGATACAATTTCGACGTTCCACAGCGTATCTAAACCATCGTTGGGTTTCCACTGCACGGCCGGCGTGTTGAGATAGGAAATGAAGATGACTTATGTCAGATGAAGTGGGGAGTAAAGATGGAGGAGGTACGAGAATGAGAGACCCTCACATCAAGCGAGAACTTGCTTTTTCCACTGTAATTGCCATCTGGAGTAAACGGGGTTTGATTGTCAACTCCAGAGTCGTAAATACGCACGCTAAGCTTCTCCGAGCCACGCGTTACCCAATGTATTCAAACACTGAATCATATTATATTAAAACATGTCGGATTACAATAAGTGGGTATATCAGTATCATAAATATTCACGGTTAAAAACATTTGAACTCGTATTTCAAGTATCTTCAAGTTATTTCAAGAATCGACAAATGGGCGTTGAATTAGAGTATCCCAGTTCCCTAGGATAGAGAATTACATCTTGATTCGGATTCTCAAACACGACCTTCCTTTCTGTGTTATCTGTCTTATCATCAGGGCCGCATTAATTTGTAAAGGGGGTCTAAGTGTGGCCAGCCCATTAAATACAAATATTAAAATGAACATGAAATAAGCTAATAATACACTATGTTAAATATTACAAATACAAAAATGTGTTCAAAAATTTATAATCGACGTTATAATGTATAAACGGATATTAACTGTGAGCCTGGATGGCAGAGGTGGCTAGAGCGTGCGCCGACTGAGCGCCTCGATCGGAAGGGTCGTGGGTTCGAGGCCCGCCATGGGCATGGTTGTTCGTCTCTTGTCTTTCATGTACGTGTGTTGTCGCGGAAGGCCTTGTGAGTCTGCTGACCAGAGACCGAGGAGCCGGCATGTGTCTAGTTTAAACGGTTAATACATGTCTCCCTGAGGGTCATAGTAAGTACCCGTCGCGGAAAGTTGAAACCGGCATCCCCAGAAGCTGGTAAAAGCCCCAGGAAGAAAGAAATGAATATTAACTGGAATATTTTATTAAGTGGGATGAATGGCCAAAGATCTTTTCCTTGTTAATGACCCCAAATTCCAGTGAGGCGCTGACCCCCGAACGGACCACGCCCCGCCCACTTCGGCAGCCCTGGACCCGCGCCGGGTGCGCCCTTCGCCGGCCACGCACGCCCTGCGCCGGGGTTGCCGCCCGGCGCCCACATCCGCCGCTTTGTGCAGCGGCCCTCGTGCGCGGGCGCAGCAAATGCGGTGACCCCACACAAGGCGTGGCCCAGAGCACCACGAAACCGCGGAGGAGGAAGAGGGGTCGATGCACCCCAGCCACCCCGCTGCCACTCAGAGGACCCTCTTGTTAGGTGGTGTCGCTGCCCTGTGTGTGTGTGTCGTACTCTGTGAGAGCCACCACAAAGCGTACCATGCAGCCGAAAGCAAAATTGTCCCGCTCTCGTCCGAGGGGTGTTGGAGCTGCGACTGCGCTTTACGAGGGCACTGCCCCTTAGGACACGCTGCTCTTCCAAGAAGGCTTTCGGAGGGGAAGTCCGGCAGGATGAGAAGAAAGGCGCCTTTTGTGTGTCCGGAATTAGAAATTCTAGCACCTTCTTTATTTTTTCCCAAAAACTTAGCACTGCTACGAAGTGAAAATAAATTGTGTGGATTAGTTGTCGCACGAATGGATTGTATTTGTTATATTCGTGAGGATGAATATTCGAGTTGCGAAAAAATTCGAAATTTGAAAACTCAAATACTTTTTTCATCATCATAATCTTCGGAATTCTAGCTTTTTAATATTTTATATCTTCATTCGAGTTTCATTGTTTTTCTGGATCTTATCATTTCTATTGCTAAATGCGTTACGTTCGAATGTTTAAAAACTGTATACTTCAAATATGTACATCATGACAGATTGAAATTTTTTTAATTAATGTGTTGAAATGTACACTTTTTTAATTACACATTCCATCGTTAAATATTTAATTTGCTGGCAGCAGAATTCTGAGTCCATCTAGTTGATCAAAATATTATTGCTTGAAAAGTTTAATAAATAACATCTAAACATTTCTTGTTTAGACACTATATTTTTTGCCAATTAGAGATTAGAAATATAATTACACAAAACTTGTTAATTTTCAAAGCTTTTTGTAGCTAAATTTTAACATTTTAATGTGAGTGATTAGCAATCTAAATAAACTGATTCATATTCATTTAACTATATTCCACAATATATTCGAACGTTTGTACGAAGGTTACTTCTGAACATCAGTAGTTATCAAATTGAGAAGGTTATTTAGTTGTAATTACAGCCCTGTTGATACACTAGCAATAAAGAACTACGTATCATATTACATGTACAAATGAAACAGCAAAATTTAAATATATGCATGCACATAAAAGTAGCATGACGATTCATTTTTATTATAATGGAAACTCTCGATTAAAAATATGCTAAGAATTCGAGTAAAAACGAATTTATCCATTTGCTAGATGTGTCTTTGCACCTCCCGCCAAAGAAAAAAACATAAGCTTGGAACGCTGAACGTGTCAACTTCGCGCACCCGTCTGATCTATTGGCGCGCCGCCTATCTCGAAGGCTCATGTGAGGGACTCGTATCTCTGTGACGTTTCCCGTCCTTCCTTAGAAAATGACGATTGCGAGAAGTGTAACATTGCGTCCTCTGCTCCCCTCCTCGGCGGAACGAGGTCGCGCGGCGCTTGCGCAAACCGCTCGAACGCGCACATGCCTTCGGCCTCCGCACACGGGCGGATAGGCCTTTGAATTAATCTCATCTGCCAGCTATTGTTTATTTCGTTGTTTCTGTCCACTTAGGTGGCTCAGGGCAACAATGCTGATATTACTGCGGTGCCTCTGACCGGGAGGATGGAGGGTTCGAGCCCCGATGGTGGAAGAATTTTGGACGCTACCCTCATAGCTAGGTCGAATTCAACCTCTGTTTGGAGGAGCATTCTGGCGGCCGACTGCTCTAATCAGTAGTTGTTCGTGATTTCTTCGATCGAAGGCGAATGCCGGAGCAGTACCCTAACAAAAGAGCCTCTCAGCGCGATCGTTCCTTCTTCTTCCTCTTTTATCCGCACTCCTTTCTTACACACACACTTACACTTACTTCATGCACTTCACTCTCAAAAATCCTCGAGACCATTCGGGAGGTTAGAGCATGTCCCGGCAGACGCGGTGCTCCTCTGGTGTGAGATACCTGGTTGGGGAAAACCCGCACAGCCGACGGGTAAATTGGCACCGAATTTCGTTATTCGACGGGGGATGACCACAGCCACCTTCCATGATAAAATCGTGCACTACGCTTACGGGACTAATGGCATGGGCGGTTGCTGTGCTCGAAATCTCTAATCGGTCCTTGGAAACAATGGAAACTACTGCGAACCCCATCCCAGAAAGGGCGAGACTCTTCTCTCTACCCCAGAAATGAGAATACCATTATTACACATTCCACACAGCAAACGTCAGTATCATTTAGTAGGTACTGATTGCTATAAAATATGAAGTGGTGCCAGCACTTTTCACGTTTAATGTTCATAGATTAATTGATATTTCTGAGCACTGACCTGCTAAATAAAATAAATGTTAAATTATTATTATTATTATTATTATTATTATTATTATTATTATTATTATTATTATTATTACTATTACTATTACTATTATTCAGTGTTTAGAAACTTAAGTAAATTTCTCGGCCCCTAAAGATTTGCCGCCCGAGACCAGTGCCTATCGGGCGTGTGCTGCACTCGCGAGGCCGAAGGGGCAGAGGAGGGCTTTCGCCGCCTGCGCCGCGGCGTCGCGCACTGCGCGGCGGAGGGGGAGGGGGAGAGGGAGAGGGAGGGAGGCCGTGAGAGCGCCGGTGGGCACGTTATCGCCTCCAGCGCTGGCAGGGGTGGGGACTCCGCTTTGTTCCGAAGGAAGTGTGATAGAGGCGCAGCTCTTCCTCCCAGCTCGGGCCCGCCGCCGCCGCCAACACCGACGCCACCGCCGCCACCACAGCCGCCATCACCTCCGCCATCACGCCACCAACGCAACCCCCCCGCCAACCCGCTGCCATCCCACCGCCATCACCAACGCCACCGCCAACGCCAACATATTCCTAGCCGCAGCTGCCACCGCCCCCACTGCCACCGCCACCACCACCATCACCACCACCACCACCACCACCACCACCACCACCACCAGTGCCGCCGCCACAACTACCACTGCCGCCGCCATTGCCGACACCACCGATACCGCCGCCACCGCCGCCTCCACCGCCACCACCGATACCGCCGCCACCGCCGCAAACGACGCCACCGTCACCACTGCCGTGCGACCACAGTGGGCGATAGGCACGGCGAGCACCGCAGACGCGTCGCGCCCACCTTCGCCGCCGCCGCCACCGCCGCCGCCGCCGGCGCTGCCTCCGCCGCTGCGGGATGCCGCCTGCGGTGGCCTCCTGTCGCCCGCCCCTCCCCCGCCCGCCCCTCCGCCCACCCTTTCGCGGCCCCCGTCGCATGCCCGGGCTCTGCTGCAGCGCAGGAAAACCCGCGAATGACTTCACGACTGCCCTCGCGGGCCGCTCCTTACGTGCGTCTTTCGTGTCAACGTAGAATGTGTTTATGCTAGAAGGAAGCATTCATTGGTTTTCCTATTTTAGATTCGTTTTGTTTTTAGTGAAATAGAGGCATTTTAGAAGCATTCATTTCATTCCTTAACCCTTTACTGTATTTTGAGTTTTTCCTTCCAAACTTTCGGTTCCAACATCCATCTTGCGTTTGAATTCACTGTAAACACAATATTTTCATAAACAGGGATTTAAAAAAATATTTTAGTGATATTAATCATAAGAGAGTACGATAAATAATTTATGAATTGAAGAATGTTTTTGTTTCATTACTCGTATCACTTTTTATATTTTCAATACTTTGACAAATTAAAGCATATCAAATTACTCAATCAAGAATTAATATGATATGTATTCATCCTGAACGAAAAAAGACAAATATCATGTTATATTATATATTAGTTTTCGAATTATTAATGAACTTTTGAACATGAATTCTAATTATAGAGGATGTGAATTATAATTATTTAATCATTCGTCAATGAATTCATTAATTACTAACTCAGGAATGAAATAGTCTTTATTATAGATTACTTTATTTGTAAAATTTCCTAGAAGTATGCATTTCAAATAGTGTTACATCATGCGATATTTCATGAAGCAGTTTTGTCATTCGGATTAAAAAATTATATGCACATTGTATACCTCTGTGCTCACATTTGAAAAGCATCACAAACTTCAGGAAGAACATTGAATCAGCAACTATTATCTGTGGATTGAACATTACATCCCCCTCCTACACCTTTACTGAATAGAGCCCATATAATCAGTTACTCCCCATCACGTCTGAAATTATACACTTTAAACGTAGAGTAGTTCCTGTGCCACATTAAAAGTAGTAAAATATTTGTGTTTTTCCTATTCACATAAAAAACCATTGCACTTCCTAGTAATAAAGGGCTGTGAGGAGGTGAAAATAGTTTCAAAAGGCGAAAGGTTTCGGAATTTGTTTGACCAATCATTTTTCCTCAAAAATGTGTATATTTGAGTTACGTAATGCTGGCATTCTCTCATCCACTAGATAATTTTTTAGCAATCACAGGATAATAATAGACGGAAGGCATTTTGGGAGGGGACGAAATCATTGCCAATTACATTCATTTATTTCGCCCACTTCTCCGGCTATTGCCTAGAGGAAGCCAGTGAAGCCAAGGATAAACATTTAGATTTATTTTGTCAAAAAACAGTAAAAATTGTATGTGACGTATGGGGGAGAAGATCATCTGCGCAACTTTTCTTGAGCGCCAGAATCCCTTCCCATCATTTTAACTATAATTAGTTGAAAGATGAGTAAAAGTTAAAGATGAATAAATAAATAAAAATAAAATTTAAAAAAGCGTGAGATTAGCAACATTTGAAAACAGATTAGACATATCTGTTCCCAAGTTATAGAAAACTTATTTGCAACGATACATGTTTGCAGACATGTTTTTTCTCCATTGCTAACAAAATAGTAACTCGTCCTTACCTCTACTCCTACAACTACAAGCAAAAGGAGAGTTCAACAAAACGTGCGCATAGTGAAGCTTCAGGAAATAGAGCAGTATGTCTTACCAATACGCTCTCGGCGTGGACTACATGATGGATTGTAGGCCTATATCAAGCAAATCGGCGCTCGGACGTCGTCAAACCCCCGATCTTCCCGTTACCTAAACTTTAGATCTGGCATGTCAATCAGCGCCCGCGCGAGCTATTTACACCGGGGGAGGTGGCTCAGAACATCAATTGATGCCACTGCAGCCTCTGACCTGGAGGTCATAGGTTCGAGTCCCGGCAGCACAGGTCGAATTCAGTCGCTGTATAGAAGAGAATTCTAGCGGCCGGCAGTTCTGATCGGTAGTTTTCCGTGGTTTCTCCGATCAACACCAGGCGAATGTCGCAGCAGAACCCTTACAAACGGACCACGAACCGATCGATTTTTCTTTCCTCTTCCGTGTCCTATCCTCCCTCCTTACACACACACTAACACTCACATGCACTACACTACCACGCGTGTCCGGGGACCGCTCGGGAGACCGGCTGGGTCCGGGCTGGGGCTGTGCCCCACTAGTGGGAGATACCTTAGTGGGGGAAACCCGTAGCCGGCGGTATTATGTCACCATCCAGCGGACCATCAATGCCACCTCCTGAGACTAAAACATGCACTGCAATTACGGGACCAATGACCATAGCCGTTGACGCGCCTGGAATCATTATCAATCATTGAGCCACTTCCCCGAATGGAAAGCACGACTCTCTTGTGCGCAAGGGCAACTTCCCCTTTCTCCGCTCTATTCTCCCCTCGTCCCAAATCCAGAAACGGGTGTTCGCCCTGCTACACGCAAGCGAAGCAGGGAAGCTGTACGATCTAAGCGCTCTTATAATATCAGACCAATGGTTGCTTCGTGCAAAAACACTACCGGTCCTGTTTTTTGCAACTGAAATATTTTAAATGTTTTATTTTATATTTTTGAATGATATTTGATTATAAATGCAACTACATATCTAATTATCATAGAATGGCACGCACAGTGCTTCGTGAGAAATGCAGGCTTGCCTCTCTTAAGAAACTAAAAGCTTTTAATTTCTTTTCCCATAGTTTCTCCATTGTGGCATGTTTTCTAAATGTTATCAACTTTATGTAAAACCGATGTAAATATTTTAAATCATCACGGAAGTACTTACCATTACAAGAGAACGAAGATAAGTAAGGGAAGGTAAATCAAAAGTCAAACATTTTCTAAACTCTCAAATATTCCTCATTTCGAGGCGATTTATTACAATACTATTATAACTATATTCATCGTTCTTTCCTGTTTCAGTACTTCTCTTTTATTGATTACATGGATTGCACTATTCTTGCATTTCAAGCTATTTAATGCTTCAGTTTGAAAGTAGAATGCATATGAAATGAATTGTGTGTACTTCAAACTTACATTGCAATCACGTCCATTTCCATTAAAACCGCATTATATTTCTTTAACATGGAAACAATAAATCCCTGACTTTATTAAGTTTAAAATTAAGTTTTCCATCAGTAATAATAATGTTACTAGGTATCTCCAGCACCGAAAAAAAACAAAACGGTTTTTCAGAAAACTAGAACGCACACTCTTCAAGAACATCAAATAATACTCTTTTAATACGACAATAAATTAAAAGTTTTATGAAAAACTGACTTCATGAATACCGCATTAACATGGTCTTCGTATACCAAGAATATCAACAAAAACATTGCCGTTACCTAACACGTGAAAATAAATATTTAAGGACGCGCGGCCTCTTCCTGGAAGTCTGACGTCAGCAGTGCGCATGAGCAGTCAGTAGGATTGCGAGTATGAGAACGTACCAAATATTTGGACTTGCAATCAAAATGGAAACTGTTTCATTGTTTTTTGTATTTTTCACAAGTTTCTGGGTATCTACCAAATCTGTAGGCATCTTGCACAATACAAGAGGAGCTGAAAGTTACTTTCAATTTCTGAGTTCATTAGAAATTATTTATTTAGATATTTAATTGAGAGAAATGTAGCTATTATGGTAACTTTTAATTAATTTCGTACACTATTGATGGTTATCTGTCAAATCCAATGTCTTTCAATAAGGTTGCATCACGATGTACCGTTAGCTCAACTCTTAAGTGGTGTAGCGACCCAGACTTACAGGTGCTTGTAATGTTAAACATCGGCTTTTATAGCCGCTTTCAGAATGACAATTTTAATCATTGGAGATTAATTACAAAAAACGAAAAGATGATTATGAAAGATGAACAGACCATGAAGGGAACCTGAAGTTACAGTTGAACACAGTTTGACATTTGAAACAGTCAGAATGGAATCCCAAGCAGCAGAATTATAATAAATGTGTTGGTTAAAATTTCAACGCTGTGTTATCATCTCATACCGTACTGTACTTGTGTTGCCCGAGAAAAATTATCTTATTATAAATTCCTAACAGCACCAATTCATATATGTGCAAATAGAACGCGCTATTGGGAAGCTCGTAAAGCACTTTCAAGGTGCAGAAATAAAACCGCTTCGTCGAAGAAAAAGTAATTTATCACGGATTCGGCGAAAACCAGTAAGGTAAGCCATCGCGTGTAAATGTCAACGATCTGTGGGTAGCCCGGGGGCGTCCCAACGGGCAGCGGAGGTGTCCGCCACTCACGGGATCACACCTTGGCCCTCGCGCTCGCGTTATCCCCCTTCTCCAGCGTCTTCCCTTGGCCCTCGCCCTTGCCTTCGCCCTCATTCTCGACTTCGCCTTTGCCCTCGCCGTCGCCATCGCCCTTGCAGCGCCCTCGCTCTCGCCCTCTCCTTCGCCTTTACCATCGCCTTTGCCCACGCCTTCCTGTCGCCCTCGTCTTCGCCGTCGTCTTCGTCGTTGCCCTCGCCCACGCCTTGCCCTCGCTCTCCCCTCGCCCTTGCCTTCGCCCTCGCCGTCGCCATCGCCGTTCGCGTCGCCAGCGCCCTGGCCCTCGCCCTCGCCCTCGCACGCGTGCGCGTGCGCGTTCGCGCCGGTGGCGCAGGTGCGAGCGTCCATTGTGCGGCGGCGCACCTGTCCCGCGCTGATGCGCCCTCGCGCTGCCTGTTTAAATGGCGGCGGCGGCGGCGGACGATGAGGCGTCTCGGCGAAAGCGGAAGCGGAGCGGCGAGCACACGCGACGCGCAACTGACGCCGCCGCCGCCACCGCCGCCCCCGAGCTCACCCCGACCCGACGTCGCATCTCCCTAGACGTACCGTTGGCAAGTCATGTGACGCGGCGATCTCAACGCTCGTCTCCCACCTCGTGAGTAGGCAAACCACGGATATTTCATGAAGAATTCTCAAGTTGAAAATGGGATTGGCGCTACTCCCTTTTCCCCGACTCTTTTCTTACGCAACTCGTTGCTATTCAGGGCTAATCATCATCATCTCATTCCTGTACCAACATGAATTTAAGACCGTTGCGCCAACTTACGAAATGTAGTCACGCCTTTGGTGATATGTTTACACCATCCCCAGTCGCTCTGTATCTTTTTTTCCTCATCATTATTACTTTCCAGTTACCAATACACCATTAATACTTGTACGGTTTCATTAGGAATATCACTATCATCAGGTCAAATTCGTTATTGGAAGTCCAAAAAAATCAACTGTTTTATTTGCTATACTCACATGTACTTTTCACCCTCACTCAGATAGCTGATACATCATTGTCGCAATTTAATTTCCAGTACCTCTGCAATTCCAGCCTTTTTAACCTTTCTTCATCTAGCAGGTGCATGCGCGTGCTTGTCTGACTTCTAAAGCATTACCTATTACATCATCATGATCTCATAAAACATATCAAGCACATTCGTAGAATATCAAGCACCATCTATTACGGACGATAATAACCTTGAATTGGACGTTTATTATCCTTTCGTTTTAATCATATTTAGAAATTTAATTATGTTGCGTCATTTTTGCGAAAAAAGAGTATCTATAAATTTATTTCTGGCCTATCAGCAGACTAATACGTTCAACTATTAAATAGTGGAGTTTCGCAACCAAACTGCATTTTTTTGTCAATATTCCCCCCCGCCAGTAGCTCTGGCGAGGCGGCAGTTTATTATCATGTTGGGGTACATGCGCCGCAGCTCTTCGGCTTATGCGGCAAAGAAGGGGGCAGTGCTTCCTTACTAACTTATTTCTAACTCAACCTATGGACAGCGCTTACTTACTAACTTAACCTAACATAGTTTTCTTGGATTAATTTGGATTTCTTGGACGAAACTGCGCCAACTGGGGAGAAATCTCCTTCCAAATCCGAGGGAAAGGCGCCTTGTGTCTCGCAGCGGGGCCGCGGCCGCGGAAAACCGTTGGGCCGTTGAGGCGCGCCGCGGCCGGAACCCACCGCCTCTCTCCTTGTAATAGTCCGCGCCGCCGCCTGTTCCTGCGGAGAAGGGCCCCATTGTGAGGCGCGGGCGCGGGCGGCGGAAGGGCGCGGGTGAGGAGAGGAATGCTTGCGCGGGTCGCGCGCCCACGCCGACGCACGGACACAGCGGGCAGTTTTAGCGCCTGGCGTAAGGCGGCGCTCGTTAACTCTGTGGGTCATGGGACTATACTGCGATTTATGCAACTCTACTCCTGGCAGGTATAAGCTGTTGACGGTTTCATACGATCGGGAGCTTTAACGTCGCCATAGTAGAGTCACAACCGGGACGTTCAAGCTCCCAATTGGATGAAACTGTCAACAGCTAACTGCCTAGGGCAGAGTTGGAAAAAATTGCAGTATAACGACGTTATGCAATCGGGAGGAACAATGTTCAGATGAGCTTTAGCAACTGCGACATGCGTTGTAACAAAAGAATCGCAAGCGCGCAGAAAGAGGAGGGGGTAAGTTCATTTCTGGACCTCTGTGGAACCCCTTTTATAATAATTTAAAAAAAAATTACATATGACATTTTGCTAGGGAATGAATAAATAATTTTTCTAGAATAAAATTATAACTTTAATGATTCATTAATAACAGCAATTAATTTATGTTGAACCATATTCAGGATTGCCAGGAAGTTTCAGAAACATCTTTCCCAAATCTCGTGAATTGATTCCCGAAATAATCCTATTAAAATAAGAGAAAGCAAAGAATTGAAAATTATTAAGTGGAATGTCCGGCCTCCTTCAAAATTTTCGCCAACCATCATGCAGTTTGTAAGGTGGCCTTAGAGATTCCTCCAGATGTGGACTATTTATGAAGGAGTAAGGTCGTACCTTAGGCTTAAGGTAAGACGTTATAACTTGAAGGTCCGTCGCGTGACTTGCAGGGCGAAACTCCGCGTGCGTCCCTATGCGCGACGGTAAAAGTCCTTAGTGTTTTGGCCAGACTTCTCAATTGTCTATTCCTCATCATCGTCAGCGTGACGACACGTGGTGGAACAACGCCAGATGTATTTCATCATATCTTCACTACTCTTTCTTTGCTCATAGAAAACGATGGAAGAAGAACAAAAAAATGATAAAACTATTTAAGTTTGCACCTTATTTGTTCAAATTTATTATATAAAACGCTTTGTATTTAATTTATGAGTATTGTACATGAAAATAAACCCCTTTTGGAAACTTTCTCTCATCCCTCTCATTAGCTGATTCGTGAGGTCATCAACGAAACAAATGTTTCGAACCAGCGCAGTTAGAAAATCATATACGAAAATGTTTTGGTACTTTGCTACCAATAAAATTATGTGGAATCTTCGAAGGATTGCGTGTTCAAATAGAGTTGGTTTTCAAATTTTTTTGTTAATGTTAGTTTTATGGTCGGACACATACCTTACGATCATTAACGCAGATCGACTGTAAATGTCATTGAATGACGTAGTTAATTTCGGTTTAGATTAAATTATTTCGTTGAACATAGAAACTACATCATATCGGATGCAGAATATTGCTTCCAATATAAGCTGCTTTTGCTTCCACCAGATAATACATGATAAATATAAATATAGCTCTACCATGCGCACGTTTTGTTGAACTCTCCTTTTGCCTGTAGTGGCAGTTGTAGAGATGGGGTGAGTTTCTATTTTGTTAACTATGCAGAAAAATCAAATCTGGAGTTCGTTTACCGATGCAAGTAAATTTTCTATAACGCGGGAACGAAAATGTCTAGTGTTTTCAAATGATGGTGCTTTTTCAAATAATATAATTATTTATTTTGTTTATTTTTAACTTTTAATCATCTTTCAACTATTATTATGGTTATGGTTATGGTTTCAACTATTGTTAAAATGTTGGGAAAGGATTCTGGAACTCAAGAAAACGTGTGCAGATCATCTCCCCTATACGTCCCATACAATTTGACTATTTTTTGACTAAATAAATCAAACTACCGACCGAGTCGTGAAATGCCTTAACGTTTTTATCCCTATTTCCGGCATAGATTTTCATTACGATAAAGTTATCCGTCTATTTGTGGTCCAATGTGTAACCTAATTTTAGAAGTCCTGCTGGCCGAATGTCAGCCGCTGCGTGGGCGTGGACGTCTCCTCCCATATGATCAAAGTAATTGCTCCTCTGTCGGGGCATTTCCGGATGAATCGCCCACTTCCACGCAACGGCGGCGAAAACGCAATGTGAAAATGTGAAAGCAAAGGATTAATCGATAAAACACACGAAGAGCGTTGTTATGTAAGGACGTGTCTCACGCAAACAAAATTCATAAGGCTCGGTGTACACTTAACGTAATCTAGGTTGGTGATATCGGAACGAAAGATCAAATGACTGCATAGTTGGGAAGAGTTCGAAAACATTGAGCGGATTATCTCAATAAAATCAGCTAATACTCGTAGTCCTGGTTTTCTTAAGAGAATAATAATGAATGTAAATAAATTTTGAGCAGTAATTCGTAGAACAATAAATTCTTTATCTATACAAAATAGAGATATTTGTCTTTTTTATTTCAGATTTACATTGAAATCTGTACAACATCATCACATGCATATAATGTGATTTGAATAGTAATGAGTTAATGACATGTGATGAATTTATAGACATTAATTCCTATGATACAATCCATTTCATGGCTAAAAATTAGGGTTGAAAGCCCGATTACAGTATGCAAAAAAATAAATAAATTTAAAAAAAGTGATCACAAAATTAAAAAAATATCAGCAATTTTAAAAACTTATTCGTTTCAGAATTCGTGTGATATTTACATTCGTGTTTATGCAGTCTTCAAAAGTATTTAGTTTTAAGATTATTATTTATTATTACGATTATCTGTCTAATTTGAAAAGTATTTAAGTGTTTTAGTGTATCGCTTCTTCACCAAGTCTGTTGTTCAAATACTAATTACAATTGTCAAGGATCACATGTGCCCGCTCTCTAACCATCCTACTTTTAGGATTTGTAATAACCATTTGAGAAGGTTGTAGTGCAGAGGTTGAGCTGCTCCCCCTTTGAATTTATCTAATATCTGCATGATTACAACAGTTCTGGAAAATGGTCCGGAGCGGGCCTAATCGAGAGAAAGCGTCGCCCGTGGCTAAGGACTGCAAAAGACAGCTTCGCCACGCGCCAACGCCGCATTCGCAAAAGCGCCCTGCGAGTGCTCGTCGCCGCATGAGAGTAGACGAAGCAGCGCCTCGAAGGGGGGGAGGGCGGGCGGCGACGCACGCGGCGTGGGAGAGGGCAGCGCGGCGCTCACGTGCGGTCAGCGCCGCCATTTGCACACAACGCGCCGGAAGAGCGGGAGGGGCAGGAGGCGGTGACGATGGAGGAGGAGCAGGAGGAAAGAGCGACGGCTTAGGCCTCGGACTGTTACGTCTGGTCATGTCACCGGCGTCGGAGGTAGAGGAGGAGGAGGAGGGGAAGGTGGTGGTGGTGGTGGTAGAGGAGGAAGAGAAGGGGATGGCGACGGCGAAAAACGAAATGGTGACTATGGAGGAGGAGGCGCATGGGCAGGAGACGGTGCAAACGAGGAGGTGGCAATGAGGAGGAGATGCGGAGGGAGAGAAGGCGGATGAAGACGTGGATGACGAGGGGATGAGGACAAGGAAGTGGAGACGATGAAGGCGGATGAAGAGGAGGAGCAGGCTTATGATGAGAGGATGAGGACGAGGAGGAGGAGGAGGTGAGGAGGAGGAGGAGGTGAGGAGGAGGAGGTGAGGAGGAGGAGGTGAGGAGGAGGAGGTGAGGAGGAGGAGGTGAGGAGGAGGAGGTGAGGAGGAGGAGGTGAGGAGGAGGAGGAGGTGAGGAGGAGGAGGAGGTGAGGAGGAGGAGGTGAGGAGGAGGAGGAGGTGAGGAGGAGGAGGAGGTGAGGAGGAGGAGGAGGTGAGGAGGAGGAGGAGGTGAGGAGGAGGAGGAGGTGAGAAGGAGGAGGAGGTGAGAAGGAGGAGGAGGTGAGAAGGAGGAGGAGGTGAGGAGGAGGAGGTGAGGAGGAGGAGGTGAGAAGGAGGAGGAGGTGAGAAGGAGGAGGAGGTGAGGAGGAGGAGGTGAGGAGGAGGAGGAGGAGGAGGTGAGGAGGAGGAGGAGGTGGAGGAGGAGGTGAGGAGGAGGAGGAGGAGGTGAGGAGGAGGTGGAGGAGGAGGTGAGGAGGAGGAGGAGGAGGAGGAGGTGAGGAGGAGGAGGAGGTGAGGAGGAGGAGGAGAAAAGGTGAGGAGGAGAAGAAACGTGCTTAGGCATAGACCAAGGAAGTAGTTCTTTTCGCTACGGCTTAGACCTCTGCAGTGTTACGACTGGTCGTGTCAGCGGCGTTGGGAGGGGGAGTGGGGGAGGAGGAGGCGGCGATCGGGGGGCTTCCGACCTGCCGGGCCACGCCCTCCTCTCAGGGCGACGGCCCTGCCAACTGTCGCCTGCTTTGCACTGCGAATCATTTGGTATATTAATAAGCAGTAGAAAGTAAAGGTACTTAATTTAGTACAGTTTTGTGAGCTTTGCTCGCCGGCAGTCTACATGAAGGTCCGCGATACGTGTACACAATGTAAGTATATTGAGAAAACCAACAATGGAGCTATGTTTTAACAACCCAAATTCGTAAAAACTATAAATTCGCAAACGCCCCTATCTCATACTGATTTTCATCTTTGTTTTCCTGGATCTATTAGGCAAATAATGAGATGGTTCCTTACTTTCATGTTTCTGAAGATTAAATAACATTACATAGAGCGATTTTCCTTTTCTACGGAAGCAGTTACTGACAATGCCGATGTCAAAAAAAGAAGAAATAAAATGAATTAATGAATAAAATAAATGAATGAATGAATGAAAGTAAAAAATGAACCCTCTGCTTCGGCAATGGAACATGTAGTCCAAGGACATAACATCACAAGTGATTATAAGCATCCAAAATATTTTTTCTATTTGGTTCTATTAGGTCTTTGATACACTGTGCCAAGTTGTGATGTACAATTATAGATGGACTGAAGTATTGTTACACAACGATAGCGATCTCCCTTGTCGGCCCCGCGGCTTGGCAGAGCTCAGCGACGCGTTTTGACTTTAATTTCTATCTATAAGGGACTGCTGAGAAATAGCTCACCCGACGTTTTCACTAAGTACCGATCATCCGTTTTTTTAAACTTCTTCTTAAATAAATGGCTACTCTTCCGGTCAGATGTCAGAGATTTTTTAAGCAAGACTGCCGTAGAGGTCTCGGACCAGCAGACCGCGGGTTCGAGTCCCGCCTCGGACATGGGTGTGTTTGTATATGTCTGAATGTGTGTGCCGTCCTTTCATTCCTCAGTGTCATCATCTCATCCATACCCCCAGGGCTAACAACCTTGGTGGATGAAAATCGCGATTCATCTAAAATGCTGCTTCCCCCCCCCCTCCAGAAAGGTTCTTGCACCTGCTGGAGCAGGATGCCCGCGTAGTCCGAGTTGGCCTACGCGCGGACCAAATGGCAACTATGAAGTGCAAATTAATGAAATGAATAGCTTTATCCTGGGAAAAATGCAGTCAGTTAATATTTTACAACTTGATAATATGGTAATTTTTCCCAACAAAAATTTCCTTGTTCTGTTACCACCTTCTTAACACTAAGTCGTCATGTTTTATAATTTATTTGTGAAGGTATTCGCGCAGTCATATCAATTTGTCCCTGTTTACAGGCCAACTGTCGTCGATAACATTTGGTGTTCAGAGTACCTCTTTCTCCCACCAACTTGTCGTCACTTTTCTATTCTTCAACACGGAGAAGGTCGTTACGTACCAAGTCTCTTTCGGATCTTTCTAACAGACATATCTAACGCATTGTGAAAAGAAGATTCTCTGTTTCAAAGACCTTTTCGTCCCTCCTGCGCTTTTCGATGGGGACACGGGGTTATCGGCTTCGGCGCGCTTCTTGAATGGCAGGTACTTGGAGAGGTGGTACAGGGCATCCACTGATGTCACTGGACCAGTGCCTCTGGCCGGGAGGTCCTCTGTTAGAGTCCCGACGGCGGCAGGATTTCCGACGTACACTACATATCTAGGTCTAGTTCAGCCGCCGTCTGCAGGAGACGTCTGGGGGACGGCTGCTCTGATTGGCAGATTTACGAGGTTTCTCAGATGAACACCAAGCTAATGCCGGAGCAGTACCCTAACAAACGGGCCACGGACCCTGCGAGATCTTTCCTCCCCCATTACACACTCTTTCACTTCCATGCTCTACACACGCCGGGAGGCCGTTCGAGGGCTTGTCCCGACTGGCGCGGCGCCCCGCCGGTGGGAGATACCTGGTTGGTGAAAATCCCGCTAGGTGACGACGATTGGTCAACGCCGGACCTACTGATCACCGCCACCTCCCGATGAAAAAACACGCACTACACTTACCGGATTAATGACCTGAGTAGTTGACGTGCCCGGGATTACTAACAATCATTCAGTTGAAGGACGGGTGCGCGGGAGACGCCGCTTTGCCCATCACAAATGAGGCGGGCGAAAATTGAAAGTGAAAGGTACTCGCCTTACAAATTTCACAATCCCAACGCAGCGAGCGATAAGTCAGTGCATAACGAAACTCATGTTTCATTGTCCTTCAATCCGAATGCAAATCAACCGCGGTGTTTCGCATGCAAATTACGATACGTCTATCGGCTGCGGTTTTTCAAATGGCATCGGCGTTTGTATATCTGAAATGGAAGCTAATGAGCTCTATTTCTGGTACGGTTAACCCATGGCTGACATAAAAGATGACTCATCATTTCTCTAGTCACTCCCCCACCAATCTTTTGATACCAATCCTTCGCTACTAATCCTTGGCTTCTGATGAGACAATGTTCGACTCACGAATTTAATGTTTGTCAATGATAGTAAAATGAGTAGCATTGCAACATAAAAATTAACAGACAACCATAAGCAAATGTTTTATATCTGCACAGTAAATAGAGATATAATTTTCTCTTGATTTCAGAACATTTATATATTTCCTGTTATTCTTATTATGCTGAATATAGAAATATTTGTGAATAGTGATAGAATAGTAATTTCATATTCGACCGTACTATTGAATATTTCTAAAGAAACATTTGGCTTCATGGTAAATCAAAGAGATTCCGCACTTTTACAACTAGTACAGGATTCTCTGTGATGTAAGAAAATGTGTACTTGTTGAGTAACTGTTGCTGAAATAAACAAATTCGGAAGAAGAAACGATACCTAATCTTTTAAAGAATTTGTAAAAATGTAACGTGAAGAAAAGAATTGCTGTGCAATTGTAGAACATAGGTGGTTACTTATTGGTGGAGCCAGGAGAAATATTCTGAAATTCACCCAATAAATTAACAAATATTTTAAACAAGAAATATGTAATGTGCCAAAATTCA
This sequence comes from Gryllus longicercus, assembly GCA_038098605.1. Taxonomy (NCBI): domain Eukaryota; kingdom Metazoa; phylum Arthropoda; class Insecta; order Orthoptera; family Gryllidae; genus Gryllus; species Gryllus longicercus. The sequence goes on from JAZDUA010000769.1 coordinate 33,966, forward strand.
GAAAAAAAATGCTTTTTTCGTAAGGAATATCCTTTGCTAAGAGCTGTTGCTGACCAATAAAGCCCTATTCCTTTAACCTATATGATTATTGAATAAAGTTGACATTGGTTAACATTAATCAGCAAACTTTGTTAAATTGCCCTGTACCGCCCTTCAGTTTGGTACACTTTGCCTCACTACTTACTAGGGAATCTGCTTACCAGCCACCAGCAATTTGGGAAGTTAATAAAGAATCATGACAGAAACGGGATTTATTTCTGATTCTTGCGCGAAGGCATTGAGGAGTTATTCATAATACGAGAGATATTCATATACGAGAGATATCTGATCGATTTCAACAATATGAGTTCGAATTTCTGTGAGCAACAGCATAATGTTCACGCTTACTGTAATTTTTAGCTCAAGAGTCTAACTCAATTTTTCTATTTTTTAAATTATGTTGATAATCTTGTTTAGCAAGTGGCATTATGTTAACATCACAAAGGGGTAGTTGTGCGTTGCTTACAATGTAGGCAGGAATAAAAGTTTACGCTATGAGCAAAGTCATTCGGCTGTTGATAGGCAAAGAGATGTGGTTGCGATATGCACGATTTTAACTTCAACTGTGTTTTATGGGGTCGATGTGAATGCTTAAATGGTACCTAAAAAGTGAAGAGTGAACACAATTCTTTTCACCAATTTTTGTTTGTTGAGAACATGCCATTTCGTAAGCTGCCCTTCAAATCGAGATCTAAAAAAGGACGCCCAGCTTCTCTTGCTAAACTACTTCAGAGAAAGCTGTACAGAGGACCACAGCACGTCACAAAAAAAGAAAGGTTTGGAAGCCTTTTTGTCCTTTATCCCACCTGTACATCACATGTACTTTAAGTGTCGTCTTACTTGTGACGAACTTGAAGACATGCGCTCACTGAATGAAAATGTCAATAGGTTGATAATGACTTATGACTAATAATAATTATGTAATTTCGAGAATAATCCAAGACGTTTTTAAAACTTTGTATGAAATTGAATACGTAATTTTGTTGTTCCAAAAACTTATTTTCCAAATCGTAGAACCAGGAAAATATTTTTAACTACGAAAATAAATTATTTTTAAAATCAAGAAAGATGCCCATCAATAAACTACACTTCATTGAAGGGTACGCATATAATCACAATAGCTTATCAAATAGCATGAGAAGATAAAAATTATTCAAATAGGAGGATTGCATAATAAGTTCTGCACTTTGGTTGCCGCAAGCAGACGAAGTACTGCCGCGCGGAAAGTAGAGAAATGCAACTGCTACTTTGTCATGCAGCGTACTCAAAGGAAAACAACTTGATGAGTTCGCTCCACAGGTGGACGGATACTCCTACGTTAATGGGAGAAAGAAAATGTAGTCACCCGTCCTCCTCAACTTCCTCCAATAAATATCTCGTTTTAGAGCCCACGATCACGACTATTTCACCGGATCCTGTTCCTAACTCCTTAACCTTTCCGTGGGAAAGTTCGCGTGGATCTTCGGACCGCGACATAAAAAGACTCACGTGGCCCCTTCTTGCATGATTAGACATCATTTTGGACGGCTTCTCAAGTCGAACACGGGACTTCCTTTCTGCATATCATCGTCGTTTCCTGATTCCGCCCGCTGATAACAAAGGGATGCGTCGGGTCGGGCCGTGGCCACGCATTAACCCGTTCGGGCCTTTAATATTAATTAGGCTACTACTACATCCGATGCGGGGTATGTTGATCATCTGTGTAATTGTCCCCGCGGGCGCGCCCGCGAGCGCCGTGAGAACGGAGCGTCTAGGAGGCGCGGCGGAGGCGGCGGCGGAGGCGAAGTGTCACCGGGCAGTTTATGCGCAGGCGATGGGCGCGGATAGGGGAGGCGTCTGCTGCGGAGGAAGTCAGGGGAGCCATCTGGCTCGGCATCTCCCTTTGGGACACCTCCCAGTTTTATGAACTGGAAATGGATACAACTTATTATAAACTTAGGTAAATGCGAGTACATTCTACATTGCAAATTTGGAACACGAGACGAACTGCTTGTATAAATACATTACATAGTCGGAAAAGTATATTAATATTAATAATCGGAAGAACGATAAAATTTTCGGTTACAATTTCCCACATCTTGAGGCGGTGTCATGCAGCACGAGGCAGTAAAAACATGAAAGGCAATTAATTATAGACACACATATTTTCGTAATAGATCGTATCAACACTATCTAATAAAACACATAATAACTGCACCATTTTTTAAATGTATGCATTACAAGACGATGTTATTAACATACCTACTCGCTCCAAGAATGTTAAAGAAATGTCTGCTACATACACTTGTAGGGAGTCACGTCTTAACTCATTGGCTTCTTATTAAGTCACTCATTACTATTTACCTCATTCTTGCCTTCCGGTTTTTATTAATTTTGATGTTTTAATTGCAAAAGAAATAACGATGTGTTGATTGGGAGTGTTTTAAAGAGCCCATTGAAGTACATTATTGTAAAACGAATAAAGGCTTCGGAATGACTGTGATAATCAAACTTAAGTCCATCAGATATATTCCTTTAAATCAATGGAAGTTTCACTTCTGTATAGAAAGAAAATCTTAATTGTATTTACTCTGATGTGAAATGTGAAAGCACTGAGATATTTCTGCGCGTTATCAATTACGTTAGAGCCCAAGTGGAAGTCATCGCCATAACGTAGGTAGCTCCAGAGGGAGGAGGGGCTCGACCATGGCCTCCTTGGAAGTGGAGAGCGAGTTGCGTCGACGGATTGTTTCGCGTGTCCGGGTGCGTCGACGTCTATAGTCATTATTCCCCTAAGCGCAGTGTATGCTTTTATCACAGGAGGTGGCGTGCTCCTCCTCTACTGAATGGCGAGACCTGTCACTGAACTGCACGTCGGCTTCTGGCTTTTCCCCGACCAGGTCTCTCCCACCGCTCCAATCGGGTTAGGCTCTAACCTCCCGAATGGCCTTCCAACACGTATGCTAGTGTAGTGCATTGAAGTGTGTGTGTGTGTGTGTGTGTGTGTGTGTGAATAAGGGTTGAGGATAGAACAAGAAGAGGAAGGAGAGAACGTGCGTGGCTCGTGGCCCGATTGTTAGTGTTCTGTTCCGACATCCGCTTGGTGTTGGTCGGTGCAAGCGCGGGAAACTACTGGTCGGAGCAGTTGGCCACTTGAATTCTCCTCTGGGTCGCGGCTGAATCCTACCTCCCTTTCTAACTAGTGGCCAAAGTTCTGCTGCAATCGGAACTCGAACCCTGGATCTCCCTGTCCGAGGCGCGTCGAATGACGCCTTACTTGTCCCGTTGGTGGACCGGAAGAGGTCTGACCGCGAGTATACGGATGGACGACACGCGTAGGGTATCCGACGGCTTACAAACTGTCTCAGAACGAATGCTACTAGGGCTTGTGATACTTCTAGGGCTTAAAGAGCCGAAGAAGATGATTCATGTTTGTTAGCGAACATGTACTGGGAAATTTCATTCAACAAAGTCACACATTTGTAATTTTTGTACATCGCGTCTCTGATTGGTCGGCAGCTCATCGTGCACTGCTATTTGACCGGTAAATGTTTTGATGGAGTCAGAGATTTCGTGTAACTGAAAAACGTCAGTCAGTGTAGAATAAGTTGCCAAGCAATCAGAGGAATGATTGAAAATTTGCTTATGTAATTTCGTCTCTCAGTACATTGCCAAAAAGTGATCCTTTTCGGCCCCTATATCCCCTTAGAAATTTGTAACTGTATTTATTATAAGTTCATCATCAATTTCATTTTCAATTTCCGGAATGTTTAAATTAAAAAAAGACGGTCTGTAAATAAGAAGTAAATAAAAGGAACTAAAATATTATCAGACATTCTGTATTTAAGATACATTTAATATCAGGTGAATATAGGTGAAGTAGTTTATTACACTAAATTCAATTTTAAAAAAATGTGTCTCCTTTAATTTTGAAGAAAGAGCTGCGTAAATGGTTTCAGACGCAGTGAAACAATGCCAGGGACGTATTCTGCCGATTATTTTGGAGGGGATCATCATAGATTTTTTGTTAAATAATAAACATATTTGTTCTTATATTGTATAGTATTTACATACTGTAGATACAATACCATATAATATTATCGTTTGAATAATTTCATAATTCGAACATAGATGAATATATAAATAAATTATGCTATAAATGAGGGAAGGAAAAGGAAAACTCTTGGCCTATGGGAGGGGAGGCGTGGCCCTCATGGCCCGGCCGCCGTCGCCTCCAAGGAAGCCATCTTCCGTCCACGTGTGCGCGTCGGCCGTCGCTTCCTCCGCCCCGCCAGCGGCGGCCTCAGGGAAGAGTTACGGAGGGCGGGCGACGCCGTCCAGGTGGCGGCGCCCTCAGGTCAGCGAGAGGCGTAGGGAGCGACGCGCGAACAGGCGGAGCGGAAGAGCAAGGAAAATTTATTTCATTTTTTACTGATTCGTTGTAGCTTGTTATTGGCTTCGATACGGAGCTCGGTATTCCATGCAGAAGCATATTGCTATTAGTTCTCTTACGGAGGAAATATGAAATGACAAACCGAGTCAAGTTAACGACTATTTAAGAAATAAATAAGTAAATATGCATAATTAAAATACGTAAAAAATAAAATATTGTACTATCTCGGGTGTTAACTGGTTTTTAAAGATCTCAGGGGACAAAAAGCCCTAGAGTCAAAGTCCCTCCGGCATTTTGTGGTCGTTCGATCATTAGAACCCTTATAACGCCCTTGGTGCATAAATATTATTTATCGTCTTTATTTTGCGAGTACCCGGTTTTCGACCGTAGTTTCGCCCTCATCAATTGGACCCAGGCTTCCTTGGACACCTGCCACCGACCCGAGTCTATGGGGACTTCTTTGTGCATGCACGCCCCTTGAAACGCCTGAGTTTTGACTCTCACTTTCTCCGCCAGATGTCGGTCTGTGTTAACTAATGGGAGATCGTAATATCTCGTTAGAACGAAGAATCGCCCGAGGTTTTTAACTTTGCGGCTATAGGGAATTGCCAGGGTTCTTTCGCACGCCATAAGCATGAGATGCGCCATTGTGGATTTGCCGCCCTTCGAAAATTCGAGGACCTAGGCCGGGATCGAATTCGCGCACTGGAGGCTCAGAGGCCAGCTGGCTAAACACTCGCCCAGCGCGGAAGAGGAGCGATGAGCAGAAAGAGGAAGGAAAGGCAATGTTGACAAGGGCGGATGAAGCGGAGGTAAAGAATTTAAATCATAAGTGTGTGCACAGCAGGGACCTCTATTCCCCTGAAAATTTTGAAATGGGTTCCATAGCTTTACATTATAAAACATTTTCTTTGGGTATATATCTTTAATCCCTAATTTCTCTTCTTGGAACCGGACAATTTGAGGAATTTGTTACATGACATTTGAGGAAGAGGTGTCAGGTCATTTGGAAACCCTGTCAATTATAATGTGTTTATTGATTTTATCATCAAAGTATTAATTTAATTTTCCTTCTAATATGTTTTAAATATTATTTCTAAATTAGGACATATGTAAAAAAGTTGATGAGAATTGGGGCTGAGAAATATAACAATTCCCTCCTTTGAAACTGTGTACGCCTATGAGCTGAAAACATATGAGGTACAATGTAAGTGAGCTTCCATAATTCGAAACTGGTGGGATGAACAAATCTTCGAAGTTTAGGTGTTTTCATTTACCGAGCGCTACGAGTCACCGAAAAGTGAGTGAATTTGTCTTGGAGGTGTACCAATATCATTGAAAATGTTTGAGTCAGTTACTTACTGGAACGTTTTAAAAAATGACACAATGATCCGTGATATACACCAAACTAATTTAACCTGCTCGCTTCCTTCAAACTTTCGTAGACTATTAGGTTTCAAGTATATAGAGCAGTTTTCACTACAAATGGCTTTTGAAGCGCAAACGATATGCATATTCATTTCACATTTAAAGCATTGTCTATAAATTGCAGTAGAATTAATGTCAAGGTATCTCAGAAAACCTTTTAGAAACAAAACAGAGAAAAAATGGTCGCAGCGTCAGCATAACCAGGCAGCTCCCATCTATTATTGGCCTAACAAGTGCTGCGTGTTCACCTGCTGCGTTTATGCAATAGAGTCTGTTCTAGGGACGATACGGCCTCATGGGCCACATTGAGGCGATGGTTGGGGACACACACGCTGGCTGCTCCAACAGGAAACAAATCTCAGCCGCGTGGAGGTGTCTTTAGGCACAGAAATGTGGAAAGACCTAAATAGTAAAGCAAACAAAACGTTCAAATAACGTTGAACACTAAATTTAACAACTTAATCTTCAAAATGTTTTCAAAAACGCAATTGTATGTCACTGAGGTAGTTTGTGTATTAAATAAGATTATCTTACCATCTAAACCGAACTAATTACAATTGCCACTTTGGGCCTTGATTTAGTTGATGCAGTTTGTGAATTGTTTTAAAAGTTCATCGTTCGTGATTCCTTCCTTCCCGCATTTCGTCCGCGGAGATGCGCAAAATTTCGCACTGTGCGGAGGCGGGAGGGGGGGGGGGCGGCGGCCTTATCGCGCGCTTTCGCCATTGGCGGCAGATAGCGTCGGGGCCCGCCGCGGGTGGCTCGCGGCCGGGGGGGGGGTCGCTATGGCGGCGGCCGCCTCCGCCTCCGCCGCCCCGTGGCCGCCGATGACGCGTCTCCGGTCCCAGCAAGTGCGCACTCGCATATTTTTGCTCCCGACAGCCACGTGACACGCTCTTCAAGGCACAATCGCTGATAAGAACGCCGCTTGGAAGTTGTGTACTCATCCACGGACGGTGCCTGAAATGAGGTTGTCACCGTCGTGAATTGCGACGTAGAAAACGCTTCTTCGGATAAGTCACATTTTTCGTCTTTCGAAGATTGTCTTCTCTTGGGTGCAAAATGTAGTAAGAAGAATCTGTCAATACATGAAATTTAAATTCTTTCCCAAGTTTAAGGACCGAAATGTAGCTAAATATGAACTGAGAGTTAACAACCACTGTAAACAGAAGTATGTCCCTGCCCCCAACATAACATACGGTCACTATGTACTTGCAAACTATTTATTGATAAGTAAGGAAATTAAATAACCCGTTATTGGCATTTTATAAATATCTTAGATTCGACGTTGTCAAAGATAAAGTGTGCGGGTGTATTAATGTATGCGTGCAACGTTCTACGTTATATAAATGTAATACGTTCGAGGTTAACTTCATGAGATATTCTAAATATTAGCATTTATTGTTATTGCCAAGAAAGGAGCATTGGCTAAAGGCAATTACACCATTTGTTTAGGACATTAATCTCCAATTGAAACCTCCTTGAAGTAATGCAGTACTTTCGATGCAGTCGCTCTAATGCAACTATTGGCAATTAATAAGTGGACAGAAATACGTCCGCAATCATTTCTGTCGCTTGGTGCAAGAAGGGCCAATGTCAATATTCGAAGTTTTATACAGAACGGGAGGTTTTCTTACACCATCGAAATGACAAACTAATCGTATGCCAATGTAAATCAATGTGAAATTACGACATAGGATCGACTTTTTGACTTTGACCTTTCTTGCAGTGGAAGAAGGGGATCTGAAGCACACGTTGGCCGTACAATCCTAAAATCACGAAAAACTGACATTAGCCTTTCTTGCACCAAGCCACAGAAATGATTTTGGACGTATTTCTGTCCGCTAATTAATTGCCAAGAATTTCATTAGAGCGATTACATCGAAAGTACTGTCGTCTCATCCGTAATAAAACATCTTTGAAAGAAAGAAGCAGAATTCTAATGAGATCTTTTGAGGTTTTGAATAGTTTATCCATAAATAATATAAATACAGAATTATAATGTATCAAAAAATAAATTTACTTTTTCCTAAAATTAAATTACATATTTTGTTATATGCTTATTAATAGGTGCCGGAAATGACAAATTAATAGACAACACTTTTAAGAACTAGTTTTTCTCTAACATGTGTACTTATCGAGTTCAACAAGAAAAACAGTTATTATCAAAAATCTGGGATAATAAAAATATGAAGCCAATAAAATGACATTTACAATTAAAAAACCTATCTTTTATGAAAACAAAATTGTCGAAAATTAATACATCACTCCTTTCTCTTACTACTATCAAACGTTACATTTCATTGCTTTGTGTTCTTACTTTTCTTCTCCCATTCATTAATTTGTCTACACCCCTGTATTCATATTACAAAAGAGCATTTTTAATATATTTCAAGAAACATTAGTGTAAAATTCATCGTATATGATATCATTGTTTAAAAGTCATTTGCTTCATCAAGCATTAACTTGATACATTAATAGACAATGAAATAAATATATCAAATGGTCGAAAAAGCAATGCAATAATCATCATTTCAAAAATAATAATCATTAATTGTCCAATTAGTCATTAATATTAAAATGGATTTTCAAATGAAAGCATTTAAATCGATTTGACAGGATATGTCCCGTCCATTTATTTTTTGAGAACACATGTCCATATACCACAGTTCCCGAATGGCCTCTTCCGGCCGGCGGGGATCTGAAAGCGCCTTTCGCACAGGTGGGCGTGGCGGGGCGGGGAGGGGAGGGGAGGGGCGGGGCGCCTATTGGCAGTTGGAGGCGCAGGTGCGGGCCTTCCCGCCGTGGGCGAGCGGAGGGCGCGAGGGCGATGCCTTGGGGGGGGGGGGGGGGGGCATGCGGGTGCAATCTTATCCCGGCCAAGAGGAAGTGCACACGGCCGTGGAAGAAATATAAACGCCCCGCTCGTTTGGGGGCAATACGTGCAGCACTCGTGTCTTTGACCGGACTTCGAGACAGTCAGAGCCGTTGAGCTAATCGGGTAGTGCTTTCAGAAACAACACCCAACTCCAATATGTGATTGTTGTTAGAGACGCACAATCGGAATGCTTTGAAAAGTATTTACAAAATTGTCGTAAAAATATGGAAAATTGTAAGATTATTGAGGTTTCTACGGAATTAAAGGCCAGATTGTAAGAAAAATAGATGTTTCTTAATACACCTTCAGTCATGTTTTCCAGCGAACTTGTTATTTTCAACCAAATGTGAGAGAGATTTTTAGTACGTTATTTGAATAATCAAACTACTATAAGATAATGTTGTTTTAACAGTTTCGTGGCATAGTTTAAACCACATATTTCTTTACTGAACATACACCATTCACGAATAGTAAAGTACTAAATATCGGTTGCAACATCCTTTATACTTCTGAAATGTAGGTTGTCTCCGAGAAAATACGTTTTTAAAGACGTTCTCAATTTGTATTCATCCATCCAGAACACGCAGGCTTCCTCTTCATGTCTAATGTACAGAACAACGGTTCTTAATGCAGGGTTTTCACAAGTTGGATTTCGTTTGATTAACGTGGCAAATTTCTTTAGTCGTTGCCGAGGCCGACATTCAGTGGAAGTCGCCTCTTGAAGTGCACAGCTTGGCCGATGAAGGGTAACGCGCGGCGCGACCGCGATAGGGTCCTCGCCCCTCGCGCAGCCCAACCCGGCTGCAAGAAGGGGCGCCGGGGGATGCTGGGGCGCGGAGCTGTCGCCATGGAGACTGCAAGAGACACGCCCCGCATTGCGAGCGCAAAATGGCTGCCGCCGACCGAGCGATGCTCCATATGTCCGTTAAATCGAGGCATCATTTTCTTTCAAATTTGCACGTGGTCATATTGTAATTCGAATTTCTTAAATTGCGGCGAAAGATATAGTGACCGTGTTTTACAGAAATAATGTACTCTTATCTCAGCCAAAGTTCTGGATTGAAGTCTTTAAAGCCCATTTCCTCATTCTGCCATGTTGTATAATGTTGCCTAGCCTGTGAGCCACGTCTAATAAGTGGTCTCTGCCTACAAGGCAATAGCATGCACTGCTATCGTGGCGGGCGGTGATAATTCAAGGTGAGTCAACCGCATGAAAAACGGACGTGACTCGGCTACGAGTGAATACCACCGCTTTTTACTGGCTCCTACCTGTTATCCGAAGAGGGAAAACTTCTCGTCGCAGGTATAGAATCGAAGTCCTGATCACCTTGTCACCACTAAAACGTATAATTCGCTTTAGTTGTTGTTATTTTTGGTCCAAATCGTCTCAAATATTCTTCTTTTAGCGCATACTATGAGGAAATACTATCGGACTAGTACCTAAACCGAACTGCTGCTCAGGATTGTTTCAAACATAAATACAATTCCCCTACCAATATGACCGAACTCGAGGCCCTGCGAATTTGAAATGGGGCTTTTAATTATTCGATTAACATTCTAGAACATTTTCAATTTTTGTAGGACTCCAAACGTCTTCTTTATTTTTTGCCCGTGCAGAGCAGCAAAAAATGTTTAATAACATGATCAAGTCAAATTTTCTTTACCTTTTTTTAATTTCTAAAAATACAGAAGGTAAAACTTTTTCAAAACACTCCTACCCTTTGCTTATTGAAACTAGACAGTTGTTTTAATGCATCCGATTTCTCAATATTAGCACATCAATTGATTTCAGTGCTTTTAAAACAGTTTTCACGAAAGTTTGGAGTGAAATCGTAACAAGTGTCCCAAAGGTTTCACAAAAGTGACTTAATTTTTTCTTTAAACATTTTCGGATAATGCACTACGCACTGAGTTATATGACGCACGTGTGGTTTTGATTTAAACTTTTGAACTTCCGAAAATGGCAAGTATATTTTTCGAAACACTCGCGCGAATTTAATTTCAAAGACAGAGATATCTCATATTTCAAAAAATAAATATAATCTTATTAGAACGCAGAAATATTTAAACAACCCTTAACGAAGTTTATCGAAATTTCAAAAGTTTTCGAATATAAACGAGCTCGAAATCAGTTCCAGTTTTGTTTCTCGAAACTTTCTCTTACAAAAAGTTTTGAGGTACCAGAATGCAGTTTACGTCAAGTTGTGGAAGATGGTAGAAATAATAAATTTGTTTACTTGTTTGGAATATCTCTAATTTTGGAGATATTGACACAAATTTAATTTTTTTAAATGTAACGATATATTTTTTGCCGCCATCATTGCAAAGTTTTGCATTTCCTCAGAGGCAACGTCTGACCTTGCGTGCGCTCAGTCTTCATCTTTCTTCGTGCCCGAATTCCCCTCGCTCTCGCATGCCAACTGTGCACACGGCTGAGCGTACAGCAAATGATCCCGACACTATGCAAGCGATAGATTTTTATAAGTTTAGATGCAATTATTGTGCAAGTTTAGATTGGAAGTGCTAGGGCGTGTAAATATTAAAAATAAGTGGAGTCTACTGTAAGTTTAGTTTGTAAGTATGTAAGCATTAGTAAGTAAATTAAGGTTAAAAGTACAAAAGAGTGTAAATAATGTAAATAAGTAGCGTAGAATTGTAAATAGTAGATTGTAAGATTAGTGTAAGTTTAGGATTAAGATTTAGCGCCCCCACATAATTTCATAAATGTCATTATATTTTGAAAATTACACGTGTAAACAGCCTAAGTTGGTATAGATTTATCTAAACCATTGTCCCGGAAACGGTTACACATTACTTATTTAAAAGTTTTGAATGGATAGGCCACAATGTACTAAATAATTTTGCGCCGAGGTTGTACGGTCTACGCCAAGCAATTTCTGCGAGGACACCGATGTGACTCGCGCGTCCATTCTGTTCCGTTGCTTTGGCGCTGCGGAGCGGCAAAGGAAGCGACGCCACGACCGCTTGTCAGGGGGCGTTTCCTTTTGCTATTGTGCTTGCGCTTAATATTTCAGATAATACCCCGCTCTCCACGACTCCTCCCCCTCCTCACGAGCTAAGGACTCAATGCTTCACTACTATCTCGATGTATTTCATTATGCAAACCAGCGTCTGCGGCGTAGAGGTTAGCGAGAGCATTACTATCGGCGAGTCGTCGCCCAGAGCGCAGAGGAATATTTTAGGAGCGCTAATCGCGCTTTTACCCAGCAGGGCCGCACTGTCAGAAATTTTCGCATTAGTTTAATGAAATTTACATTAAAGTAATTATCATGAATGCACATTCAATTTAGAGTGCAAGTGTCAGATATTAACTGTCATCTGGAATGAATGTCTTGATGGACTGGTGATAATGAATATATGATGTGAATGTTAAGAGCTAGGAGAAACGGGAGAACCTCTTAATTAAATATTCACTGATATTAACTTGTACATTAAATTTAATAATTAAATTTGTTCAAAGAATTGTGACACCAGCCGGGATTCGAAACTGGGTCTCCTGGTTTGCACCCACTTGTCGCCGTCGGCTGATCTCCCCTCTGTAAAATTCAGTTTGCGGTTTACAAAACTTTCAAAACAACGAAATATAAGGTATACCAACCAAATATAACTTATGTATGAAAGCTGCCACATGATGGCAACAATGCGCGTGTTCTCAGTTTAAATCGTAAAATATTCCGGACAGAAAGTCATAATTTGCGCCTTTTCCGAGGCAAGAGAGACGTTGTTGGGCGCATCACCGTCCGCTGCTCACATCTCTGATCTGATTCATCTTCATCTGTGTCTCATAACAGCGAATTGCATTCTAAAGACCAACAGAACATGCATTTTCGAGCCTGCTGTGTCCGTATAACGAACACAACAGAAATGTAATTTGTTCAGTTTGCAATGTTAAGGTGGATAATTCTATAAATCACAAACTTCAATTACCACACCTTTAGAAGTACCCTTTATTATAAAAACTCTGAAATTCAAATACACAGAATTCAACTGTAGAGGGCGGGGCACATGCGTCCTTGAGTCGTGCAGGATGAATGCGATAGATGCAACGCACATGCATTGGAAGGAGCAATCGCAGCACCTCCTGCAGTTGAGACAGGAACTTACATTTCACCACACGCGTAACCGCATCATGTCGCAGATTGTGACGTCCTGGAAACAAATGCCTTTCACTTTCCACTTATCACTCATATATCTGTGAAATCAATAAGGTAAAATCACCAGTACTGGGCATAGTTAAGAATATTTTCTTAAAATTTTTGTGCTACAATACTAAATTCGCAATTGGTATACATCTTTCATAATAGATATTTCGCCTAAAAGTGGTAAATTGTTAATATTTTATATTTTTTATTAATTTATTTCCTATCTCGGATTTTGAACCGGACGTGGCCACTTGGAAATTGACAATTTCGTTGAATGTTATGCACTTGAGACGGTGATGGCTACTGAATATTGTAACGTCGTGGCATTGTGTTGGCCGGACCTCGCATGTCGGGAGGGGGCGAGGGGGGGAGGGTGGTTCTCTCTGGTGGCAGGCTGAAGGCCACCAAAACTCTGAGGGGGCGCGTCAAGTGTCAACTAGCGCAGAGGGGGCTGATGAGTGAGAACAGCCACGGGACAGCTGGCGGCGGGCCCAAAATTCGGTAATGAGATGGCGGCGCCAGCGTGGGACGTCTGTCACGTGATCCCTCGCGAGAGAGGCTGGAGAGAAAGCGGCCAGGACTTTCGAGTTTGAACCGGGGCACTTGGGAGCCGCCAAGGGGTTCTCGCTAGCTTCGGCTGCGAGGTGTGGCTGTTCGCCACGGGACGGGAGGCCAGGGGCGGCGCTAAGGTTAGCCGTTGAGGTCTGTGTCAGGCTGGGGTGGGGATGCCTCAGGAGAGTGCAGTGCTGGGAGTGCTGCGCTAGTGCCTCAGGAGTGTAATTATCTGTTCATAACAATTCCGTGGCTGTGTTCCACTTGCACCACGATGGCATCACAATATTCGGAGGGGAGGCAGCGAGGGATACAGACGTCACTACAGCAATCCATAGCCTTGACACGAAACTGGCAGGAACAAACATCAATTTTAACGATCAGAGTGAGATATTATTTTCCATTGATTTAGCAGAATTTCACTTTCTGCATTATTAAGAGAAGGGGGAGAAATATATACCCTTATAAAAAAACGAGAAGACGTAAAAAAATTAGAAGAATTAATTGAGAATTATAATTTATTTAGAAGAAATTATGAATAATCGATGGCTCTTATCCCTTACTGTATCGAGAAATCGACTCGGAACAGAGAATAAGCCAAAATAGCACCTGCTTAAAAACTAATATCAGGACCCAATTAATACTTCAGTTCGCGCGTATTTCCCACTTGGCGTCGAGGCTCTGACATTTGGCTCCGCGATTAACATACAACTGGCAGTCTACCTTTGCAAACCAACGCAACAATTTCCAGCGCTTTTTGGGCCAAAATACTTTGTTCTCCACCCCCGCGGCTTAGATTCTTTCAGGAGGTGAAGAAGACCTGAATCAATAGATGGTATGATTAATATTACAGAGTCCTTCAACTGTTGTCATCATTAGTCACGTAGATGAATTTTTACCTCGAGAGGTGTCAATGTTTCCTCCCCTACATGCAGGTGAGATCGGCACGTGGGCTTCCAGGGGATTACCCCTATCCACGTATCGCCCCCAACGCAGCAATCTAGCCAAGACAATCTCTAAGCCCACAACTAGTGAAAGTGTAATTCATGTAAGTGTAAAGGAAGAGGATAGCACAAGGAAGACGAAAGGAATATCGCGTACTGATCGCGTTTGTTACGGTACTGCTCCGGTCTGTGCTTTTGCTCCGGATTTCGCCTGGTATTCATCGGAAAAAGCAATCAAAACTCCTGACCAGGGCTGCCGTCCGCTAGAGTTCTCCTCCAAAGGGCTGCTGAATTCGACCTGGCTACGTCGCGAGTGTCGAAAGTCCGCCACCCCTCGCGGGACTCGAACCCCAGGACCTCCCAGCCAGAGTCGCTGAGAGGCAGCGGAAGTACTGGCTCTGAGCTGAAATGAACCGGTTCCTGAACCGCCTCCGTGAGTCACCTGGTGGTGTAGAGCGCCTCTTCGCTGGAGGCGTCTCGGAACTGGTCGTCCGCGTCGATGTCGGCCTCGGCGTGGGCGTCGGCGTGTGCGCTGATGGCGGCGGCGACGGGGGGCGCGCGCACGGGCCGCACGCGGCGCGACGCGCGCTGTCGACATTAGCCGCGGAACTGCCCTACGTTTCACACACTCTCACGCTCTTCATTGGGGGATCAGTGCCTCCGCGCGCGTCCACTGCTAAGGTTGTTAGCCCTGAAAGTGCATTGCCTGCTTTTATCACGAGAGGTGCGATGCTCTTCCCCCCGCTGGGTGGAGAAATGCGGCGCTGACCTACACGTCTCTTGGTTGATTGTTATTTTCCGGCCGCGACAACTACTGGGGTCATTAGCACCGTAAGTGTAGTGCATGCTTTATCGCGAAAGGTGGCGAATCCTCCGCCAACCAACGCGGCGGCTTGTTTGCCCCAACCAGGTATCTCCAACCCACGAGGCACCGCCCCAGCTGAGACATGCTCATACCTCTCGCTCTCCCAACATTTTGTGGTAGTGTAGTGGGTGTGAGCAGCGGTGAGGATAGAACAAGAAAGAGGAAGGATAGATCTCGTACGATTCTCTGTTACGGTAGGTTCTGCCCCAACATTCACCTAGTGTTGATCACGGAAAACTAAAGAACTGAAACTACGAAAGCTTTCGATCAGAATAGTCGAAAGCTTAGAGCGTATTCAGGCTGGGGCGGTGCCCTGCTGCTGGGAGATCCCTTGTTGGGGAATCCCCGAAAGCCTACGCTACGGTCGGCGGCGGATTTCGCCATGCACTGGGGGAAGATCACTGTCAGCTTCCGAGGAAAACCATGCACTTCACGTACGGGACTATTCACTTCAACATTTGACGCGCCCCGTATCGCTAATTAATTAATCAGTCATTCGTGGCAGCCGGCCACTGGAATTTTCCTCTAGAAAGCCACTGAATGCGACACAGCTGTCTCGCTAGTGTCAAAACTTCTGCCGCTGTCGGGTTTCGTATCCTAGGATTCCCCAATCAAAGGCACTGCAGTGGCATCAGTCTTCTGAGCCGGTGTACACTCTTGATTATTGAAAGCCCTGAGGGCAATCAAGGAATGACTGCCGCAAGGACATAAGTCAATCAGTCAGTCAGTCTGTCTGTCTGTCTGTCTGTCTATCTGTGTGTGACTGTCCTATCTGTCTATCTGCTTGTTTTTTCCTCTGTCCGTATGTCTGTCTATCTGTGTGTCTATCTGTCTGTCTGTCTCTCTATCTGCCTGAGTCTGCCTGCCGATCTGTCTGTGTATTGTCTACCTGGTGGCGCCGCAGCCGCCAGAGCTCCGCCGAGACGCGCGTCGTGGGCGGGCTGGGGCCGCGGCGCGGCAGCCCGTCCGCGCGCAAGTACCACACGGGCGGGAGGCGCGACGGCGGCGGCGGCGGCGGCGGCAGCGACGAGTCCGAGTCGCTCGACGGCCCGCGGTCTGCGCACAGAGCGCGCCGTCCCAGCGAGCGACAACGCGTCGTTATGGGCATTCTACAGCCCAATTGTAATAAAAATGAGAGTCCGCGAATTACGTATCTTTCCAGACATGAATTTCGTTACGGTTATTTCGCAGTTTTAGTGACAGATGGGTAATGTGAAAATAGAGAGGATCTGTCAGCGGACACCTGTGCAATAACGGAAATCTTTCTAGAGCGATGAAATTCCCACGACTTATCTCAGAAGCATCATTTAGGCTTGAAGTCTTTTTACATTCAGAAAATCTACATGAGACGATTACCGGCTTCAATTCTTTCGAAGCAGGCACATAGACTTGCATTATTTACTTTTGATGAATATTACGCCAAGGCAAATCTCACAATCAGCCAGAAAGCGAACCGGCAAGTACCCTCTACGAGACATCGCCGCCGCCTCGTCATAGCGGGGGCCGGGCGCGTCCCCCGGGTGCAGTGCTGTGGCGACGACGGCGCCGCTTGTTTCGAAGCCACGGGAGGTCATGAGCTGCAAATCATTGTCTAGCGGTTTCTCTGCAGCCAGGATTTCGCGCCATTGATGTGGCTGACAGTATCGTAAGATAAGTCATTACTTGTAATAATCTAGTGATACTTGTTGTAATGGTCACCTATATTAAGCGGTCGCTTCAGTTAATGGCATTTTTGTGAGGAAACTATCTATTTTGCCTTCCGACACTTATAAATATCCCCTCTTTTAGGTAGTTACGCGGTCCCGCGATCAGCGGTCATGCACATTTCGTAGATTAATCTATTACATTACAACAACCTGACGATTTTAAAATGTTGAGCCTTAACACTAAAAGAGGCAGAAGAGCAGTGGAGATTAGTTTTATTCAGAATCATTTTTGCGTCAGATTGCATTGTAAGATTAGAATAGAGATATCTAAAGTAGCTTAACTGGCCGGGGGATTATTTTCTGCCTCAAATAATTATGTATAATTTGCATGTTTACCCTGAAGTTTCTATAAGAAGTGAATATTGTCTTAAACCTATTTGAAAATGAAATTAGAAGAAACTGAAGAACAAAAAAGATCGCGAATACGAAAAATAAAATAATTTTGAATTCGAGATGTTTATGTGCGTACGTGCCAAACAGTTTGAGATGTGTTTTAGTTTATGTGTAATTATAAAAGATTTCACCAGTAAGGCATTTTTCTCAGCTTTTTTTACTTTTTGCCATTCCCTTGGACCTGCACTCAGTGCCATGACGAGAGTAATCGCACGTCAGCCATTCCTCGAGTCCTGGCCTCAAAACCTTCCACCGCCGTCTCAATCGCGTGTCAATTTTCGTAGTCATTACCCTAGACTTGCACTCCACACGAAGACATCACCCCAATCGGGCCTCACGCATTCTTCTCAATCTTCAATGACAATTTCGTGTCGGTACCTGGTCCAAACTCCTTCCCCACCGCGCCATCGCCCGTCGTTGTACCGTTCCCCTGCCCTGCACTACTGCTCGCACCGCCCCAACCGCGCGTCGCTGGCGCCGCGGGCCCTGCCTGTGTGGCGCATGTTGCGCAGCCAGCGCTGGCACCATCGCAGGCACCATCGCCCGTCATTGCACCGTTCCCCTGGCCCTGCACTACAGCTCGCACCGCCCCAATCGCGCGTCGCTGGCGCCGCGGGCCCTGCCTGTGTGGCGCATGTTGCGCAGCCAGCGCTGGCACCATCGCAGGCACCATCGCCCGTCGTTGTACCGTTCCCCTGGCCCTGCACTACAGCTCGCACCGCCCCAATCGCGCGTCGCTGGCGCCGCGGGCCCTGCCTGTATGGCGCATGTTGCGCAGCCAGCGCTGGCACCATCGCAGGCACCATCGCCCGTCGTTGTACCGTTCCCCTGGCCCTGCACTACAGCTCGCACCGCCCCAATCGCGCGTCGCTGGCGCCGCGGGCCCTGCCTGTATGGCGCATGTTGCGCAGCCAGCGCTGGCACCATCGCAGGCACCATCGCCCGTCGTTGTACCGTTCCCCTGGCCCTGCACTACAGCTCGCACCGCCCCAATCGCGCGTCGCTGGCGCCGCGGGCCCTGCCTGTATGGCGCATGTTGCGCAGCCAGCGCTGGCACCATCGCAGGCACCATCGCCCGTCGTTGTACCGTTCCCCTGGCCCTGCACTACAGCTCGCACCGCCCCAATCGCGCGTCGCTGGCGCCGCGGGCCCTGCCTGTATGGCGCATGTTGCGCAGCCAGCGCTGGCACCATCGCAGGCACCATCGCCCGTCGTTGTACCGTTCCCCTGGCCCTGCACTACAGCTCGCACCGCCCCAATCGCGCGTCGCTGGCGCCGCGGGCCCTGCCTGTATGGCGCATGTTGCGCAGCCAGCGCTGGCACCATCGCAGGCACCATCGCCCGTCGTTGTACCGTTCCCCTGGCCCTGCACTACAGCTCGCACCGCCCCAATCGCGCGTCGCTGGCGCCGCGGGCCCTGCCTGTATGGCGCATGTTGCGCAGCCAGCGCTGGCACCATCGCAGGCACCATCGCCCGTCATTGCACCGTTCCCCTGGCCCTGCACTACAGCTCGCACCGCCCCAACCGCGCGTCGCTGGCGCCGCGGGCCCTGCCTGTGTGGCGCATGTTGCGCAGCCAGCGCTGGCACCATCGCAGGCACCATCGCCCGTCATTGCACCGTTCCCCTGGCCCTGCACTACAACTCGCACCGCCCCAACCGCGCGTCGCTGGCGCCGCGGGCTCTGCCTGTGTGGCGCATGTTGCGCAGCCAGCGCTGGCACCATCGCAGGCACCATCGCCCGTCGTTGTACCGTTCCCCTAGCCCTGCACTACTGCTCGCACCGCCCCAACCGCGCGTCGCTGGCGCCGCGGTCCCTGCCTGTGTGGCGCATGTTGCGCAGCCAGCGCTGGCACCATCGCAGGCACCATCGCCCGTCGTTGTACCGTTCCCCTGGCCCTGCACTACAGCTCGCACCGCCCCAACCGCGCGTCGCTGGCGCCGCGGGCCCTGCCTGTGTGGCGCATGTTGCGCAGCCAGCGCTGGCGCGCGTCGCGGTCGCGCCACCAGAGGCGCTCGCGCTCGTAGCGGCGGCGGTAGGCCGCCAGCGGGTCCTCGGCGCCCGCCGCGCCGCCGTCGGCCTCCGTGGCGCCGGCCTCGCCGCCCTCCGCCGTCACGCCGAAGTCGCGGCGCAGCAGCGCGCGCCACAGCCCGGGCTCGCGGCTCAGCTCCAGCAGCCCCTTGCTGGTGCTGCCCAGCGCCAGGAGCGAGGGCGCGGGCAGCAGGTGCGCCACCCGGAGCAGCACCTGCCCGCAAACAGCCACTCAGCTCGGCGATGCCAACTCAACCTCTGCACATGTTAGGGTGTGGGAGAGGTGGCTCTGCACGTCACTGCTGTGCCTCTGACCTGGAGGTCCTAGGGATTTTGACACGTAACTAGGTGGCTGTCTGAAGGAGAATTTTAAGGCCGACTGCTCTAATTTGTAGTTTTCCATGGTTTCTCCGAACAACACCAGGCGAATGTCGGAGTAGGCGAATGCCTTACAAACGGGACACAAACCGCGCGCGATCTTTCCTATCTCTTTCTTGTCTTATCTTAAACCCTTACACACGCAATTATTTATATGTATTACACTACCTCACACACCGGGAGACCAGTCGGGAGCTTAGAGCTTGTCCTGGCTGGGGCGGTGCCCTGCTGGGGAAGATACCTGGGTGGGGAAAGCCACGCTAGCCGACGGTCATCCAGTGGCGGGAGATCACCGCTACCTCAAGCCGAAAAAGCTTACGCTACACATGCGGGACTAATGACCTTATCCGTTGACACGGCAGGAATTACTATCAATTAATCAATCAGATTCCAACTGGGCACCACCGCTGCACAATATGAAATTCACATGGACATTGTTCAGCAAATCTTCATATCGTGTCTCTTTTGGTTGTCATGCTTTCTTTGTCGCGGGGCGTGTGAATATACTGCAAAGTAGATCTAGGAATTATTTCAGATGTGGAGGCATTTCAATCCAGACACACATTTCCCATCAGTACAGCCAATTCCAGTCCAGAGTCCATATAAAAACGTTCAAAATAGGGTTTTTTAAAAATGTGAATTTATTCAAGAAATGCCGTCCGCTCGAGCTTAGTAAGAATACTATTTTAGATACAATCAGTATGTGGTAATATTGTTTTGAATGAATTCTGAAAATTTAAAAAACCTAATGGGTTTTGATAGAGGGGAAAAATGACCCCCTTGACACCCCTAGATACACCATTTCTCGAGGACTGAAGTCGAGGTGACCTGCTATAAAAGGAGTTTGTCACCCACGACCTAGTATCAATTTACTTCCATCTTTACTTCGGTACCTCGTTTTGTCGCTATTTGGCACAAGGCGAACGAAGAAATGCTTCCGTTTGGTTCCTCCAGATGTCCCATTCAAAGCATAATCGCGTGTCCTGAATGCTAGATTGAAACGCTGCAATTTGATGAACAATTTTGGTTTAGTATCAACTCACTACAATCCGTGATTAAGTACTTAAACTGCATCTGTTAAAGGCGTTATTCAAATATCGGTATGTTTATGTGAAATTTGGGGTGACAAAACTATTTCGCCATGTATTTTTGACAGCTTTTTATAATTACATTATCCATGAAACTACATTATCCATTTAATATCTATTTAAACCAAACAAAATTATTCATCAATCTATATTATCCACTACGTAACCAGTTAGTTTGATTTCCATAGGTTTCTTCATTTGAATTAATCCATTTACAGAAAATATTCATTCCAGATGTCCAAACACGTATTCACCTTCTATTAGATCCTTGGAGAAAAATCAAAACTTAAAAAAAATTTGTCGCCAAATTGCGTTAAAACGACTTGCTTAATCCAAGACATTAATGACAAGATAAACCATGGACATTTCATCTGATTCAGATAAAATTCAGCCAATTCAGATGAAATGTCCAAGATTTATCTCAAGCATGCAGTTCTGTGTACATAATGTGATAAAAACCGTATATGTGGTTCATTAAAAATCGTGTTATTCCACTTGTGCATTGCCGCACAATTTGTGAAATTGAAGTACAACATGTTTCAAAATAATTAACAAGTGATTAAATTACAGCAATGTTAATGAAATATTTTCTACCTTAAGATTTTAAGCAAATATTAACACCCGTCGAGAAGATTTTTCAAACATCATAATAACAAATCACTGTGTCAGATTTCCACAATCCATTTAGATAAATGTGGCAAGGGGATGAGAAATACATTGGGTGTGGACGTTCCTCGAAAATAATAAGATATAAGTGGTGATGGTATGAATACCTTTTCAAGATTAAACTCGAGCATTTGAAATAACAAATAAGCTCAATAACGATCTAGAGTCGCACAGCGTTGGCGTATAAAGAGCTTTGGAAAATGAATTATTCTAAACCAAAAAGGGGAAGAACGCTTTATCATCGAATTCTGTGGACAGGATGAGAGTGAAAGGTCTGAGTATAAACCGGCTGCAGAGGTTTCCAATTTTGAAACCAACTTTCACCAACCAACCAACCAACCTTTAAATAGTGTTTGGATAATCTCAAATAATTAAATACCACAAAAAAATCTAAATGAAGCTGTTTCACGGTTTAAAGCTTAAATATTTCGTGTGACTCCTTCTTATTATTCTAAAGTAAATCTTTGCACCTTGTAAAATAGGAGCTATAGGCTAATTAACGGTTTATCGGAATTAAGATTCATTTATCTTGTATGTCTGACCTAGTTAGCGCTATCTTCGACATAGCTTCCATTGACAACTAATCAACAAACGTGACCGCTTGTGGTAAAGTTTCTTCGCTCGGAACAGCTTATGTAGGTTATCAAACCAATTTTACAACGGTGATGGTTGGGCTTATGATGGTTTCAACGTAAGAATTATTACTCTATCCGCCACACGATTATCGATATTATGAAGACCTAGATAATATGAGAGCTGAATTTTGTGAGGCCATAATTATACTGCACATCTGTAAATAGTTTTAAAAGCAGAGAGCTTACGTGTTTTCTGAAAATCAGAGAGAGACTTGCAAAATTGAGGTTAAATTGTAATAGCAGAGTAGCAATCTAATATAAGTTTAAAAATCTGTTCTATTATATCCTCTAAATAATATGGTATATAGAGTGCTAAATAAAATGCTGCCAAAAGTAAATGGTAGATTTAATAATGTACAACAAATCATCGGAACAAGACCCCGTACGAGTACTACTGATATATACTGATATATGTATAATTCGTGTGTAATGCTGATTAAATTAGCCCTCAGTCCTGCATCAAACAGATTTGATACGAAAAACGGAAGTTCGCAGATTTTGGTATAGTTGGCAATCAGGAGTACATGCAACCTGCAAAGCACTTCACCATCGACCCTAACTTGGAAACGATGAGTCCTAGAGCATTGAAACCATGTGCTCGGGTCCCCAGGAACATTGTCATCACCGTCTCTAACCGTCTAAAAATAAACAATAGAGTATTTTGGAAAGCACGGCGTAGAACGTTATGAGGCAAAAAAGTGATCATTGTCGTGCGAAGTGTCATAATTGTTTTTTATGGCACGAGTCGTATAAGTGACGTTTTATTTTGCAAGTAGGAACGGTTGCGACAGAAGGTCCGTATGCTGAGTGGCCCAATCTTGCGCGCAACATAAAATCAGTATTTTGTTTTCTTTGTTGCATTCATAGTTTTATCTGAACATTTCAGTATTGTCTCAGTTGTAGCGCTTGTAGTAAAAATTCAAAATTTAGCACTCTGTGCATGCCTGAATGTAACAGCTTTTGCAAGCGAGTCCTTAATACATTTTAACCCTAAATTTCTACGTTTTTTACTTTATGGTACGCAAACACTGTATGTATAATGCAACATTATAATCAAGTTGCATACCTTATTATTTTGTATAACAGCATTATATATTTATAAGAATATCAAAGTTAGTTTTTGGAAACTTTCTTGTGACGCCTTGGGTATTAGACTTCAGTATGAAGAAACAGTGGTCGTCTGTGTGGTTTACCGTTACCCCACTACAATTCTCTCGTTACCATTGGCTCAATGTGTGATGGCGCAATTTTTCGTTCCATAAACACATCGTAATTTGTACCATAGTGTGTCATGTTATGAATGATTTATTGAAAGGAATATTGGAATTATAATGCAGGAATACAAAAAATCAAAACAAGTCTTGAATCATGTAGGGTGGGAGTTGCTGGGAGAGGGGCAGAGAGTTGGTGGGGATACAGGTTGTGGTGGGGCAAGGTGTTGCGGGAGGTTGAGGGGCCGAGGGGGTTGCGGGATGGGTTGTGTGGGGGCAGGGGGTTGCTGGGGGATGTGGGCAGGGAGATGCTGGGGGTATGGGAGGCAGGTTGCCGGGAGGCAGGGAGTTGCTGGGAGGCAAAGGAGTTGCTGGTTGGTATGGGGGCCAGGGGATTGCTGGGAGGTTGTGGGGGCAGGGGGTTTGGGGGGCTGTGGGGATGAAGGATGGGGGCAGTGGGGGTTGCGGGCGCACCTCCTCCGGGAGGCCGTCGAGCGCGGGGTAGCGCAGGCCCTCTGCGCGCAGGATGAGGCAGCGCGCGGGGGTGGCCAGCACGTCCTTGACGCGGCGCGACAGCTCGCCCAGGCGCCGCGCCCTCCACGCGCCGCGCGACGCCTCCAGGAACCTGCGCACACTCACACACCGGCCGACTGCGGACGCGCACTCGGCGCTGCAGCGCCTCTGGCCGAGAGAATCCCGGGTGACGCGGAACGTCCAACTGGAGAGCGAGCTCGAATTCAGCGGCTGTGCTGTCTGGAGGAGAATTTCAACGACCGGCTGCTCTGATCGGTGGTTTTCAGTGGGTTCTCCGATCAACACCAGGCGAATGCCTTAACAGTTTCACAACAAAAGGTTCACGTTCCGCGCGCGACCTTTCCTTCTTCGTCCCCTATTCTCCTCCTATTCACACAAACACATACACTATCACGCATGTTGGGAAGTCAGTTGGGAAACTTAGAGCTTGTCTCGGCTGGGGCGACGCCCCGCTGGTGGGAGATACCTGGTTAGGAAAAATCCCGCTAGCTGATGGGGAGGTTGACGCCGCATCTCAGGATTTAGCGGGGGGAAGGTTACCGCCACCTCACGAAGGGGAAACATGCACTACACTTACGGGACTAAGGACCTTAGCTGTTGACGCGCCCGGAAACACGAAGCAATCAATCAATTCGGAAACCAATCGCGACTGCGGAGATTGTTCCAGTTGGCGCTGTGCACTTTTCCTAGGAGAAATCCCCGGGATCCGTTATGGAGGCCTGATTTCACATTCCGACGGGGAAGGTAAGCCACCCCTTCCAGACATAATATGAACTTCGGTTGTGACCAAAATATGACCTAAAAATGACTAGTGACTAATGACCAAAAAACTGTTGACACGCTCTGAAACGAAATACTTTCTTTCAGATACTGACAATACAATCACAAACTTGCCCAATTCAGAGGTTTTACGATGCCAACAGGCATTTTGCATGTACCGGGAACTACTCTAAACTGCGTTTATCTGGGATGGATGAAAACTCTCCACAAGCAAATGCAGTTCTAGGGTTGAGGTATCTCCATTCTTGCACACACATACGAGCGGTTTGTTGGCTACTTATCATCCACTTTTTATTTCGTCCATTTAATGTTCACTTAAGTTTTCTCCATTGTGAACTGTTTTTTATTCAAGCCATCCAGCTTGAATATTATATTTAGAGAAATCAAAATTTATGTTTTAACTCGAAATTGGATAAAGCCAAAGTATTATCTACACGTCGAAGGTAACCAACGATACATTTCAATGTGTACTGTTATACACCACTCATTAAGGAAAGACGGCTTACGATAATCGATATAAGTGCATGCAAGATGCACAACTGGAATTGCCTTGCATAATATCATTGCACATTAAGAGGGTGCCTCTAAACATCAGCACTATGCAAGTGTCGTCGGCGAGAAAAGAAAGATAATGAATAATATTAACAGGCGTGCCGAACAGAATCTTAATGAATCTCCTCCTGCACAAATCATGCGTGCAACTGTTGGTGGTGTGCTAGATGGCGAATTATTGAATATGCTTCAGGACAAAAACTCGATGGAGAGAGACGTAAATGGAACACAGAGGAACTCGGCCACCAACTCCTAGATCTCTGCAGGAATTAGTTGTTACAGACGAATGCAAACGAAGTAGACGTAGTGCAAAATTGAGTAAATGAGCAAGAAATTGCGCGATTACTAAGAAATTATATGCGAGTCAGTCCACCACTAGATGAGACATACGTTGGGTAGTTGGGTAGAGAAGATATACGTTGGGTATGTCTCTCGATAAGAATACGGACATAACAGTCGCCTGGTCGCATATTTGCAAGGTATATCGTTCACATCGAAAATTAACCCAGCTGAAGATCTCCTAGAAGACGAAACCCCAACGTTTATGTAAATTTTACAGGGAATGTAAATATTTCGTCGTTAAACATCTGATTTTAATAGGATACGAGATGACAAGCACCACTATCAAGATACTTTAGCGCCAATGTTTACTGTTAAACAAAACACTAAATTTTCGTCGAAAGGAAGTTTCTGTGAACTCTTTGAAAGGTAGTTTACAGGACCACAGGATAAAATTCTTAGCTCTAAGACGTCAATAATTGAGAACATTCTAAATAGAAACGTTTACACAGCCGCGAATCAAACGAATTATCAAATATTATTCATACTGAATTTAAATATCACAGCTATTTTTAAAGCTTCAGAGGAAAATATCAGAAATTTTCTTACATTTTCTAGTAAAATCAGAAATAGTAATAGTTCTAATAAAGCGAAAAATCAATCATGTGTTATGTTACTCTTTCCCGAATCTTCGTACGCAAGAGTTTATGATTATAATTAATATAATTATAATATAATTTAAATAACAGACATTGTTAAAACCTTTAAAATTATTAGTAGTGTCCAAATTGTAATTTCCTTGAAATCATTATTATATCCAAAACAGACATTTCGTAATTTTAAGGCCAGGAAATGATTCGAAATGCCAAAGGGAGAATCATCAGAGTAGGTAAAATAAACTTACCTTTCGTAAAGAATTTTGTAGTAGTCGTGTAATACTTCTTCACACAAAAAAAAAATCTAAAATATATTGGTGATTTATTAGCTTACGTATTTTTAGCGTGAACGCACCAATTAACGTGTTCTGCTTGTATTGGCCTGATTAGGCGGTGTCCACTAGCACGCTTTCCACGAGCAACCGGAGGGGCAAATCAATGAATTAAAAAAAAATCATCTCTCTGTTTAAAACGATCAAAAGTAAACAATGAATAAAATGTGATTAAATATTTGTGCTACATATTATTAATAATCCCCAAAACTTAACTGATCGTTCAAAGAAGAATGAAACCATGCAAACAAATCTTCAACTTACAAATCCAGTGTTACAAATTCACATTCCTGTATCTTAGAAGTTTCATTTCGAAACGTGGTGGCCACTCATTTTTTTGCATGTTCAAGTCGCTAGGTGGTACGTATAAAACCTTTGGAAGTTTGAATGCATACAAAAGACGTTACCGCAGTATCTGTTATGTCGAAAAACGACGTGGCCTTTACTGTGAGTGAGCACAGAGAGATACTGGGTACTAGAAAACATGTCTTCGGAGACAAGCTTATCGCACTAAATAGAAGTGTTCCCTTCTTCCTGCGTCAGCGTGGTATCAGTCACGAGCACGTGTCTTTTATATGGAACACCAATGCTGCTTCCTTTCCATGCATAGAAATTAAAAAGCAGGAATGGCCAGTGCGTTTTCAAAGGAAAACGTCTCGCCTACTCTTAACGCTGAAGATAACCTCTGATTTGCATGGCAAAGGCGCCAACCGACGCTTTTTAGAGTTTCTTAGAATCATGTCCAGCCTGTGCTGATTGTCGTCGGAGTCTTGGGTTGTGGATGTCGTACATAATGAGCTGCTGAGGACAGTAGGTTGGAAACATGAAATCGGTAGTAATATGTTAACTTAACTAGAAATAATTAATAGAAATAGGGTTTAATGAAAAGGTACTAAACACGTAATAGAATTCTAACAAAATTGTTTTCATTTCTGCAGACCGAATGGTTTGGAATTGAGTACTCACCAATACAAAAAGGGGGAAAATTGCTATCGTAAGAATTATTTGTAGTTTATTACCTTAAATGTCGGAATAGCTCTGTCTCATATATGGGATAAACAGATCGTGCACTCAAAGAAAGAATAAAAGAGCATTTGAATAACATTAAGGTGACTGATAAAAAGTTAATCTCAATTTCTCGACATCGCATTTATTTTGCTCATTATTTTCATTTTGACTGTCCTATCATCTTAGATATTGAACTCAGAAAATATTAAAGAACAATCTCACAAACACTACAAATAAAAAACCCACAAGACCAATAATACTATGTTATAATCAAATTTTTCACCATCATTTACGACAATATTCTTTCTAAAATAAAACACCATAATTTTTTAAAATACTTTCTGTCAGTTTCCGTTTACCTTTATAAAATTATTGTCTACTTATGTTAAACTGTGTACCTTTCATCCCCTCATTCTTCTTTACTGGCTTTCATTATTGTCTATTCAAACTATTAACGTTCTACTTCTTACGTCCATCTGCTCCCTCTCACTGCCCATACTTGCCTCTCTCTAAAGTGAGGATGTATGTTCCTACGATGGAAATGTTTCCTTCTTTTGTGATTGGAGTTATTCTTTTTGAAATCATTTTTATGGAGTTTGGCGCGAATATTTCGAGTGGTCAAGAATCCAACTAGCGTAGTTGCTCACAATGTTATCTGATTTTTGGAAATCTTGGATGCACCCCCAAATGCATCTAGACACCTTTGTGGTCAGGCGTTGCCGGGAAGCGGGCGGGGCAGAGCAGGCAGATAGAACGGGCGGGGCTGGGAGGAGCGGACCGAGGAGAACGGTCAGAGGGAGCGCGAGGAGCGGAGAAAGCGAGAGGAAGCATGGAAAGAGAGAAAGCGAAAAGAGAGGGAAGAGCGGGCGGAACGGAAATAGGAGGCGAGCGAAAGAGTCAGACTTCGCGCAAAGAGCGAGAGAACCGGGCGGAACGGGATGAGCGGGGGCGGCAGATAGACCGGGGAGGTTTTGGGCTGCGGGGGTGGAAGGTGTGAACGGAGGGGGGGGGCGGCTGCGGCTCGCGGGAGCAGCGGGGGAAGCGTGCGGGGCGGGCGAGGCGGCTTCTTTAGTGATCTGATTTAGATTTATTTAGTCAAAAAACAGTAAAACCTGTATGTGACATATCGGGGAAAAGGTGATCTGCGCATGTTTTCCTGGATTCCAGAATCCTTTTCCATTATTTTATCTATAAATAGTTGAAACATGAGTAAAAGTTAAAGATAAATAAATAAATAAAAATAAAATTTAAAAAAGCGCGAGATTAGCAACGTTTGAAAAACTAGACATTTTAGTTCCCAAGTTATAGAAAACTTATTTGCAACGGCAAACGAACTTCACATTTGAGTTTTCTGCATTACTAACAAAATAGTAACTCGCCCTTACAGCTACTCCTACCACTACAAGCAAAAGGAGAGTTCAACAAAACGTGCGCATCTGAATGAATAAATCTGGATAAATAAATACTCTAGCACCGCTGGTTCGGCTGTTTCAAGCAATTTGATGAAGCGAGATTTGCATGGCAACTGAAATATTTTAGTACCTCCTATGGGTTACTGAAGGGTTAATTTGGTTGGTTCGCCCATGAGCCGGTGAGACGGTCTAGTAGCTCGGTGCCTGGCTGTGTAATGAGCCTGTTCCTCGGGGGGCAGAGAGCTGCTAACGGAGTGCTATCTGTGTGAGCGGAACGGGCCCTATCGGACCTGCTTCCGGCTGCGAGCCAAGTGACGACCCTTCAGTCGTTGGCCCGCAGCTCCGGAAGTACAAACTCCACGTGAGGTGCGTTATCGCTTCTGCGCATTATCCCTCAAACATAAGACCAATATGAATGAGACGTGGAGCGGCAGTACGCTTCTGCCCGTTTGGGGGGGGGGGGGCGATAAGGTGGGGACTTTTCTTCCTACAGCGTGGGAACTCGAGGGCGTATGTCCTTTCAAACTAAAATGAAGCGACGATTGTCTGCCTTATAAAATTAGTTAACAAAACCCTCGATTAACAAAATGTGAATTTTATTCACGCCAACAATACATTCGATAAATAAACTAAGACATCGGGGAATCATTTTAGAGAAATAAGCAAGCAAAAAGAAAGAAAAATATATTAATAACTAAAAATGAACGAAACAAGAGAGGAAAGAAAGACATACGGACAGAAAGAAGCAAAGATAGAAAGACGGACAGAAAGAACCAAAGACAGAAATAGGAAAGGCAGGAAAAGGAAAGGCAGACGAAGGAAAGGCAGACGAAGGAAAGGCAGACGAAGGAAAGGCAGACGAAGGAAAGGCAGACGAAGGAAAGGCAGACGAAGGAAAGGCAGACGAAGGAAAGGCAGACGAAGGAAAGGCAGACGAAGGAAAGACAGACGAAGGAAAGACAGACGAAGGAAAGACAGACGAAGGAAAGACAGACGAAGGAAAGACAGACGAAGGAAAGACAGACGAAGGAAAGACAGACGAAGGAAAGACAGACGAAGGAAAGACAGACGAAGGAAAGACAGACGAAGGAAAGACAGACGAAGGAAAGACAGACGAAGGAAAGACAGACGAAGGAAAGACAGACGAAGGAAAGACAGACGAAGGAAAGACAGACGAAGGAAAGACAGACGAAGGAAAGACAGACGAAGGAAAGACAGACGAAGGAAAGACAGACGAAGGAAAGACAGACGAAGGAAAGACAGACGAAGGAAAGACAGACGAAGGAAAGACAGACGAAGGAAAGACAGACGAAGGAAAGACAGACGAAGGAAAGACAGACGAAGGAAAGACAGACGAAGGAAAGACAGACGAAGGAAAGACAGACGAAGGAAAGACAGACGAAGGAAAGACAGACGAAGGAAAGACAGACGAAGGAAAGACAGACGAAGGAAAGACAGACGAAGGAAAGACAGACGAAGGAAAGACAGACGAAGGAAAGACAGACGAAGGAAAGACAGACGAAGGAAAGACAGACGAAGGAAAGACAGACGAAGGAAAGACAGACGAAGGAAAGACAGACGAAGGAAAGACAGACGAAGGAAAGACAGACGAAGGAAAGACAGACGAAGGAAAGACAGACGAAGGAAAGACAGACGAAGGAAAGACAGACGAAGGAAAGACAGACGAAGGAAAGACAGACGAAGGAAAGACAGACGAAGGAAAGACAGACGAAGGAAAGACAGACGAAGGAAAGACAGACGAAGGAAAGACAGACGAAGGAAAGACAGACGAAGGAAAGACAGACGAAGGAAAGACAGACGAAGGAAAGACAGACGAAGGAAAGACAGACGAAGGAAAGACAGACGAAGGAAAGACAGACGAAGGAAAGACAGACGAAGGAAAGACAGACGAAGGAAAGACAGACGAAGGAAAGACAGACGAAGGAAAGACAGACGAAGGAAAGACAGACGAAGGAAAGACAGACGAAGGAAAGACAGACGAAGGAAAGACAGACGAAGGAAAGACAGACGAAGGAAAGACAGACGAAGGAAAGACAGACGAAGGAAAGACAGACGAAGGAAAGGCAGAAAGAAAAATACAAGGGAAAGCAAAAGAAGGAAAGTGAAGGAAAGAAAAAAGGAAAGAAAGCAAGCGAGCAAACCTATACCCCGATGAAAATGCTCTGTGTCGTATGTGCGAACAGTAATTGAATATTAGAAGCACACCTGGGCGCCCGCAGGCCGAGGCAGAGCGAGTGCGGGCCGGCGTCGACGCCCGGCTGCAGCAGCACGTTGGCGACGAGCGCCCCGCCCACGGACACGCCCACCAGGCGCACGCGGTGCTGCGCCAGGCCCGGCAGGCGCAGCGCCACCTGGCGCTGCGGGGGCGGCGGGCCCCCGGGCCCCGCGCTCGTCGCCGACGCCGGCCGCCGCCACCCGGGCGGCAGCGCGCGCAGCGCGGCCACGCGGCCCGCGTTGAACCCTGCGCTGCTAGAGGCGTTCTAGTAAGAGTTTGCCGGGCGGCGCGCAAAGCACGCAGGCTCCATCCAAGTGTCTAGTACGTCATGCCCAGGGTCGATTCATTGCTCATTCCGGGCATGTCAATTGCTATTGTCATTAGTCCCCTTAGAGTAGAGAACGGAGGAGCCGGTGATTTCTTTCCCACTGGATGGTGAGATCCGGCGCCGGGTGACTTCCCCGTTCGGGTATCTCCCCTAGTGGGAAACCGCCTCAACCCGCAGGAGCTCTGAGATCCCCACAGGTCTCCCAAGACGTGCTAATGCAGTGCATAAGTGTAAATGTGTAAGTGGAAAGGAGGAAGATGATCACGCGCGGTCATTCGCCTGGTGTTGGTAGAATAAATCACGGAAAACTCGTCCAAGCTCTCTTGCTACTATCGAATATTCGCCGTCGGGACTCGAACCTAAGACCTCTCGGTCAGAGTCTCTGCGGTATCAGCGACAATGCTGGTTCTGACCTATGCTCAGCCTGTGCTGGTTAGGAAGAAAATCAAATGACTAAAAGTGTTGAAAAAAAAGAGAAAATTTTTATTAAACGGGTACGATCTTGATACAAATGTTAGTATTAGGCAAATATTCATTTAGTCCAAGATGGATATCAGATGTCAGAAACCTCATAAACAAAATGGCGGATTGATCCGATCGTTTCGATGAAAATTCACGATATTGTTGTTGTTTTATGTCAATCTCGGAGGTCGGACGTCCGAAGACGGAATCTTGTCACCAATTTCTATGAACGTTGCGGAGCGTCAGTTGTGCCTTTTAAAGTGGTACGAAAGTTAACTGACGCCGTTCAAGTTCGAATTGTCTATATGCATGTTTTCCTGGTAGTGAGTTCGGTGAAACGATAAAAGTTGAATCTCTTTTTAATATTTTGGACAAACTATATAACACAAACGTAAATAATAAACAGTAATTATTACTTATTTTTAGTTTAGTTGACTCTTCTCTTTTAAGTAGTGTTGAAATAACTTCTTCTCAAAATAAGTCATTTCAATGCACTACGTATATTAGATATCAGGTTTTGTTGTCACACGCCGTCTTTGACTACTTATACACAAAATTAACCTAGAAATAACCAGAAATTCGTCAGATCACAATCATGGATTACACACGCGCAGTCAAAAATGAATGTCACATTGCTCTAAAAATGACTTTTTCAACACGTCATGGAATTGTAGTTTCTTACAACTCTTTAATAATTATTGGTTGATGGAAGTATACGTCTCTTATTAAATAAAAAAATAAAAGGTGATCCCGTGATTGTACTTAAAAAAATAATAATTATGATTTTTTTAAAATAACATAATTGTAAAAATAATAATTAAGAATTTTTTAAAATAACATAATTGTAAAAGTTTTATTTCTCTTGCAGTCTTGGAGCGAAAATGACATAAATTCAATTATTTCATTAAGAGAAAGATTTAAATACCATATGTGCCCATGAGTCTCTTCCGGTTTCACTAAGAAGGGACCCAGTGAACAGTACGCAGCGGAAGAATTTGACCCTACGTCAGTTTATTTGTCTAACATCAATCTACCAACACACAGAAGTTGAGACCGCCAGAAACTAGTTTCTGTGTTGTAGCGTTCAGTGATCATGTCGACGTTTGTGTCTGAAAAAAAGAGAATTTGCGGCAAGCATAGCTTTTCTTATTTAATAAAAAGAAAAATTCTGTGGAAAGCCATCGTTTACTGGTAGAAAAATCATGGTGAACACACTCCAGCGATTAGAACATGTGAGACATGGTTTCGGCAATTTAAACGTGATGATTTCAAAGTGAAAGACAGTGCGCGCTCTGGTTGACCACAAAAGTGCAAAGACGAGCAATTACAGGCGTTGTTGGATGACGAACCAACTCAAACTCAACAGCAATTGACAAAAGCATTAAGTGGGTCGCAAGAAACAATCATCAGACGTTTACAAGCAATGGGGAAGATCAATACACTCGGGAAGAGGGTCCCACGCGGTTTGAGTGAACGGCAAATGCGTGACGATGCGTGTCGCGACAATGTCTCATACAGTAAAATCAGTGAAAGACTCCTTGAAACCGATTGGATGAGTTATCCCTCCGCACCCGTTGTACTCCCCCGCCCTGACTCCATCTAATTATGATCTCTTCGCATCGATGTGGCACTGACTTGCAGAGCAGCACTTCAGCAATTTCGAGAAAGTTACGCTATTTACGCTATTAATACTATATACGCTATAACGTTAATTTAACGCTAAATACGCTATTTACGCTATTTACGTTATTTACGCTATTTACGCTAACTACGCTATTAACGTTATATATGCTATTTACGCTATTAACGATAATTTAACGCTAAATACGTTAATTACGTTATTTACGCTATTTACGTTAATTTAACGCTAAATACATTCTTTACGGTATTTACGCAATTGACGCTATTTACGCTATTAACGCTAATTATGCTATTTACGCTATTTACATTAATATAACGCTAAATACGTGTTTTACGTTATTAACGCTATATACGCCATATACGCTAATTACGATATTAGCGCTATTTCCGCTATTAACGCTATTTAAGCTACTTACGTTATTTACGTTAATTTAACGCTAAATGCGTAATTTTCGTTATTTACGCTAAATACACTATTTACGATATTAACACTATTTTTGCAACTTACGATAATTTAATGCTAAATACGTTATTTACGCTATTTACGCTAATTACGCTATTAACACTAATTATCCTATTTACGCTATTTAGCTTAATTTAACTCTAAATACGTTATTTACGTTATTTACGGTAACTACGCTATTAACGTTATTTACGCTATTTA
The DNA here is from genome assembly GCA_038098605.1 of Gryllus longicercus. Lineage (NCBI taxonomy): Eukaryota > Metazoa > Arthropoda > Insecta > Orthoptera > Gryllidae > Gryllus > Gryllus longicercus. The sequence continues at coordinate 68,199 of JAZDUA010000769.1, forward strand.
CGCTATTAACGATAATTAACTCTAAATACGTTAATTACGTTATTTACGCTATTTACGTTAATTTAACGCTAAATAAGTTATTTATGCTATTTACGCAATTGAGGCAAATTACGCTTTTTCCGCTATTATCGCTATTTACGCTATTTACGTTAATTTAACGCTAAACGCGTAATTTACATTATTTACGCTATTTACGCTAAATACGCTATTTACGCTAAATACGCTATTTACGCCTTAATGCTATTTACGCTATTTACGCTAAATACGCTATTTACGCTAAATACGCTAATTACGCTAAATACGCTATTTACGCTAAATACGCTATTTACGCCTAAAACGATATTTACCCCTTAACGCTATTTATGCTATTAACGCGATTTACGCTAATTATGCTATTTACGCTATTTACATTAATTTAACGCTTAGTACGTTATTTACGTTATTAACGCTATTTACGCTATTTGCGTTATTTACGCTATTTATTTAATTTAACGCTAAATGCGTAATTTGCGTTATTTACGCTATTTACGCTAAATATTCTATTTACGCTATTAACGGTATTTACGCTATTTACGCTAACCATGCTATTTACGCCTTAACGCTATTTACGCTATTAACGCTATTTACGCTATTTGCGATATTTACGCTATTTATGTTAATTTAACGCTAAAAGCGTAATTTACGTTTTTTACGCTATTTACGCTAAATACACTATTTACGCTATTAACGCTTTTTACGCTATTTACGCTATTTGCGATAGTTACGCTATTTATGTTAAATTAACGCTAATGCGTAATTTACGTTATTTACGTTATTCACGCTAAGTACACTATTTACGCTATTAGCGCTTTTTACTCTATTAACGCTATTTACGCTATATACTTTAATTTACGCTAAATACGTTATTTACGTTATTTAGCTATTTACGCAATTTACGCATTTGCCGCTATAAACGCTAATTACGCTATTTCACGCTATTTACATTAATTTAACGCTAAATACGTTATTTAGGTTATTAACGCTATTTTCGCTAATTACGCTATTAACGCTATTTTTATTTTAACGCTATTTACGCTAATTACGTTAATTTAACATAAATACGATACTTACGTTATTTACGCTATTTACGCTTTTTACGCTATTTACATTAATTTAACGCTAAATACGTTATATACGTTATATACGCTATTTACGCTAAATACGCTATTCACGCTATTAACGCTATTCACGCTATTAACGCTATTTACGCTATTAACGCTATTTACGCTATTTACGATAATTTAACGCTAAATACGCTATTTACGCTAAATGCGCTCTTTACGCTATTAACGCTATTAATGCTATTCACGCTAAATACGTTAATTACGTTATTTACACTATTTACGCTATTAACACTATTTATGCTACTTACGATAATTTAATACTAAATTCGTTATTTACGTTATTTACGCTAAATACGCTATGTACGCTATTGACGCAATTTACGTTATTTACGTTAATTTAACACTAAATACGTTATTTACGTTATTTACGCTATTTACTCTATTTACGCTAATTAGGCTATTTACGCTATTAACACTATTTACGCTATTTACGCTATTTCGGTTAATTTAACGCTAAATATGTTATTTACGCTAAATTCGCTATTTACGCTCACGCTATTTACGCAATTATCGCTATTTACGCTATTTACGTTAATTTAATGCTAAATGCGTAATTTACGTTATTTACGCTATTTACGCTAAATACGCTATTTACACTAAATACGCTATATACGCTATATACGCTATATACGCTATTTACGCTATATACGCTATTTACGCTTTTAACGCTATTTACGCTTTTAACGCTACTTACGCTTTTAACGCTATTTACGCTACTACTGCTATTTACGCTATTTACGCTATATACTTTAATTTACGCTTAATACGTTAATTACATTATTTACGCTAATTACGCTAAATACGCTATGTACGCTATTAACACTATTTACGCTATTTACGATAATTTAATGCTAAATACGCTATTTACGCTAGATACGCTATTTACGCAATTGACGCTATTTACGTTAATTTAACACTAAATACGTTATTTACGCTAACTACGCTATTAACATTTTTTACGCTATTTACGCTATGTAAGATAATTACGCTAAATACGCTAATACCGCTATTTACGCTATTATTTCCGCTATTTAAGCTATTAACGCTACTTATGCTATTTACGGAATTTAAATTAATATAATGCTAAATACGTATTTTACGTTATTAACGCTATATACGCAATTAACGCTATTTACACTATTAATGTTAATTTAACGCTAAATGCGTAATTTACGGTATTTAAGCTATTAAAAATATTTACGCTACTTACGATAATATAATGCTGAATACGTTATTTACACTAAATAAGCTATTTACGCTATTGACGCTATTTACGTAATTTACGTTAATTTAACACTAAATACGTTATTTACGGTATTTACGCTATTTCTGTTAATTAACGCTAAATATGTTATTTTGTTTATTTACGCTATTTACGCTAAATATGCTATTAACGCTATTTTGCAATTAACGCTATTAACGCTATTAACGCTATTTACGTTAATTTAACGCTAAATGCGTTATTTACGTTATTTACGCTATTTGCGCCAAATACGCTATTTACGCTATTAACGCTATCTACGCTATTAACTTTAATTACGCTATTAACGCTATTTACGCTTTTTACGCTATTCACGTTAATTTAAGGCGAAATATGTTATTTATTTTATTTACGCTATTAACGCTATTTACGCTATTTACGTTAATTTAAAGTAAAGTACGATATTTACGTTAAATATTCTATTTACGCTATTAACGGTATTTAATATATTTACGCTAACTATGCTATTTACGCCTTAATGCTATTTACGCTATTTACGCTAATTATGCTATTTACGTTATTTACATTAATTTAACGCTAAATACGTTATTTACGTTATTAACGCTATTTACGATAATTACGCTATTTACGTTATTTACATTAATTTAACGCTAAATACGTTATTTACGTTATTAACGCTATTTACGATAATTACGCTATTTACGCTTTTTTCGCTATTTACGCTATTAGCACTGTTTACGCTATTTACGTTAAGTTACGCTAAATACGTTATTTACGTTATTTACGCTAACTACGCTAAATATGCTATTTTCGCTATTAACACTATTTTCGCTACTTACGATAATTTCATGCTAAATACGTGTTTTACGTTATTTACGCTAAATACGCTATTTACGCTATTGACGCTATTAACGTTATTTACGTTAATTTAACACTAAATACGTTATTTACGCTAATTTAACACTAAATACGTTATTTACGTTATTTACGCGAACTACGCTATTAACGTTATTTACGTTATTTACGTTATTTACGCTATTAAAGATAATTTAAAGCGAAATACATTAATTACGTTATTTACGCTTTTTACGCTATTTACGTTCATTTAACGCTAAATACATTACTTACTTTATTAACGCTATTTACGCTATATACGCCGATACGCTATTTACGCTAATTACGCTATTTACGCTATTTACGTTAATTTAACGCTAAATACGTATTTACGTTATTTACGCTATTTACGCTAAATACGCTATTTACGCTATTGACGCTATCTACGCTATTAACGGTAATTACGCTATTAACGCTATTTACGTTAATTTGACTAAATATGTTATTTATTTTATATTTGCTATTTACGCTAAATACGGTGTTTACGCTACTTACCCTATTTACGCTTTTTGCGCTATTTACGTACTTTAAGACTAAGTATGTTATTGATTTTATTTACGCTATTAACGCTATTTCCGCTATTTACGTTAATTTAACGTAAAGTACGATACATACGTTATTTACGCTAATTTCGCTATTTACATTAATTTAACCCTAAATACGTATTTATGTTATTTACGCTATTTACGCTACATACGCTATTTACGCTATTAACGCTATCTACGCTATTAACGGTAATTACGCTATTAACGCTATTTACGTTAATTTAACGCTAAATGCTTAATTTAAGTTATTTACGGTATTTACGTCAAAAAGTTACTCGACAAATGGCTTGCTGCCTAAAAAGAGCACTTTTTCTTACATGGTATTTATAACTTACTTGAAAAATGGGCAAAGTGTGTAGTACTCAATGGCCAATATTTTGAATAAACAAAAAATGAATTTCCCTTACGTGTATACTTTTTTCGTGTTTTCTTTACCCCCAAAAACTTGTGCCTACACCTGGTACAGAAACTTAATTCACCGTAATCGTAGAGTTAACACCGATGTGTGTGCAGTATTTATAATGCAAATGAAATCCATATTTTCGTACTAACTGTGAAACTATTAATTCTTTAAATGGAATATTAATATGCCATTAAAATATTCGAAACAAAACATCTTTTTGCCTTTTTAAACCTTTTCTTCTTTTTGACGTTTTTCGGCAGATATACTCGTATCTCGTCATTCGATCATTGATTCAACAATTCTCTCTTCCTTATGTATCTCGCGTGCAACACTTGCAAATACTTTACGTGCATAATAGATAAATGAAAATGAGGTTTGTGAGAAGCGACGATTATCGTGGCGAGCAAAAGAAAAAAATTACTACACCTTTTAATAGAATCTGTAGCAAATTTCTACTAATAACAAAAACATTTCCTCAAGAAAAGTAATTTGAGATTACTTTTTTAATTTACACCAACAAATATAATTTCTGTTGTAATGTAAATTTAACGATAAACATCCTTTATCTCGTCCCCAACTGTGAATTATGTTACGTTTTCTGGAGTCTTCCTATCAGCAATTTAGAAAAGCTTATTGCCCATTAGTCGCATCGTAAATGGCAGGAAGTGAAGTGACTCGCGAGTTGACGATGGGGTTCCAGGCCGGTTCTCTGGATACGCACGCACCGAAATGATAGCTCGTGACAGAACGAGCGATAATCGTTGCCGCCCGCTCCTGCAAGTTCCAGATAGGGATTACGCCATTAAGGGGAGCATCCTTTCTGAAGGACTCAATGATAAACTGAATAAGATTGCAGGAGGCCGCTGTACCTCAAGTTATCTGCCGCGAGGGTTGACCAATCCATTATCTACTAAGAAAAATATGCGACCAATAAACCATTTAATTTTTTTATCAATTTTAGAATTATTTTCCCTTTTGTAATAATAGATGTGCGGCGTTGTTTCGTCGTGTTTTTATTTTGCAGAAAGCTTTTCTCAGTCGCATTTCGGCCATTTTCAGTACCATTTTCAGTAACATTATTTTGTAGCAGAGTGCCTCAAATCTATTATTATGATGCAAATATCGTATATTCCACACTATTTCCTAACATTATTTTCCCCTTTTTTAACTTTCAGAGTAATATAATTCGTTTTAGAGTCAGTAAATACTTTTGTTTACAAATACCGCTTTTTAGGCAATATTTATTCACTTATCTATTTATTCACAAGAGAGTGTTTTCCAATTGCGTCCCATGTGCATAATGAGTATTTGATAGCGATAATGAAGTGAATGATGGTGACAAACGATGAAATTAAAAGGTAGGATAAACGGGAGAACCCCGAGAAATGCAAATGAGAGCTCCCATCGCCTATCAAATTCCACATGGAATGGCAGAGGAACAAATAAGAAGGAAAGTATTCAGGATTTAATACGAAATAACATTGTGTAAGTAATTAGTTTCAGATACTTTGTCTAAGAGTTTTTCAGAATATTTTCATTTTCATTTGATCATATAGCAAGATCTTCATATTCATAACATTGGGTAGTATGTGATAAAGTCTAAGACATGTACTTCGTGGAGAATTCTTGAAAATATTTAATTAACTCTTTTAATTGTTTTCGCAACAAATATCAAGCAATATTTTTTACTGTTAACACTAAAATCATTCCAAACATCAATTACTTCTTTTCGTATTTTCTATTTTCTCGCTCTCTATTCATATGCCTCATTTAATTGATCTGTCTCAATTAAATAATTAGTTGCGTATTTAGAAATATTTCGTTAAAACTAAATTACCGAATTAACTTCGAAAATTTAAAAATAAGTCCCAATCAATTCATGATGTTAGCATGAATCTGCTACATTCCTGCTTGAGCGAACATTTAAAAATTGAATAAGAATTCAGGCAATATGTATTTCGAAACTATTCAGTATGAAAATAACTTTTAGCTACTGCGTGGTTCAAATGTATTTTACAGTTTTTGTATTTATTTTTCCTTAATACATTTTCCAATCAGAACTCAATATATCGGCTAGCTGGTGATAATTGGCTTAGCTGATGGTGTGTAACACACCTGCCAAATTTGCGAGATTAGATCCTTCTGAGACTTTGACGATGACGTGAATATTACTAACATAAAACTCCACGTCCACACGTAACTTTTAAGAATTTTTTTACGTTCACACTTAATTCCGGTCTAAGCTTAATTAATTCGTATATTGATCGAGCGCAGTTTAAAGCATTGATCCATGTGCTCGACCTTTATTACAGAAACAAATCTTGCTAAATTTTGGAAAGGGAAGAAACAAATTGGGCATTGAAAGTGAATGCCAGTTAGTTCCGCCGACTGTGCTATAACACATAGAGCGAGAAAGGTGATGAAATTCATAATTTCGGAGGTTGCCTGCTCTATCAGGAAATTGTCTTGTTTCCTGTTTAATATAACCAAGTAAGGATCTCAGTGTAGTGCACTACGCATGTACGAATCACTTCATTGAGTCAATGTGGGCACTATAATAACGACTATAAAGTATGAGAACGGTAGTTATTAATGCCAAGTGGCTGAGAAACAGCTTTTCCGAAAATCATTCTCTTTCGGTTAAGATGCACACATCAATTTTTTTGTACTTTCACTTCTGTTGTACTTTTATATTAATGACAAATTTTAGCTTTTGGTGGTTGTAAAAAGTATATTTTTAGTTCACAACTTTATTTGTTCTTTCTTCTGAAAATATGTCAAATTCTTATGCGGAGAAGATAAACCTGAGCAGAGTGTTCACCCAGTGGAGATCCTCTGATGCAGTTTACACAGAATGGTGTATATTGGAATAAAAGGTAATGTGATTGATAGAAAAGAGTGTTTTGTGGAGTCAATTATTGTAACTGGTAAAAGTGTTCCTCTGTCAAACAAATAATTCGAGTTGTCAGTGCAATAACTGGCGTGTAGCGAAACATCGTTTTAACAAAATGAATACCTAATGAAGTTGACATTGACTTTGATGTACCCTACGATGTTTATACCTTCTTCTTCATGCCGTTTTCTTGACCGCTACTTCGGTCTTCCGGCGCCTAATCTTCTTCTCCAGTCTTCCCTGTTCTTCAAGGAATCAGGAGGTAATTTCCACTTCTCGATTATCTTTTTGATCTCGTCGTTCAATCCTGGTCTTGGTCTACCACGTTTTCTTCTTTCACTTGGTTGCCATTCTAAGGATCTTCTGGGGAGTCTTCTCTCGTCCATTCGCTGTACATGTCCAAATCAAGTGAGTTGTTTCTTTTCAATTTCCTCTATAATATCATGGCGCAGATTCATTATTCCTTATGCTTTCCCTTCGAGATATTGCTGCAACTCTTTTGAGGAAATCCATTTCCAAAGCTCTCAATTTTCTTTTCTGTTCTTCTGGAAGTTGCCATATTTTTGCGCCATACAATGTAACACTTTCAATCATACATTTATATATTCTAATTTTCGTTTTCTTGCTTATATTTGGATCCCAGATATCTCAATTCAGAGCTCCTAAAATTTTTCTTCCTTTAATCAGGCGGGTTTCACATTCCTTTCCATAAAAATGTTCATACCTAATCATTGAAGAATGGGCATACTAGACATAGAAGAACGGGCATACTAGAATGGCGTAACATCGTACTTTAGCTCGTGAATAAAATCTTAAATAATTTAAAATCTGATGTCAATACACAATACACATAAAAATATAATCAACGGATAACAAAATTATCCGTTAAGCTACATAACTGGTGCGCGAAAATTATAAACTAGCACCTGCGCGTTGGTTTCCATATTGTTATTGTTTTTTTCGTCCATGTTTGATGATCAGGTAATTAATAATGGATACGAACGTCAAATGTTAACGGCTGTTTCATAAAGAAGGTGAAAAAACTCCAAAGATGGAAGAGAAGAGACAAGAAGTAAAGTGATTGCGCCGGAAAGATGCCCTTCGAAAAACAAAGGGGTTGCACAAAATTTAACAGGGACGTGAAAAAAAAGGGTTAATTCCAAATTTCGAATGTAGTGTTCAACCACTTTTGAAATGCCAATTAAATTTTAAAAATTTGGATAACTTTTGTAGCTTAAACTTCGGCCTCGGAGACCTCAAAAATACCCTACTAGCATAAAAGAATGTGTTCATATTTTTACTACTCATTGCCAGTTGAACAGGCTCGCACCTCTGCCTTCCGTGTGTAAACGATATGTAATCTTGTATTAGAAACAGAATAACAACTTCTTCTTCTTCTTCTTCTTCTTCTTCTTCTTCTTCTTCTTCTTCTTCTTCTTCTTCTTCTTCTTCTTCTAAACTTCACGGTTTAAGCTACTACCTGTTCCTTTCTCGCCGTTTCTCTTTTCTTGGGTCTTCCTACGTCTCTTCCTCTTGGTGCATTTGGTGCCTTGGTCCCTTTGGTGCAAAGTTGCATTTGGTACTCTATTATAACTCATTCCCTCCACATGCTCTACCGATGCCTTCTAGCATTCTAGTATTATTTGCTGACACTTGTGGTTATTTTTATTTCTTATTCAGTCTTCTCTTGTGTATCTTTTATTCTTCACAAACTTCATTTCACAACTTTTTGTTCTTGTTATATATAATTGCAACACACGCCTTATTGATACTATTGTCAGTGACAGTAGCTCACTACAAAAAATCCAATAACTAAAGATGTTATCAGTCGGTTGATTATAAAGTCTACACCTGGTTGCATTTAGCTAAGGAACAGATCTAGGGACTGTCGGTGCCTCTACAATACTTCGCGCAAAATGTACACTGTTCCCAAAAACGCAATGGCATTATTATTATTATTATTATTATTATTATTATTATTATTATTATTATTATTATTATTATTATTATTATTATTATTATTATTATTATTATTATTATTATCATTATTATCATTATTATTATCATTATTATTATCATTATTATTATCATTATTATTATCATTATTATTATCATTATTATTATCATTATTATTATTATTATTATTATTATTATTATTATTATTATTATTATTCGCATTCTCGGGAGCCTAGTTCATAAATGCAACAGCATTGTAAAACGCAACACTGACACCATTACATTATTTCCGAGACGGCAAGAATTCAGTTAGATACCGCCAGCAGGAGGGCATTAGGGATTCGGCCGCCCCCACCGTGACGGGGGACCGGCAGAGCGCGGCATTTCAATATTTAATTAGGGCAGGGCGGCGCGTGCCGGCGCGGCGCGGCGCGGCCTCGCGCGCGGGATGAGGGGGCGGGGCGGGGGGCGGCAGCTGCGCAGGCGCCGGCCGCGGCGCACCGGGCCCCCCCGCGGGCCCCACGTGCCCCTCCATCCTCGCCCCCGCCCCCTCTCATCCCGCTCCGCGATGCCCGGCGCCGCAGACGTGGAATTACCTCTCCTACAGATAAACCTGTTCTCCGTGCGCCACGTGTTATTTGATATGAAGACGCTGCAAGAAGAGTGCGTTTGAAAAAGGTTAATTGACAAGCTTTCGTAATTTTTGCGCAAACATCAGATACGAGCGCTCGCGTTTTTCTGTCATTCGGTTGACATGATAACGTTGGTAAGTGTTAAGTGTTTTCGTTGTAGTGAAACGAATTGGGAAGGGTTTTAAATGATATGTAAATGAGAAAGATAGTCTCATGCATCTCGAAGATATTGCTTTTTGTATCACTTCATCATAATGTGTAGGAATGGAAAGATAAAACGGACAGTAAAATTAATTAAAACAATGTAGAAGTGAAGAGAGACAAACCTTCAAGTAAAGTTGCCACAGAAAGTATGCATTGAAATTTTAACTGTTGTTGCCTTTTGACGTTTAGCTTTTAACGAGTCACGTGAGTTAATCATTCCCTTTCGTAAATTTTTAACCCAAATATTTAAATTCAGGGTAGTAAACTGAGAAAGAGCCGACCTGGGTGGCCGAGGTGAATAAGAGCGTGTGGCGACTCAGCGCTTTGGTCCGAAGAGTCGCGGGTGCGAGTCCCGCCACCGGCATGGATGTTTGTCGCTTGTCTCGCATGTCTGTGTTGTCGTGGAGGGCCTCGCGTGCTGCTGATTCCAGAGCAGAGGAGTCCGCAAGTGTGTTAATGTCTAATGTACAGTGGAATATGCGTCCCCTTTGGGGCGTAAAGGCTAATTAACTGTCGGCTGCAAAAAGCCCTAGGGGGAAAAAATTGAAAAAGGAACATAAATATAATCGCAGAAAAATATGACGGAAAGTATCGTACAGTTTTTGCCTGCAAACGTTTGTTGAATAATTCATAGATACAGGTTGTCGGAATTACTCTGCTTTTAGAAGATGTGTTCAGAGAATGTTCGAACGAATCGTTCGGCCTTTGACGCAGCGCCCTCGCAGCAGAGACAATGCGACATTTTGTCGCGCTGGAGAGACCAATCGATGTACGCCGAACAAGAAACTGTAATTACTAGAAAGCCATCATCTCAGTACAACGTACAAGGGGTGTCTCCTCCACTCGGCAGGCAAGAATTACCTCGGAAGCGCAAGTTTTGCGTTCGACCTGGCACGATGGAAGAACAGAATCATTCGAAACTTCCGTGCAGGCGACGCTAGAAAGGGACAGAGTTCGACTCACTAATATCGATAGTTTTGCGTTGAGAAACATCCGTATGACGCATTGCGACATAAGAAATAAGACAACACAAGATTGATGAAAATTACATTTTTAACACAAATAATCGTGGGGAAAAGTTTTTGTAAAATCATGTAGAAAACCTACAGATCCAGACCTCAAGAAAGCGCCCAATTAGTTCATTTGACAGTAAAGACACTGTTCAGAAGATTCACAATGGACCCCAGCGACGTGGTTTTCAGCATACTAGACGCATATCTGGAACAGTTTGCATAATGTTCCTTCTATAAACGAGTTGTCAAAAATGCACTAGATTTAAAGGATTACCTTTGCTCAGCGTTTCAAGATAAAGAAATTCCACTTTGAATAAGAACTAGCTATTATTTGTTAATCGCATTTGAGTATTTTAAAACGTCGGCACATTTTTGTCAGAAATAAAATATTACATTATTGATATACTATCTCTACGTAGTAACTCGGAAGAGTTACTGTCATAAGACAAAATTGTCTCCAATGTACGTGTTATGATATTTTGAAAGACCTGACAGCACTAAGAAGTGAAATTACATTGCATCATAGCTTCTACGAGAATTTCTGGCGTATAAGACACTTTGTCATGAAACAAAATTTTGGTATTTTGATATAATGCTCATATATTGTGAAAGATTTGTTATTGTAGAATGAATATGAGAAAATTACCAAGGACAGCAAGAGAATTATATAATGAGTAATGAGCCTAATAACCAGGCCATCAAGATCGTTCATTCCTATGATATGTGACATATGACCATAAAGCTCTGGCATCCTAATGTACATGTGTACATTAAATGTAATGTGTGTTAATGATAATTACTTTAATGTAATTTACATTGAAGTAATACAGAAATTTCGGAAGCCCGGTATACACGGTACAGTTTTCGTGCAGATTCTCATAACGTTTCCGGACAGATATGTACACGTACACGGTCTGTACGTTTTCAGCATGAATTCTGTATGAATCGTCACAAGATGCCGCTAAGGAGTCTACAGGTTAACAGCTGAATTGCGCCGTCCGAGTACTTTCAGTGGCGGAATTTCTGTGAGTGAGTTAGGGTGTATGATATTGATTAAGTATTAATTAACCATAGAGCATAAAAAAAGGAACGCAGGAATAGGGAAGGAGGTAGTTTGTCACAATTTCACGTCAAACAAACGCACCTTGTCTCACCTAACCACAAAATCGAAATGGCTGATTACCATGGTGTCGCGTTAGTGGACGATTCAGCCGCTAGAAGCGCTTGAGTCAAACTGTAAGCTTTCTGCACGAACACGCTCATAGGTTTTCCTGCAGGAGCGCTGCGCCGCGTGTACCGGGCCCGCCAGTGTGCTTGGGGCACCTTCGTCGCAGCGCGCGTGCGGCGCGTGGGCGTGGGTGTCGTCCAGCTCGAAGCCCGCCTCGGCCAGCAGCACGACGACCAGCGCGAAGAGCGCGTCGTCCGCCAGCGCCTCGGCCGGCGGCAGCGACGCCAGCAGCGCCGCGGCGCCCTCGGGCAGGCGCGCGCCGTCCGCGCACTCGGCCAGCGTGAGCGGCGCCGCCGACGCCCCCGCCGCCATGTCGACGCACGCTGGGGCCGCGCGTCGCGCGGACCCCGCCCCGCCCCCGCCGCGCCTCGCCGTCGCCTCGCGACCGCCCGCGCGCGTTGCTGGGAGACACCTCCCCCCGCGGGCGGCGTGAGGGCTGCAGCCCACTTAAGCGGTGTCCTACTCCTACGTACATAAGTTTTGGCGGGGAAATTCAAGTATCTTACCCCAGAGCCAACATTCGTTTTCAATACGTCGTCAATTGTAAGTTGATCGCAATGATTCGGGATGGGCGTTTCGAATTCTCTGTCCCTCTCCCATACACAGAAGAAGTATGTATCCCATACCTACGTACAAATTCTGGGACAAGTGTTTGTCGAGGGATCGGGCGTCAGAATTCCGTCACTTGTTTATCGTATGGGTTATTGCACGGTCGTTTACCGTGATTCTGCAACCGAATATTCCATCCATTTTTCGTTTTGCTTCTGGACATAAATGTAGCTTCAACACGCGCACCGCACGTTTTGTTGAGCTCTCCTTTTTCTTGCAGTGATGGGATTAAAGCCAGTGGAGTGTTACTGTTTTCTTACCAATGCAAAAAATCAACGTGCAGTTCGTTTACCAATGCAAATACGTTTTCTATAACTCGGGTGCGAAAATGTTTAGTTTTTAAAATGTTACTAATCTCGTCCTTTTAAACAATTTTATTGTTATTTTATTATTTATTTTAAATTTGCGTTAATTTTATTTTTTAATTATTTTTCTAAACATATTTTATCTTACAACTATTTGTAATTAAAATGTTAGAAAGGGGTTTTGAAGCTCAAAAAACGTGCTCAGATGGTACTTTTCCCCCCTACGTCACAGTGTTTACTGTCCTTTCACTAAATAAATGAAATCAAATCAAATCCAGGCTTTGGTTTATGGCTGTGGGCCTATGCACGGGTCTGGGGTGCATTATTTGAGCGGGCGTGCCCCGTGTGCTACTGAAATATCACTTTCCTCGCCAGACTTCGGTCTCACTGCATCAGATAGCATCACTGCATTGGGAGAACGTGGGATCTCCTTACGCCGGGAAAATACGGAAGGGATTGAATTTTGCCGGGCACCTGACACAATATCCTGACGCCACAAGCTTGACATGGCCACTGTGGGATTTTCCGACGCTCAAAAATGCACTCGGCGGGAGTCGAACCGTCCACTGAGGTTCAGAGACCAGTAGGATTGGCCCTCCGAGGCGCATCTCAGCGCAGAGCGCGACTCTGCATCGCCGACCCGGGGGGGGGGGGGGGCAGGAAACCTTCTCAAACACGAATGTCCAAACGAAACAATGTTAACCCTCTCATAACCAAGACGTGTATAAAATGAATTGAATTATTTTATTTTCTCTGATACGGTTTCACGTTTTTTTGTTTTGTAAGTGCCTTAGAAATGTGTTCATCACTGAAATAAAAAAAAAATTGAAATGGCAATATCAGAGTTATTATTTTAAAGCCCAGGGCACCTCGCCAATAGTTTGTTATTTCGTCATCGCCTCTCGTCTCTGATGTCGTTCTGGGGGTACTCGGTGCTTGTTGTATCAGAGCGAAAGTAATTGGTGTCGCTCTGTTGTTGCTTAATAAGTCTTCCATGCAGGGGGGACTCACGATTTCTCATCCTCTCTGGTCTCACTCAAGTTCTTCTTAAGTAGGTATTTTGACTCTTTCTAAACTATCGTGTCTTTCACTATTGAGATTGCAAAGGATCAGAACCCTTTTGGACAATATTTCCAATCTTAACTTCTTCGATCCTTGCAGTGATTATCTTAATGGTCGCTGACCGTTAACTTCGGCTGATAATTTTCGTTGAGGATGGACTTCAAAAGGTGAAAATTCGTATTTGCAATGATTCGCTTGCGGAATATAAATGATTCTCTAGTGGAGACTTGAATCAAAATTCAGTTGTCTGGCCCTAAGAAATAATACAATCACAACTAAGAAAGGACAGAGGACAGACTTGAATTCACGTCTCTGACTCGGTTAACAGTATTTTAGTCAATTTACTTGTACAAAACACTTGTACAAAATGTCTTGAAATATACAAATAGAACCATTCGTGATATTTAAATTACCTTAAGATTGTAATCGCAGACGACCATTCTCTTCTGTCCCCGTTACTGCTCTAATATCAGTAAATTATTAATTCGTTTTCTCAGGGACACGCCATTAAAATATACATGAAATTGTCTTCTTAAGACTTCGAATAATGCAAAGGATACTAGACAGACGTCTCTTCTCACAGCTCCATTGACAAATTAACAGGGGCATCCGAAACGAGAATCCAATGTTCAATTTCTCATGGAACACAAGCTCTTTGAAGCCCTCCGCTCGCGAGGAAGACTTCTCAAACATGAATGTCCAAACGAAACAGCTCTGAAAACCAAGACATCTGTAAAATGAATTTAATTATTTGATTTTCTCTGCTATTTAATTTCACGTCAGTGGTGTAACGTTCGGACCCGCAAGGCTTGCAATGCGGGCCTGCTACAATCCGCTAGAAAAATTTATTTCTTTTGTAGTAATCATAGACTGATTAATGTGAATTTGTTACAGGATATTTTTATTATACTTGTGTTTGATAGACACTTTTATAAAGGCGCCCGGATAAAAGTTTCCCGGGTGGGTCCGCACTCATTTCCTTAAGATAGTGTTTCATGGGTGTACGTTTTTGTTTTTACTAATGCATGTAACAGCAGGCAACGCTTGGAAACCTCGCAGGTGTCCAGGAGCAGAACAAAGTTGTTAACAGTCTTTGAACAACTACGTTCTGGCAAAGAGATATCACTACTGTAACTTGCGATAAAAACAGAGCAGAAATTAATATCAATTACAATCAATATTAATTTTATTACTATCAATATTAATACCAATTACATTAAATACATATCTACAATATCTTTTATTCAAAGTAGTTCACGTAATTTACCTTATGACAAGTCACTTATCTATTGTACTCGTTTATAAAAATGAAAGGGAATGTGCGCGTATATGTGTCGCACCCAAACGGAAAAACTACTCGACAAATTTGCTGAAATGTTTACACTTTGCTTTTATTTGTAATAGAAGTGTTTATAGAGGGGTTTGATTTAAATGGAACAAATGGGGGCGTTGTAGATGATAATTTATTCCTTCATGACCACTCAAACGCCCCTGAACTGTAGGCAACCCGCCGCACAGACAAGGATTAAGCGCGTCTTCACTGCATGCCAGTATTCTGTCGCTGCGATTGCGAAATATCGCCCGCAATTAGTACTTAAATACGGGACAAGTAAATCAAATTTCTCTAAATTGTGCCGTAGTGAACGAATACCCTCATAATGAGCGAAATATAGACATTGGACTGTTGATGACTGGAAACACGTTGCTTTGTCTGACGAGACTCGTTTCACATTCTTTCGAGCAGATGGACGTGTACGAGAATGGCGACTGAATCTGATCACCTGCACCTATTCATGTCCATTGTGCATCCTGACGGACATGGGCAATTACAGGAGAAGAATGCGACAGCCTACACGCCCAGAATTGCTACAGAGGGGCTCCTGGAACCCTCTTCTGAATGAAATCATTTCCACTGGCCATGAACATTATTGAGCATATCTGGGATGCCTTGCAACGTGCTGTCAGAAGTCGTCAGAAGAGATCTACACCCCCTGGTACTCTTACGAGTTTATGGACCTCCCTGCAGAATTCATTGTGTCAGTTACCTCAGCACTACTTCAGACATTAGTCGAGTCCATGCCACGTCGTGTTGCGACACTTCTGCTGTCTCTCGGGGCCCTAAACGATATTACGCAGGTGTAACTGGTTTTTTTGGCTCTTCGGTGTAATAGCACGAAGTTTTCCAACATCACTGACACACCTATTCCACTTTTAATTTTATATTAATTTTAATTTTTTGTATCAATTGCTTAATTTTCCCAATTATGACAGCAAACTGTAAATTCATTGTTGCGATAAACTTTAAATTTAGTTGTGGGTAGGGATGTACACCACAAGAACTCTCAGTGTGAGGCGTTTGTCGGAGCTAACTGCCTTCAGCCCCCCTCTCTGCACGTGCCTTACGGCGGCGCCAGCGAACAGCCAATTCGGCCTACTCTCGACTCGGCATCTGTCGGGCCCTGGCAGATACGCCCTCTGCCCTACGGGGGCGAAGAACCACTCAGCCGCGCCCGCACTCTTGGAGAACCTGCTGCACATAGCGCTCAGCCATCCTGGGCGGACAAAGTTTCGCAGTCTGCTGCGAGGGAACCAAGAAAATGCTACCCGCGAGTGGTCTCGCGGTACTCCCTTTGTGTTTCTCTCTGTGCAGAAAATGAAATACTTTCAAAGAAAACTAATTTTCCAAGAAATATTATTAACCTTATTTTGAAATATTGAAACGGAGGCATTATATTAATTCAATATTAAAGTGATCATATGCATGGAACGGATACTCGTAATGTTCCTTGTTCAATTGTTTAATTCCAAACATTACTTACGTCATCTGGATACACAAGCACAAGTTAACTTTCCGCACGTAGGTTCCTTATAAGTCTCACTTAAACCCCAGACATGAGTGGCATCTTTAAACGACTTCACTTAATGTCGCCATAAAGTGTCCCACCTAGCAATGAAGTTGTGCCACATAAAAGCCTCAGGTGCTCTCGCAATGTGTGTGCCAGGCCGCTAGAAAAGCTTCAAGAAGAGAAACTCGCGAAAAAAAAGTGATGTACTTCTCTTCTCGCCGAAATGAAAATAAAACGCTTGTTTATCCCTTCTAAGGAGGCTATTAGAACCAAAACATGGCCAGAACGTTGATGTTTGCAAAAAAACATTCTAAATTTTTAAAACGCTTAGGTTGCTGCTAATGCCGATATGTAGGCGCGCGCACACACACACACACACACACAGGTAGACGCTGAAAACATACTTTTGGGAATTAAGACAAAGAATCAATCAATCAATTGGCGTAAGTATTGATCACTAAAATCACTAATAAATAGCCATCACTAATAAATCAGACTAACAACCATTTGAACAACATATTTAAAAAAATAAAAATACATATTATTAGAGTAACAAGAAGTCAAAAAAATATTTGCCGACTTTTTATCAAACCAAAGTATTAATTTTCTATTTCATTCAAAATATTATGTACTAAATGAAATTAGAAAAACATTGAAGAATGGAAAAGATAGGTTGGAGAGAAGGCATGGAATATAAAGAATTAAAATAGATTCAGACGGAAATGAGGATGAAATTACTTCTTTGTAAGGTTTGTTCTTCATAATTCATCTTGTAAGATGAATATACGAGATTAAAAAAGAAGAACAAAGAGGATACGAAAATACGAGAGGTGTCGAATTGTTAAGTGTTAAGTTAGAAAGGTTTTTAATGGATTTTTAATGAATACCATTCAATTTAAGAACGTAAATCGTTGTTTAATAGTTATTTACTAAAAAATATCGTAGGTTAACATACTTGGATATTGGAAAATTATCAAAGGAGTGCGTGTTTTATACTCAATAGAAAATTGTTATAAGATATTACGGTACAAATATCGGTCGTTTTATCCACTTCGTAAAAAATTGTAATTTTCGTTTAAATTTGACCATTTATCCAGCAAATTATTTTACAGACTGATGTTGAATCAGCTAACAGGTGTTCATTGAGTATTGGAATACACGTGTGAACACTTTTCCTTTCATTGCAAAATCGATCATTGTTGTTAACAGTAGTCCATGAATCTAATAATTAATAGAACACTTGAATTTCAATAATTCTTAATATGAAACTGAAACCACATTCATAAAGTTTGACTGAGGACAACCAAAGTGCATAAAATAAGTTTGATGCAGCGACCTGATCGCAATATACGAGGGAGAGACTACGACCCAAACACTTCGCAGCTTGGAGCTCATCTCGCGACGCCACGCCACGCCACGCCTCGCCCAGCCCCGCCACTCCCCGCCACCCCACTCCCCGAAACGCCACTCCCCCCGCCACGCCTCGCCCAGCCCCGGCACTCCCCGCCACCCCACGCCCCGCCCCGCCACGCAACGCCACGCCAAACCACGCCCCGCCACGCCTCGCCCCGCCCCTCCACGCCACGCCACGCCACGCCAGCCTCGCCCCGCCCCACCACGCCACGCCTCGCCCAGCCCCACCACTCCCCGCCCAGCCCCGCCACTCCCCGAAACGCCACTCCCCTCCACGCCACTCCCCCCGCCACGCCTCGCCCAGCCCCGCCACTCTCCGCCACCCCACGCCCCGCCACCTCACTCCCCGCCACGCCCCGCCACCCCACGCTCCGCCACGCAACGCCACGCCAAGCCACGCCACACCCCGCCACACCACACCACGCCTCGCCCCGCTACGCCCCGCCACGACACGCCACGCGGCGTGCGTCGCGTGGGGGGGGGGGGCGCCGTGCAGAGGCGGGTGACAGCGCCGTCGCGCGGCAGGTGACGCAGTCGCCGCCACCTGCGCGTGATGGACGCCGCCTCGTCACGTGACCTCGCGGCTCTAACGAACGACTCCGCGGCCGCCACTTCGCGCTCGCTTCCCAAATGGCGACGAAAGCCGCACGGCCCCACTTCTCTGTGAACCCGCAGGAAGCATTTCAACCGCTGATGTGTGGAATCTGAGGGGGAAACAAAAATCTCGAGCTATGAAATGCTCATCATTATTATTATTATTATTATTATTATTATTATTATTATTATTATTATTATTATTATTATTATTATTATTATTATTATTATTATTATTATTATTATTATTATTATTATTATTATTATTATTATTATTATTATTATTATTGTTGTTGTTGTTGTTGTTGTTGTTGTTGTTGTTGTTGTTGTTAGTTGCTGTCTGTAGAGTAATACTTGTGCTTTGCAAGCATGACTATTGCATACTTCCGCATGGACTTGACTTCGGTTTTAACTTAACGACACCTTGTGCAAAGCGTAAGCGCAAAGGGGGCCGCGGGGTGCGGAGACGGAGACGGTGGCGTGCGGCGGGGGGCGCCGGGGCGGCGCGGGCGGTGGCGCGGGGAGCGGCGTGGAGGGCGGTGGCGCGGGGGGTGGCGAGCAGGGTTGGGGCGTGGGGTTGGGTCGGAGGTGGGGGGGCAGGGCGGGGACGCAGAGCAGGGGGAGGCCGGGGCGGGGCCGAGGGGTGGGGGTGCGGGTCGAGAGCGTGGGTGTGGTGCGGGGGACGGCGCGGGGGGCGGGAGCGGCGAGCAGGGTTGGGGCGCGGGTGGGGTCAGAGGTGGGAGGGGAGGGGCCGGGGAGAGGTTGAGGGGCGGGGGCTGGGGGCGGGGGCCGGCGGAATTCGCGGAAGCCGCCGCCCATCACTTATTCAGGGCCCGGGGCCGCGCATCGACCTGCGCCTACGGAGCGCGACCGCGGCTCCTGCGAAAGCGACCGCCGGCGGCACCGAGGCCGACGGCGTTTGGGCCTCTCGCAACTAGTGGTGGGACAGAATGGAACTCTTTCCTGGTCTTAGTTACTTCCCTCATCTCTATAGTCTAAGCTAATATTTCGGTATTTTTTGAGAAAATGTCATTTGCTTCTGATAATGCGAGTGTTTGAGACTATTTTAATAGAAAACTTTTGACTTTACGAGAAATTTCATAAGGAATAATTTGAAGCACTTGTACTCACATCTAGTAATGTATAAAGAAAGTATGTAATACAAATACTATCGAGGTGACAGTTCAAAAAATAACATTTGTGTACTTTTTGGAAACTCATATAATACTCCGAAATGATACTTGATATTGTTGTTTAGTGTATTTGGCGTACAAAAAGTACATTAATCCGTCTATCTGAACAAAAAATACATTAATTCATTGTATGTACGCATACCGAAGAGTAATAATACTCGTAGACTGTGAGTCATATCGCACATCAGTAAAAGTACTATAAAATGGGTTTCAAGGCGAGAGGAAGAGGTGGGAGACAGTGAGAGGGAGAGAGACAAAAAGCGAGAGAGGAAGGAAGAGTAAGAAATGGGGATGGGCAGTGGAAAGGAAAGAGAAAAAGATAAAGAGGGAGAAACGTGCAATACGAGGTTGAAGGTAAGCAGAGAAAAGAGAGCAGGTACGGATGTGGTGATGGAATTCTTACGATCTCACTTCACCTTCGAGACCATTAAATGTTATTTAAAACTATTGTTGACAATTGCATTTACCTCTGAAGCCTGGAGCATTTTATGAGCAGCGATTTAATGTGAAATTCTATGCTACCTTTTTTCCTATCACACGTATAAAATATCGGAAATAAAATTAAAAATTATTTTTGTAAATATCTATTTGTAAAATAGTGGCGACAATCTCCACGTTTCTTCATTGACAGCTGCCGATTCTCATGGAGTGTTTTCTATAGATAATGTAATATTAGATTTTGTGTGCCAACGTAGCATCTAGATGATAACAACACAGAAATTTCAATTTTAGGAAAGAGATTATATTTCGAATGCGACACTGGCACCGACTACCTTTAAAACTATACGTACCTTAAGCATGCGTAATAAAGCTTTCGGAAGATGGAACTGATATATTTTTGATATTCGGTCACTTAAAATCTACAAACTTGTGACTTGATGACTTCTTTTCGGATGTAAATTGTGAGGCAGATGCTTCACATATTCCCACTTTACGCCCATCATCACTTTATTACGCTCTAACGAAAATTACCACAGCGGGAGTAGCATTTAATTCGGACCGCGGCCCCGATAGCGCTGACACATCACAGACACAATGGTAGAGATTCCGTTTCATTAGCAGCTGCTGCGCGAATAAATAGGGCGAAGGGGCTCCGAGCCCCCGAAATAGGGCCACGGGTGTCCCCTTCCCCCCCCCCGCCCCACCCCAGCCGTCGCCGCCCCCCTCGTTAATTGGCGCGTCGGGCGACGGCGGCGAGGAAAGTCGATTGAAGCAGCGGAGGGGTTGATGCATTGAGGGTGAGAGTGTCGTACATGTAACCCTGTAGTGGGGAGGGGTTTGCAGTTCCTTTTTTATAACTTACCTGCCTACATACTAAGTGCACGTTATTTGCCGGACACTGCAATCTAAAAAGTTGTATCGACGAAACATAAAAAATTGTACGAGTATTTAATAGTGCATTAAGTCTTACAATACAGAATTCATGCGTGCGCGTGCGACAAAAACGCGCGCACGAGCAGGAGAAAGGGCGACGCCGTGGATACGCCGGCAAAGGGGGTGGCGACTGCAAATGATGGTGGTGGTGAGAGGGTTGGCGAGGGGGGTGGCGAGGGGGGTGGCGAGAGGGTGGCGAGGGGGTGGCGAGGGCGGTGGTGAGGATGGTGGCGGGGGAGTGGCGCGAGGGATGGCGCGGCGCGTGACGAGGGCGGTGGCGAGGGCGGTGGCGAGGGCGGTGGCGAGGGCGGTGGCGGCGGCGAGGGCGAGGGGGTGGCGAGGGAAGCGGCGGTGCGGGTGGCTGCGCCGGCGGAGGCTGAGTCGACGCCAGCGCCCCCGTGGGGTTCGCTGACATTTCGCCGCAGGAGCAGCTGCGGCGGCGGCGGGGCGGCGCAGGGGCGGCGCGGGGGCGGCGCGGGGGCGGCGCGGGGGCGGCGGCTGCATCTCGAAAGGTCAGGCGCGGCCGCGCGGCGCGTGGCGGTGCGTCTGCCCCTCCCTCCGCCCCCGCGACCCCGTGACCGCCTCCTCTCGGCTCGAGCGCCTCTCGTCAGGCAGCGCTCGCCCCCGCACCCTAGAGAAGATGCTTTTAGCACTCGGAATGGGGCTCTTTGTAAAGGCCAGTGGTGTTTCGTTATTTGGGGGTCGTTTATGTGTGCAATTGACAAGAATTACTTGCCACATTGTAATCATTAATATCACCAAACTCTGTTAATGAAATTTCTTTATTTAGTGCCTAGGATAAAAATTTCAAAATGTATTTGAAGACAATGTTCCATTTGAATACAATTACCATTAATAATAATAATAATAATAATAATAATAATAATAATAATAATAATAATAATAATAATATAATTATAAATTTTGACAAATTTTATACTTTTTTTGGAAACGTGAAACCTTTTCTGTTGACAGTTTCATGTATTCTATATCGATTAGATTTTACTTTTTTTAAAATGAACAATTCAGACGTTGGATAGCATCACTAAATGAGTATATTGGTGGAAATATTTGAGGTGTATAAAAATGAGTGGTGAAAACGGAGTATCTTCTATGTTTAATTTGCTGCATTTGTAAAGACGCGAATAAATCGTGCCCAAATACTTTTCCAGACATTACTGGCACTTCTGAATCAGCACAAAGGTAGATGTTGCTAATTTCATTAAAAAAACTAATTGAAAAAATAATTTAGACCGAACGTTTGGAACGTACTACAAAACATTTACTATAAAACTTCTTAATTTACTTAATCTACAAAACTATTTAATTTAATTGTGATGCCATTTTGTAAACACTTTTTTCAAAATACGTCTACATCAGAAGAAGGATCACGTAGTTGAAGCACATTTAGTGGGAGAGACTTTATTTCGTTACAGTGGAGAACTCTTTCACGCTTGAAGTATTAAAAAATAAATCAAATTTTCATAAAGTTAGAAATATTTTTCGAACTATGTACTTACATAAAACTAATTGAATTAGTTGGTAAGTTAATCTGCGGGTATTATTACTATTATCAATATAATTTTTGTATTGAATTTTTGATGTTATAATTCTAATTTAGAGTAAGTTTAAGGAAGAAAAATAGCTTCTCAAACATATTTTTCGTATGTTGCAGTATACTATCAGAAAGAAGTAGGTGATATTAAGAAATTGTGTAATGTATTTAATATAATAAAGAGCATTTACCGGTGAATGCTGCTTCTTTGCTGAATACATACAAATCTTAGTATAATTAATTATCCTTTTACTATCATGTTACAAATATAAAAAAGTAATGAAAAGAACAAAATTGAGTAAGATAAATATTGGAAGAAAAACTATTTTTTCGTAGTTTTTTTCATAGAGATAGTATGCATATTCGACCATACACTAGACACCAACAAAATTGCGGGCTATTCTGATCTGGAGTCAGCAGAACGCGAGGCCGTCCGCCATGACACATACATGAGAGGCAAAGGGACAAACAACCAAGTCCAAGGAGGGACTCGAACCCGCGATCCTTCGGACCGATGCGTTGAGTCGGTACACGCTCTTAGCCCTAGGTTGGCACAATTTGTATAAATAATGGAAGACAAATGATAATTTTTATCATTCACTTTATAATATCGCCTTAAATTTTGTGTCCTAGCAGTCGAACAAAACATAACAAACAAAATTGTTTTGAAAGATGCTTAATACTCCAGGGTTCATTACAACAGGAACTTGTTACAATTGTTGCGTTTCCCCATTCTTATGCATATCCTTCCCTTTTGCCGGTATACTTCGATTTGTATTTGTAGTTGAACTGAAGTCCGCTGTGACACTGTCATCCAAAAGGGAGCTTGAGAGTGACTACTGTGACTTGAATACGGTGACATTCATGCTCCTGATTGGATGACACCGTAACAGCTGACTAAACGTCAAGTGCCGTCCTTGAAGTACTGTTCGCATCGCGATCTCTCCGCCCGCAGCGCCGTCCGCTCGAAGCGCTGCCGTCGTCTCGCGCGCGCCGTCGCCTGCAACCGCCTCCCCGCGTCGCGTCGCTCTCGAAAAAGTTGGTCGCCCCCCGGCAGGCAGGCAGGCAGGCAGGCGGGCAGGTCGCGGGCGGCGGGGGCGACGCGGCACACAGCGCCCGACGGCGGCACGAGATGCCGCGCCGAACGCCGGCCAACGCGGCCAATCGATAGCGCGCGATGAGGCGACACGTCAGCGTCACCTGCGCCACTCCGCCTCAACAGCCCTCGAGGGCGGGAGTTCGTTGACTCATTGATTGATTCATTGATTGATTGATTAGTGATTCCGGGTACGACAACTACCATGATCATTAGTCCCGTAAGTGTAGTGTATGGTTTTGCTCGTAAGGTGGCGGTGATCTTTACCTCACTGTAATGGTGAGATCCGGGGCCGCCTACCGTCGGCTTGCGGGTTTTTCCCCATCGACGTATCTCCCTCCAGCTGGCACCACCCCAGCCGGCAAGCTAGCGGTAGTGTAGCGCATGTTAATGTAATTGTGTGTAAGAGGTAAGGATTGGACAAGGAAGATGAAGGTGAGATCGCTTGCGGTTCTTGGCCCGTTTGTTAGGGTACTGCTCCGGCATTCGCCTGGTGTTGATCGAAGGAACCACGGAAAACTACCGATCAGAGCAGCCGGCCGCTAGAGGGAGTGATCATCAATCGGGCGAACGACACTCGGTTGAGGGGCGACCCGAATTTGGTATTAGATTTACGGGCGTCGATTGGCCGATAGAGAACATTTATCGCGCACTGTGCGAGGGGCCAAGTTGGTGTGAGGTGCCATTGTTGTACTGTGAAGGTAAATTTTCCAACGTGTTCTCTGTGGCCTGAAGTGAATCTTTTGCTTGTGCTCCCCCTACCGAACGCTTGTCCGCGCTCCAATCGAGTGGAGTCGGAAGAGGCGGCGGGGTCAGCGCCGAGAGGAAGAAAAGGTCGCCAGGAGTCGATCGCCGGCGGCCGCCGGCCCATTTGCTCGCTGTTCCCAATGCGACGGGAATGGGAAATGCGGCGGGCCCTGCTCGCTCCTTAACAAGGCCATTGCTCATTGTTCTTGACGTGAGCGCGGCCGCGGGACGTCGAAAACCTACGCCGCAAAATTGGAGTTCTGAGAAGGAACGGAAGGTACTTGCGTTGTGCTACAATCGAATAAGTGCAGGGGAGGTCACGCCATTTTTGTCCTAACTTGGAAAATAATATGGTGAAAATAAGTATGTTTTCGCCTGGTTCCGCAGCTGAGTATTTACAGTGGTAGCTGAAGTCTGCGGGTTCGAATCCCTCCTTGGGTATGAAGTTATAGCGTGGTGGGTCTTATCCCAACTACATTGTTCACGTTCATTGACCCAATCATGCCAGACCTCTCCCTGACCGAAGGGTGTATGAATGTGAGGGACGAAAGAGACGGGGGGAAAACTAAACTAACGGGGCTATGTAGATTGGAGACGAGAAGAAAACTAAAGGTTTAACACAACCGTAAATTGGGGACCGACACGGAGAAGGGCATAAGTAAATTGTGGACCGACAATCTCATCCCTTCCAGGTAAAAGTGAAAGATGACATTTTCGTTTCAAAGAACATTTTCATTGCTATAATTTTTAAACACTACTCCCTTCACTATTTTCCAGACATAGTACTTACATTTTTTATCGAAATATGGTTCCGTTTAAGTTGGTTTTCATTCAATTGAATCATTTGTTGAGTGAATGAATTATGCTTATCTTGCTTTTTCTCTAGCGGGATCGGCGGGGGCGGTGGGGCGATGGGGGCGGTGGGGGTGGCGAGGGTGAGGAGGGCGGGGCCGCCCGCAGGATTCACGACCGCCATAAAGCGCGCGGGCAGAGGCGCCGCGCCGCCTTCATCTGCTGCGTGGGCGGCGTCGGGCGCCCGCAGCGCTGGCTGGAAACAAGCGAGCGACGCGACGCGCTCTGACAGCGAAGCTCGCGCGCTCTCCTCTGCCTTCAACTTCATAGGCACACTGTACACCGCCCTGGGGCTAGCCACCCAGTGGAATTGTAATCTCTGGAACAAGAAGTTGCGCAGAACAATTAGTCGGGCAGCAACTCTGTACTTCCTCGCCTTAAAGCAAATGATAGCATAACACTATTATAATGCAACTTTTATCCTCCTTACACTTCAGCCTCCCCATGAAAAATTTAACTAAACAAGAGCAAGAGGTTCTGAAAAAGCTTTTTTTGTTAATTCTAAAGTTTTTATGAAAATGGTTTTCTAGAGACTGATGAACAGGCCGAAGACGGACAGATACAGCGAAAAAGTAAACTCAGCTGCAACAATTGAATGCGAAAGTTGTCCATAAGGTCTCCAATGATTTTAAACAGAATACAACATTTTTATTTGCACTAACACGAACATTTTTCAAAAGCTTGGAATTTTTTCTATTTTTCTGCATAATCATAATTGTGATTGACGTATTTTTGCATGCGGTGTACCATCTTTTTTATGCCTGTGTCATATAATTCTCCCACCGCGTCGCGTAGCGCACGACCCCTTCTTGCAGCTTCTGATCTGAACTGAAATCCATTCCACCCAGGTATTTCCTCAACTCAGGGCAGAGATGATTGTCACTTGAGGCTTTGTCGGGGGCAGTAGAGTGTGCGACAGTATTCCATCGAAATTACGCGATGAGAGCGGTCGTTGCACGGGCGGTGTGGGGAGAAGAATTTGTATGACGCATGAGAATTTTTGTGGCCCACCTTGCGGAGACCATGTGATCTCCTAATTGTTCAGTAAAATCTTGTCAAACGTGGTTTTACAGACCTCAGAAACCATGTTTCAGAGCTCCCTTACCGTCACCCACCGGTCTTCAAGAACTTTTTCTTTCCACTCCGTTTTGAAACTGTTGGCCGTCTGTCACGCTTTCATCATGGAGTCTGCGCGTCCGTTTTTCCTCTGGACCCTGTGCTCACGTTCTTCGCTCCCGTATACTGTTCTCCGTACATTTTACATAGCTGAGAATGAATGTCTACCGAGTTCTGTTCTTTGCACACAAAAAATGAATTACAGAGCGTAACTGTCACCTGGTGGGTGCGGCGAGAGGAAACTGCATTCCAAACGGCTGCCACGTCCAGACTGAAGGCCCATTCACAATGCAAACATAAATTTAAGCATGGCGTTAACATACAAGTTAGGTCTACGTCCATAAGCAATCATTCACAATGCATTCGCATACGCATAACATGTCTGACGTTAACTTAAACACTTGCAAGCTTCATGCTTCTATGCTTATGCGTAAGTGAGACATAAGAAATGAACCAATCACAGTACGTTAACTCAAAATCGATATTCGAAATAGGATCGAAGTCGATAGATGAATTAACGCCATATGGGCCATGGACACAGTCTATACTTCGAAATCGTTTCAGCCAATAGTAAACTAGAATGTCTCACAGCTAATAGACACTCTTATTTTTCTTACGTTTATGTTAAAAATTGTGAATACTTCAGTCTATCACTTATGTTAATGTTTACGTCTATGCGTTATACATATGTTTATGTTTGCATTGTGAATGGCCCTTTAGTGTCGCCGAGAGCTCAGTAGGGTGGAGATTTAGAATGCGAGAACCAGGATAAATGCCAGAATTACCGAATTACAAGTAAATGCGTTCGAACAGCAGCAATCAAAAGTAGCCAATCATAATAAACGTTTGGTTAAACAATTAATGAAAAATTGTATTCTATTATAGCTTCTAATTACACTTCATTTATATATTTTCCTACCAAGTCATTCTCTTATATCATTCTTGTACCTTTCCTCGTTAATCTCTTTCACATCCCCCCTCGTGTGTCCTCTTCTACAACCACTCTTTTGAGTTCTAATGTGATCGTTCCTTCACGCTCAAGTCACGCTCGCAACGGCGGAGAGAGGGAGAGAGGGAAATGCGGCGACCAAGTGCGACGGCAGGACAGTCGGACACCGCCGAGATCAATATTATAAAATGTGGTGTTGGGCGTCTGCTTTGCCGTTGCTACGTGTCAGGATAATACACCATCGTGGGTACAGACTTCGTTATGAGCTGACAGACCTCGTTACTCGACATGACGGTAAGCGACAGAGAGGGTGGACAGGCGGCCTATTAGACATTTCTTATTCTCATCATCATTCCTTTTGATCAACCCTAATCCATAACACTACTAGAAATTACTGCATACTAAAAACGAATTCAACTTCTACAAAAATGTGTTAAAATGAATAACATTTGAAGGATATTCTTTACCAACACTCTTAACACGTTTACAATTCTTAACAATAATTGAATTGAATTTGATTCTTGGTCATACGTATATCTCTGATCCTGGTGAATTAGATGATAAGTCATGAAAACTTAATTTAACAGGACAGCAAAAAGCCAACTTTCAACTGCTGCTGTAAATCAGGAATTAATGATATTCGAACGTAACCTACACACAAATAGTTCGTTTTAATAGCATTAATCTCGTATTAATTGTTCATAGTTGTTTTTTGCTCTCCTGTATAATTAAGTTTTTATGACATCAGCTTATTCACATGGAACGAATTTATTTTTTAGTGAATCATCTGTATCTCACAACTAAATCTAACGTATTCTTTCGCCCAAATGATAATATTAATATCGTTAGGGTACTTAATTTCTTTTTGCTCAGAAGAATTTTGGAAAATTA
The DNA here is from genome assembly GCA_038098605.1 of Gryllus longicercus. Taxonomy (NCBI): domain Eukaryota; kingdom Metazoa; phylum Arthropoda; class Insecta; order Orthoptera; family Gryllidae; genus Gryllus; species Gryllus longicercus. The sequence continues at coordinate 96,954 of JAZDUA010000769.1, forward strand.
TAAGTGGGGATTGATTCGTTAACCGTTGAAAATATATTTCCAATATTATTGAGTTTTGGTCGCAAATAAAGGATTGTATTTACAATAAACTCATTTTTGTGTCCTTAATTCAACAATCTTAGTAGAAGCGTATATCTCCAAACAAAGTGAGAAATGCTTGATAACTTTTAATTATGAATAATTATATTGCAATCTTTTTGTTCCCGTAATATACTATGCACTGAGAAATATCTCTCGATCTCTGTTTTCAAAATTTCAAAACGTTGGATTTGGGGTTAGCTAAGGCTTAGGATCCTGGAGATACAAACCGTGTTGTAACTTTCTCAGCTTTAAAAGTCATAGGTTCGAATCTCATTTCGGGCAGAGGTTTTTACTTGTGTGTCGTGGCAATGTGGAGCTCTCCTACCATCTTTGTATCACCATTCAGCCTTCTTCCTTCCATTCTCACAGTGTTTCACATCGCCCTAATTATGCCATGTATATAGCCGCAATTGGCTTACGAGGTACCTCGGCACACGTCAACTACACGAGAAGGACCTTCGGGCTACCTCTGGCAGTTGAGGCAGAAATGGTTGCATCCCGAAAAGGTCTGCTGTAAAAAGGTTGAAGGGAGGAAAGGGGGGGGGGAATATGCGGGGTGTGGGTAGGCATATTCGCATTTGTGATTGTCTTTTCAACCCTCATCATCCTATCACCCCATCAAGGCGTAAAAACCTTGACTTATCAAAGTACAACGGAAAATAGGTGATCCTCATAATTACTCACAGAGGTCGTAATGATTGATACACAAATAATAATAATAATAATAATAATAATAATAATAATAATAATAATAATAACAACAACAACAACAACAACAACAACAACAACGAACTCTCTCTTAGCCATTGAACCGGAACTTGAGTGCACTGATGCAAGAACGTCTCACCATCTGTCTTACCAAATGTGTTGACGCTCTGTCCTTGGGTTATATCTAGAAACTCCGGACGAGCGTGAAATTTTGAAAAATTATAACAATAATAACGATGATGATGACGATGACGACGATAACGGCGATGGTGGTGATGGCGATGACGATGATGATGACGACGATGGCAATGATTATGACGATGATGGCGATGACGATGATTATGACGAAGATGATGATGCGTAGAGGGAGCATGGTGCAGGCGCGGGCGAGGGGGCGTTACGCAGTGGCTGACGAGGTCATAACGCGTCTCCGGCAAAGAGCAGCTGCCGATTGCATCGCCCCCGCGCCGCCGCCGCCTCCCGATCCCTGCCACAGCGCGCAGGACTCGTCCGGCGCCGCCGCGACAGCGCAGCGCCGAGCGCGCGGCCAGATTGCGCATCTACCTCCGGGAAGGAAGCAATAAGATGCTGCGACGGGCGGGCGGACGCTGCTGCTGCTGCTGCTCCTAGAGACTGGAGGGGGAAATATTTTTGCCCTGGCAGGACGCAAGCTTTTGGAAGGCATCGTGTAGTTTGTTAGATATTAATCCTTTCGAATAATGACTCGGTAGGGTAACTTGCGTGCTCGTCTTCATTCTTCTTAGAAGTGTTAATTATTTATTAGTGCTTACGTGTAGATCAAATAATTTAAAACAACAAATACAATTTATAAAAACTTAATGAATTTGTAAGATCAATTAAGGTTTATTAAATGTAATCTGACATCCACGTACTTCAGTTTTCTTCCACAGCAAGTAAACGTGACATTAAGTAACTGCCTCGACATAGTGAGTGGAATATCCACACCTCTTTTCAAATGCATTAGCTTCTTACTGCACTCTGCTACGTACAAGCTTGCTAGGCTTCCTTCCGCTAATAAAAGAAATAACTCTATTGAAAGAAGACAAAAATAAAAGCACAAGTAAAGTGCACTTTTCTCCAAATGCTGTGGACGAGGCCACATGAAAATAGAATCTACATGGTATGAAGCTAAATGCCTTTTTCCTTGGTGTGCAACAGACTTCCTTCAAATTTTTGAGTTGTTAATAATAGTAGCCCAACAAATGCATTATATCCTTTGCATTTCTCTTGCTTAATATATTATGTTTGTTCTCCTCGCTGCGTTTCACCTTTTAATCCTTTCCTATTTCTACAATCCATTTTTTGTTTTCCCTTGCTCTTCTAATTTGTCTTCTTTATGTCCTATGTCATTCATATGACATATTCTTTCATTTTTAATGAAATCCTTCCGATTCTTTAAAATGACCTTTGTTCTCTTCGCTTCACACTTCTTTCTTTGTCCCTCCACATTGTTTTCTCTCCATTGACAGCGCCTGCATCGTGCCTAAGCTCTAACAGAGGGCATTCTACGGCTGGAGAGGTTGCGTTACATCTCTATACTTACTAATGTCAATTATATTTTTTAATTCTTTCCTTCTGACGCTACAACGAATTTGTCGATCCACGCAGTAACAGTGCCAAAGTTACTGGAAAATAAAATCGACAGATGTTTGTATAGGACTTTTGTGTTCTTTTTGATTTTGGAGAATTTTTTTTTCGTGATATTTTTTAATGTTTGCAGAACCTTGTTAGATCCGTTTTGAGAACTCTAGAACACTTGGTATGATACCAGCCCTGAGGAAGACCACGACAAGGTGGTCGAAACGTCGGCAACACAGCCTTCGACGCGGCGTCACCCGGACAGCCCAGATCACGCACATGACTCTGGCCGCGGAAGCCTCCGACTTCCTCTAGAACACTTCGTTAGCGACTCAGAGTTCCCAAAACGTATATGATTTTCAAATTTCGCTTCATGTAGAAGCTTGTATCCAGGTTAGGGTTGCACGCACAGACCTTCAGGAGACGGTTAACTAGGACCCCACGAGGAGCAGATTTGGGAGCCTACTGTTTTGTTCAAAACAAGTTTCACTCACAGGATGTTATACAAAAAACATTAGTAATCCTGGTAATAACTGATAAAAATGTCTCGTTAAGTTTGTATCTCGTAGACTGAACGTAATGAAATCTTTGCTCTCATTTTTTCGTTCCTGAATTTTTTAGATCACTTCTTTCTGCGTTCCCTTTCATCTCTACCATTTGCAGTTCTCTCATACCCAAATTCTTTCTTCTTCTTTTTCTTTTCTATTACTGTTTTCTTCTTCCTCATCCTCTTATACTATTTATGTCTTCTTAATTCTAGACTTACTAATGTCATTCAATATTTTTTTTCTTTTCTCTCTTTAAAGTTTCAATGTTTCATCGAAATTTTCGTACCTCAATTACAGTGAATTTAATTCGTTAATTTTCATTTCATTCTTTTAAGAATATAAAATTTGAAATGACATAACTTCTATTCTCATATGAAAGGTATTTTATTTCTCTTCTTTAACTTTTAAACATTCTCGTTTATATTTTTCTTTTTCTTATTCTATCCTTATTTCATCTTTTAAAAAAGATGAAAAAAGTATCCTTTATTAGTGGTATGGTGCAGCGTATTGATTATAATATCGATTAACGATTCACATTTGTCAACAAGGAAACATTTCCCTGTTTCAAAACTTGTCATTATCTAAGGAGACGAATATGATGTTACGATGGACCGTGACAGTGTTCTACAGAACAGCGTTGTGGCAGGGAAACCTTCAGACGAAGCACTTACGAAGACTGCTACCATATGAGACGATCATAAGGTTGCCTAATGGAGCACCCACTGCATGACAACAAGAAATTATCCTCAGTTCTTCAGTATATGCGATTTCTGTTTTGTGCTGATGTCGAAATCCGTCTCATTAATATTCTACATTTTATGTTGTGATACTGCCTTAATAACTTAAACATTTAATTGCATTTAACAGAGTATGTTCAAAACATAAATAACTTGTTTTTCGAATGATAATTTGAAGCAGATATTGTCAGATCTAATCCTCAAAACAGATAATTCCCTTATTGAACAGAAAATACTATTACTATACAAATAATTTAAAATTTGTATTCATAAATAATATGTCAATGCGGACTGCACAGGAAAGACAAATTCTGAACTGAAGTACTGTAAAGGTTACAGTGTAAATGCGGGGACCTGGTAGAGATGGCCCGTGAAGCAAGAAGGCCTTCATTTCTCCTCCCGCGCATGCGCTTTAAAGGCCGTTGCCTTCGATCTCCCGCGATCTACTCTGCTCGCTTGCGCATGCCCGCACGCTGTGGCCGAGTTCGCTCGCCCGCCCGCCCTCAGCCGTTTCGCAACTCCCCTCTCCCCCTGCCCCTCCGCCGCTCACGCCTTCGTTTCCTGTCTCCCCTCCCTTGGATTTGGTAATGCCTTCCTTCGCTTTACAGCTCTCCTTTCTTGTCCTCCACAACTTACAAATGCGCTACTTCACGCCTCTTTCAGTAGATTTTTTTATTACTTCTCGTTCTGTTCTATCCGTATCACTTTCTTCTCTATAAAGTCGGCATTCGCTCGCCGAATCCCGAGTAGTGTGGACGGGTTGCTTGCTATTCGCCGAGTGCCGAACATTCGTCATTCGCCCTATCCACAGCGTGTCGGTCTTTATGATACATCAAAGGGAGCGAATATTCGCCGAACACGTCAGCTGTTCGAGATTGGGCGAGCAGTAGGTCGCTGCTCAGCGAAGGCCGAATGTGGAGCCGCCCTTTGGTACGTCTCCACTATGTGTCTGTGAAGTACCAACGGTGACATTAAAATCGGTATTAGCTACTTAGCTAATCGTATCGCTTTTATAAAACCTCTTCTGTGAATCCCCTGGGTTCCGAGAAAAACATTTTGGAATAACGCACTTAATTTTGCTCCGCTCTCCTCTTTCCTCTTTGTCCTGCGGCGCGCGCAACGCGCCTTCCCTCTGGTCGCTCGCGTACGCACCGCTCCTATCGATCTCCTGCGGAACTAGACTCTTCGCCCGCCAGCCACACCCGCCCGCCCTCCTCGCCCGCCCCGCCCCGCCCAGTCCGCCCTGCTTCGCCCGCCCCGCCCGCCCCGCCCGCCCCGCCCGCCCCGCCCGCCCCGCCCGCCCCGCCCGCCCCGCCCGCCCCGCCCGCCCCGCCCGCCCCGCCCCGCCCGCCCCGCCCCGCCCGCCCAGCCCGCCCCGCACGCCCGCCTGCCCGCCCGCCCGCGCCGACTCCGGCACCTAATTCTCCCCTTCCGCTATCGCCCGCATCAAAGCGCGCCGCCCGCGGAGCCGCATCTCTGTCCTTTTCTGCGCTTGATGGATTCGGCAGCGTGAGAGCAGCAGGTGAGAGCGAACTGCTTTGAGGCTGGCGACGCGGCGGCCTGACCCACTAACCAAACCGCCAGGCGCAAATGGCCTTTCCGCTGAATGCTTTCTGTCGATTTACTTCTCCTCCCAATTGCCACCAAAGAGTTCTAAGTCTTATGATTTTAGGCTATGCCCTTATCGCCAGACATCAGTTTCAAAGTTTTATTGAAATGTATATTTCAACTATAAGCGTTCTGATTTTACTCTTAATTACCTTTCTCATTTAGTTCTATTAATTTTGTTTGATGACATTTTTAAGTAAATATTTTATTTGAAGCCAGTATTAGAGTAATTATGCTGTATGACACAGATGATAAAGATGTCACTTGCACGTTTGCTGTTGATGATATTAAGATGTAAAGGTGTAATGAGATGTAACGAATGCTTGTTCAATCGTGGTGTGACCTCGGGGTGAAATGTGAAATAGAAAACAATGCAAGACTAATTCAGAAAAAGGAAAAAATATCTGTAATACTTTTATATAATAATTTCAAACGCAATAGGCAAAGGGCAGGAATTTGGGATCTGGACTCTAGAGGACAGCTAAGCATTAGATAATCTGAACTATTTGATAATTCGAAAGAAAGTTTGTACCATACTATTGTTGGTTTAAAGGTACAAGTATTCCATTAACTATTTATTCACTATTTTGTAAATTGTAAAACATTTCGCGAGCTGTTACAGATACTTCATGAGGTGTAACTGTAATGGAAGAATTGCAATAGGATTAAATAGACACTAAATCCATGTTGCAAAAAATCTCTGCCGTTTTATTCGCTCAGCTTGACATAATGTTTGCTCTACTCCGTAGCGAGAAAGTGAGTCTCCGGGGGGGGGGGGGGGGGGCAGCGCTGCCTGCAACGCGGCGCGCGGCGCTGCACGGCGGGACGGCCGTCGTCCAGGGGCCTCACCCCCCGCCTCGCCCCGCCACGCCACGCCACGCCACGCTCCGCTGCGCTCCTCGAGGGAATTACGTTTGCTCGCGACTCCCCGATTTAACCATTTAGGCTTCTTTGCACCATTCCAGGCAATTTGCGAGGTGGCCATCTGGAAGAGTCTACTCCGCGTGCCCGTGTTTCTGTCCACTCAGCAGTTGTTGATGTGAAGTTGTTGTGTAGTGGGTTAGGCTTCCGATCTTGCGATCAACTTCGTATTCTGCTCACTTTGATTTTTAAAAAGTGTTTCTTCTTTTAAAGTTACTTTGTAAGTCGTAACATTTCGTCTACTATAAATATGTTCGTACGTAAAGTGTAACAATAATGACTATCATGTATAACCACAATATATTTTGATTGTGTTAAATATTAATAATGTGTTAAATGAAGTGTAACTCGTTTAATAACTGAATAACTGATAATTTTAGTAATTCACCTGACATCATTTACATGATTTTATCGGGCATTAAATTCTTGAAATGAGAATGATTCTTAAAATGACGAATAAAGAGTGAACTAATTTCTCTTTAATATAAATTCGAGTGACTAGTTATAAAATGTTATGGGTCTCACGATGTATTATGAAAATAATATAAAAAGTGGAAAATACTTTTTATTTGCTCTCTGATCCATTTTATGAGGACGCATCGAATCTTGGTAGCCGTGCCATTTGCTTAGAAAACTAAGCTCTAGTAGTTTTTTGTTCAAAAAGTTTAAATCAAGGAATCAAAGCAATAATTAAAATGGTATATTTTATTACAATTTTTTATTTAAATCTTACTATTTCTCCCTCATTTATTTATTGCTTTTTGCAGTTATACGATCCAGAAAATGTGCTTCGTGGTTCAGTGAATATTGAATATACAATATAATTTAACTCGCAATCCCCACAATCAATTAAAACTATTGTTGCGTACTGAAAACCTTTTTTTTTTCCTTTCGTGAAAACCAAAAGACTTAGTTACATATTTATTCAAGAAAAACCAGACATTACAGATTTTTTAAAATTAGTTTTGACTTACTGATGTAATTAAAATTCTTTAAAAGAAATAAGTCTACTTACTTTTTAAATGCTGAACTACAAGTACATCTTATGACTTCTGTATTACTTTCTTCCTAAAATAAGGTCAGGAAGAAGACCACCCAAGGGTTGCTGAGGAAGCAGCAATGCCTCTCTCTGACATCTTTTCAAGCACAATAACATTGTATATTCTCTCTTATAAATAACTTAATTTCTTCAGTGAAACATCGAAAACGTTTTGGAAATCTTCACCTCGGTATTTGAATAATGGCATTGTTTACTATTTCAATTGGTAGATGAAAAGCGTTCTAACTAAATCAAGACACGGGCTAGAGAAAGCAACTCTAAGATTAACGTGCGCCACATCGCATTAAGAAAATATTAACATTGGGTTTTGAAGTGAGGAATCAGGAATGTGCGTAGTATTGTTAAAACATATTTCATAATTAAGTGAATTTACGGAAATAATTTATAACTGGTTGAATGTGGCGTCTCCGAGCTGTAAACTATTTTTAAAAATTTCATATATTGAAAATTTATTTCATACTCCATTTATTTCATCCCTAGCTATGTTAAAATATGTTATTACAGTATCTGGCAATTGATTTATCAATAAATCGTTGCAGCTGGTAATATTTACTCTCGCTTAAAAATTCCCAACATCAAATGGCCTTGTATGTTACCTCCATACAGTATATGAACTGGTAATATTGTAATTTCAACATTTTAATCGCCGTAAAAAATACTTGCAGGTATAGATGATGCGAATAGTTATAATTTAGTACAGGTACATTTTTTTACGTTTGTTTGTCATATTCAGAAAAATGCATATAAAATAGCACCTATAAACAGTTCTTGTGTTATCTTCTAATCCTTATATAGGATCATTCTCAATTAGTTCCGAAAATTCTGTCACAAAATCTTCTCCACAACATTTGATTCTTCTACGAAGAAAAATCGCACGTGACAAATAAGAGGCTCTCTAGACACAACTTCAGTTCCCCATTTTTGCCGCCCCTAAAAGTTTCCCACTGTAGGCGCGTCCCTCCTGTGCCTATGCGTAAATCAGCCCTTGGGTGGCGTTGATTTAATTCCTGGCATACTCACTAAGTTTGCAGCGCCAAAATACGCAAAATCACGTTTTTTTGAAATTTCTTTGAATCTTCTGGACAGATCCGAAGCAAATGATCAATTCGCCACCAGGAGACCGAGACGTGTCTTCGAGAGACTTGAGACATGAGACTTCGTATGTCTCGATCGGTGTTCGAAAAGTGGTCTGTAAGTGACGGATCCGCACACTAGCAGTTATTCAAGTACTATATAGGGATATACAATATCTATATAATTGATTTTATTTAAAAATCTATTTAATTTTTGATTAATAAATTAAATATACTCGTTAATTCTACGAAAAAGCATTGATTATCACTACATTAATTGCAAACTTGCAATTAAAGCTTCACAGCTTCAAATCGGATCTTAGGAAAAGGATAAAAATCATGTAATTGCAGAAAAATGCTCATTACAGATTACGTAGAACATCAAGTTGAAACATTTTTGAACAAATATTTAATAATTACTACTTATTTTTGGAGATTTTAATATTTAAAGTACAAATAATTAAATTGAAGAATGTTATCCCACTTAGAGTGCACTGTTGTATTGCGAAACATGAGTGTTGTCTTTCAAATGCAACATGAATAAGTAAGTTCTTCAGGATGGATAAGTACGGTTACAACAAGCTGGTTTGCCATTAGCTCACTAAAGAAACAATAAAAATATAATGTATATAAACGTAAAACACATTTGGTGAAAACATATGACAAACGGAGCCTTCGATGGTTAGCGTGCTCACTTTCCACGTCGCAGCTGCAGGTTCGATTCCCGGGCGGGGTGAAAATTAATTGAGCGCTTTCCTTGCAATGTCCCAGTATCTGTTGCCGTGTGGCAGTGAGAATGCTCACTTCCCAGGTTGAGAATACCAGAAATTAAGTGAAGGGATAGCTATGTGATAACTACACATAACCCTTAACCTATGGCGGCAAGGCCGGGACGCTGCTGGTAGACCTTAGGTCGTAAAGAGCTTATAATATTTGACCTGGAATATAATCAATATCTTCTATTTTGAAACCGTTTCCTAGTTCACTGAGTCGCTACGGTGTTTATAAGTACACGAGGCAAGGCCCACTAAAATGAGTCTTGCTCAAAACGTTCGCCACTTTCAGGGCGAATATGACGTCATCGAATGTGTACCTCAAATGACCACCATGTTCATGTACTTCTCAAAATTATGATTATTCTTCAATTCTTTAATAGAAGCGAAAAAGTATTGAAAGTATCACGAGTATTAAAGAGCATAATTGCACTCGTAGCAAATAAGAAAACTCGTCCCTACCGTCGCTCGTTTTCTTGAACGTGCCACTAGTGCAGTTATTTCTCTGTTCATTTACTAGTTTCGTTAATTACTATAATGTGTTTATAAAACTACTTGTTCCTGGAGCCATGCCAGCGTTTTCTTCCTATTAGTTTTACCAATCTGGATTCAAACACTGAGAACAATTTTAATTATGGTATGTAAATGTTTGTTCGATAATCTTGATCTGAAAGCCGTTTGGTTAATATCATGGGAAAAGATAATTGCTGACACAGTTACGTACACCCAAAATAGCTTAAAATTTGTACAGCTAACTTCTTAATTTCTGAGTATTTTTCACCTAAGTAATATACTTTTAGAATTCGTACTTATCGATATTTGTTTTTAAAACTGAATCATTCTGGACATAAACTAATTCCAATTGCATCAAAACGAGAGCATTTTCAGATTTCAATAGGCTCAATAGAAATAGAATACTAATTTTTGTTGCTCTTTAAAACCTTAAAACCGTTCCATTGGACCAGTAGGGCGCGCTCAAACAAACGATGTGTGTGTGTGTGTGTGTGTGTGTGTGTGTGTGTGAGGGTGTTGTATTTAGAGAATGGCGCCAAATAATGATGTGGTGGAAAAAATTGTTACAAGATAGAATTGAATGAACATGGTGCAATTGTTAAGACTAATAAAATTAATCTGTCTGGATCAAATTGTTCTGTTATCATTTAATGTCAGATTATCGTGAATCAAAAACTATTTCCTTGTGGGGGCGGGGGTGTATATGACCCCCGGGCCACCACTTCGATAGCTTCGAGGGCTATATTAAAACTACTTTTCGGTAGTTATTATTGGTTTTAAAAGATTTTAGATTTTTACGATACGATACGATACGATAGAAAAGGTGAAAATAATTTTGCAGAAACATCTGATTTTTTCTTTTATAGTTTGTTTCCATTTACACTTATTCTAGAGTCTCCTGTAAAAAAATAGTCACTTTACTCGTAATTCAATTTATGACATTGTAACGTGACCATCTGCATCAGGGCCAATCATTGATGGAGAGGGCAAATCATTGCAATGATCTTCAAATAATCCCAATGTCGTTTTAGTGGATCAAGAAACAATATGCAATAAACTCACCTAAGAGATCCCCTGGATTTCATGATACCTGGAAAGAGAATGAAACATGTTCTTAGCGCGCTCTCTCTCCCTCTCTCTCCCTCTTCTCTCTCCCCTCTCTCCTCACTCTCCTCTCACTTCTCTCTCCCCCTCTCTTCTTTTCTCTCTCCCTCTCCTTCTCTCTCTTTTGGAAAATATGTTGATAACTTTTTAAATTCTAACCAATAGCTATTGCAGTTTGGAAACATTCACATTTTTGATACTGAGTTGTCGATGTCTTGTCACTTTTTCTTCGTGATACAAAGAAACTCTATTGAAATACAAGTTCAATTGAGTCGCGTCCTCCGGAAACGGAAGTTTGAATGTTGAGAGGTATTTAACATCACCTCTCAACGACATTTTCAAGGTGTTCTTCAAAATGCCGCCTAATGTTTTATTTACTTTTCTGCTTGAAAACAGCAATGTATGCTTTAGTTCAATTATTGAATATCTGGATTAGCATTGTAAATTTCGTTTTAAGGCTTTCCAAGAGGGTAAGGTGGTGTTTACCATGGCCCGGTCAATCCATTCACTCATGTGGGTAAATGTATCTGTGCACAACTGTGCTGGGCAGATCCGGCACTGTTCATTTGTGTGAAACCGTAGCAACCTCACAAAAATAGTATACGTAACTAAAATTTTCCAAAAACCGCTCCAAATTTTTTTCTCGAATTTTTCTGAAGTACAGTAGCTTTCTTATAATACGGATTAATTCCTAATTTTATTCAAACTTCTGGAATTTACTAAATTGCAGAAGTGTAATGGTTTTCAAAATTGTTCTACGCCTTTAATATAGAAGCTAGAGATTAATTTGCTAATGCAAAATATCCTCAGTATTAGGTCTTCAATTTTTTTAATGTTCATTTATTTTAATATGTTGATAGTTTTCGCGTAACTTCGAGTTGTCATCTCAAGAATCACAAGAACATTAGGAATAGCTAAAATCCAAATAAACTATGGGGGTGTGCACGTTGCCTCAAGATGATTGAGTCGCTAAAGCGTGTCCTTATATATCGCACCCCTCGCGTTCGAATCCCAACGTAAATAGTTTCTTCATATTGTTCGTATAAACACAATTTAATCTTTTGAATAACGTCATTTAATTTAAATCTGTGTTTCAGAAAAATTAAGCTAATTTCGTTTTCTGAAGCTCCGTTTGGTAAGGTATTTTAACCGATGGTTAACGTGTTAGTGGGTAAAACTTTCAGTGTAACGTCTATCAATAATAATATTGATTGATTAATTAGTGATTACGGGACTAATGATCTTAGCAGTGGAGCTAAGGTCATCAGATCCATAAGTATAGTGCATGGCGGTGGTCTTGCTTCGGCGCAGACCTCCGTCGCCTGGCGGGGACTTTCCCAACCCACACCAAGATCTCCCCCCGGGGGGAACCGCCGCAGCCGGGACGAGCTCCAAGCTGCCGACTGGCCTCCCGATAAGTGTGGCGGTGAAGGGCATGAGAGTGTTAGTGTAAAAGAGGTGAGGATAGGAAAAGGAAGAGAAAGGAAAGATCGCGCGCGGACCGTGGCCCGTTCGTTAGGGTACTGATCCTGCATTGACCTGGTGTTGATCGTAGAAATCACGGAAAACTACCGATCGTAGCAGCCGCCCGCTAGAATTCTTCTCCAGACAGAGGCTGAAGTCAACCTGTTTACACTAGTGATGAAAATCCTACCAGCGTCGGTACTCGAACCCTAGGACCTCCCGGTCAGAGGCACCAATAACAAGAGAAAGTATGCATTGTTGTAGTAACATTAGTTTTTTAAGTTACACTTTCCTAACCCTTGCGACGTTAGACACTGCAGGGGCTTCCCTGACTTATAATCAAGAGATTGTGAATAACCAACTCTGGAGTACACAGAAGTGCCAAACTCTAAAAACGTAATAAAAAGATCTAAGATTTCTCATCGTGGAGAGTACGGCTGATAATTCGTATTTTTGATCCAATAAAGACTTTCCAGAAAGTGGGTTTTCAACAGAGGTGTACCATGGTCTAGAATTTTACATCTATCGATGTTTTCTTAATCGCATGACTACATGACTCTTTTACAAGTATTCTCTGATAAAAGCTTAAAATGAAATTGAGGTTTGATCAGCTGAGATGCGATTACCCAATCGGGAGTTTTGGAACGATTTAAGTTTTAAAATTGAAGCTCCCTATTGCAAAATCGCGTTCCAGCTAATCACACGTCAATTCCATGTCAAAACAATGTAATTATTAATAATTACGAAGCTTAAAAAACATTCTGAAATAAAAATAAGAAAAGAAGTACGTAAAAAATACTGTAAGACAGACCAAGAGTCACGTCATACATACGTCATTAAATTAACAATAATACAAATAGTCTAATAATGAGTAGAAATAGTTGTAGCACATTTACATTAGAACATTTATTTATACATTTTTGGTTGAATTTTACCTGATGCACCTAGACTTTTTGATTTTCGTTGATTTTTGTGCAGTTTTGTGCAATACTGTGCAGTTCTAACGTTATGCACCTAATATGCCTGTGCGCAGTGTCTGACCGTGTTAAGTGCGACGAAGATCACTGATCCACAAATCGCCAATCTCTTCCCCAATGGAAAAAATATAGATTATTTTTGCATACATAGATTACGCAGTGAACATTGCCTATACATTGTTGAAATGTAGACGTAGACTATGGGACTTTACCCCTATTCGCAAATCACTGAAACGTGGGGTTCTAGGCCTCTAAAATTAGAGTTTGTATCGAAATTCCTAAATTGAGGATTTAAATTGAAAACTTTGAACCTGCAGCTCAAAAATTATGTTTAAATCGCTTTTCTTATTAAGGGAGTAATACAATAATAAATTAATTAGTCAGACACCCTGTGTTCTTGCGCTTCAAACAAATACTCATTTACGATGCCATTGCGTTACAAACTTACCTTAAAATAGGGTAAAAGACTTTCAAAGTTCTTCCTGAAAAAAAAAAAGAATGTGATGCATGTTTGCATGTATGCATCTGTGGACAAATATTGTCTGTCCGTTTTCACTAACTTCAGAACCACAGATCGGGAGAGGTGGCTCAGGGCATCAGCTGATGTCACTGCACTTCACTTCTTGTTTCGGAAGGGGAGGTCTTAGATTCGAGTTCCGATGGTGGCACGATTTCTCCATGCTAGCTAGATATCTAGGTCGAGTTCTATCTCTGTCTGCAGGGGAATTCTAGCGATCGGCTGCTCTGACCGGTAGTTTTCCATGGCATCTCCGATCAACACCAGGCGAATGCCGGTGCATTTCCCCCACAAACGGGTCACGTGATCGCGCGCGACCTTTACAATTGACTTCCTCCTTCTATCCTCGTTCCTCTCTCTCTCTCTCTCTCTCTCTCTCTCACACACACACACACACACACTCACACACATACACACACACACTCACACTCACTCACACTCACTCACACTCACTCACACTCACTCACACTCACTCACACTCACACACTCACACTCACACATACTTACATACACTACCAACATATCGGGAGGCCAATCAGGAGCTTAGAGCGTGCCTCGGCTTTGGCGGTGCCTCGCTGGTAGAAGATACCTGGTTAGGGAAAACCTCTCTAGTCGACGGTAGGTCGGCATTGAATCTCACCATGTAGTGAGGCAAGGTCACCACCACCACCTCCCGAGGAAAAAACAAACACTATACTTATGGGATCAATGACCTTATCCGTTGTCGCGCTCAGAATCACTAATCAATCAATCAATCAATCAATCAGAGCGGGGGGCGGGGACGTTGCTCTCCCACTTGAGCAACCCAGAAAAAAGAGAGGAGGTTCGCAACCTGAAAATGTCAGTCCAAATTTGTGGACTAACATTTTCAGGTTGCGTGGAAATTTGAGATAGTGGAAACGACCCTGCGAGGCGCCGTGCAAGGCGTGAGGATGGACGAGGTGGCGGCTGGCGCCGCGCCGGATTAGTCCCTCTGAAACAGAAAACGAGTTGCGCTTTATCGACGTTTTATCAACAGAAGCATAATTCAGTAAAACAAGGGGATTCACAGCCAAAGAAACTCAACTACTTCTGAATGAAACTATCACGAGCCAGAAAAATATTTGAAAATAAATTCGTAGTTGGTAGTTGTTATCGAGGATTTATTTTATAATAGGCGAGGTTGTGTCTAACGGAAGGAAATCCAAACTCAGTGGACTTAGTTTACATACTTTTCAGTGACATCTATCATCATTCTGAAACAAGTTTCGGGCAAAGAGTTCCACGACTTTTTGCCGCAGAATTTGTATCGGCAAAACATGTATTCCAATATAAACTTCAAAATTAAAATTTCAAAATTTCTCTCCTCAATCCCAAAGAGAACAGTGTCTATGTCTGTGTTCTTCAAAAATATTAACTTTCAAAAATTGTTTTCTTTTACCTTGCAATATTTCAGTCTCTTTGCATTGTTTCTCTTTCTCCAATATCCTGTAATATTTTCGTCTCTTTTCGCATAAAATTAAGTATGTAAGCCTCTATATTCATGTTCTTTACTTTTTCCTTAATATTATATATCATATTCTTCCTAAAAAGGAAGTTTTTTCTTGAGTTGAATGAATGTGATGAATCTGTAAACTATCAATACATTAAACTCTGAGAACAGAATATTGTTCGTAATTCTGAAAAAATCTCATCTTTGTAAATATCAATAATCCATATTTTTACATAATGTAGTATTTTAAAGAACTTTTTATTACATATATTTATCTTCGTGCTAAAATAATATAGTAATGCTCCTGTCCAGCCTTTGATTTAATATGGCAGGAAATAACATTTCAAGAAGAAATCGAGATAATATAATTAAAAAATTAGAAATTCTGGGAAGTATGGCCACTGTTGCGTAAGTCTTAAGTACAACATAGAGTTTCTCATTAGTGTCTACTAAAATTCCGCAAATATCCTATTTTCAATGTCTGCGTAAAATGGAGGGAAACGTTTAAACTCATTAAGAGAAACTCACGTGTGCTCTGGTACTCATTAAGAGTAAGTTAAACACGTTCCTAAAAGTAGCATTTTTTTTAAATTAAAAAAAAATATTTTAAGTGTTTGAAAATCTTCTCTTTCTGAACTCAATCCGGGAGGGGTCGCATGGAAGAATTTGGCCCCCAGGCCTCTTTATTTAATGTACAGTTTATTTCTTACAGTCATACAGTACAGTACCTACAGTACACAGTCTGTACAGTACGTGTAATGTACAGAACATACTATGTACGGTAATGAACAGTATGTATTTAATGTACAGTATAACATTGAATCCTCTTGTGAATTCCAGTACCTTTCACCTAATATTTTCTCTTCGAAATCAATTACTCGTCACATGACTGCAAGCTGTCCGTCCAGCAGTTCTCATAAGTTTGTTTTATCTCGCGGGTGTCTCTGGAGCGGAAGGCCCCCGCGCCTGCTACGCTACACTCGCGTCGCCCACAGAGCCCCCGTTGCACAATGCGAGTAGGCACGCTCAACTTTCAGAAATCTACAGAAATAAGAATCGCAAACGTACTGCCAATTTCCATTGTTTTCGCCTATTCTTGTGCGTATACCGTGCAGGTCTATTCTGAGACCAACACTAAGAGGATTTCCTAAAGAGGTGATAGTTAAAACAGCACAATATTTGCATTCATAATAACCACAAGAATCAGAAATGCCAAGAAATTAAATATGCATGACAAGATTTAATGTTTATCTAAAAAATTTCGATCGCAAAAGCATCCCGTGGACGTGAAAAGAGCAAGAAAGCAATGGTACGCAAATTACATTAATTGTTAGTTTGTAAATAATGCAAAAAAGTATTACTAAACTTATAACATTCTCAAATTTATATTTACGATGCATTAACGTTTATGAATTATTTTTACACTATATGATTGATTATTCGCGTAATTATTTAATGCACTGAGAAATGTTTGATGAATTTTACTAAAATATATTAATAATTTTAAAGAAAGGACTTGATAAATGAAATGAAGGATGTAATAGGCGTATAAATACCGAATTAATATGAATTAAGACAGAAGATTTCACTGCAACGAATCTTTCACAGTGGTCTGTTTCCATCAAAGCGACAAATAACGTTCATAGGCAAGACGCAACCTTTCCCTGTTTAAAACGAAACTCTTCATTAGGATATAATACATTTCCCGAATACAAATACGAGACCCATCCAAATCACTAGGTGATAATCTTCACGAACCCAATGGAAACAACCGCGAACCCCCGATTCGGCGGGCATTCAACTCCAAGCATCCGCACGACATCGGACGCGGAGACCCCCGACCGCGAGCGCTTCCCACGCAAAATATCAGGCACAAAGCGCACGAGCCCGGCCGCATCCTCCCGGGCGCGCGGTAATGCGCGCACGTCGTCCTGGCGGACGGCGCGCGGCGCGGCACCCCGAGCAAAAAGGTGGGAGCGGGCGGCCACCCGGCTTCTCCCACGCTCGCCCCGCTGACTGCGCCAGCGCCGCTGCTGCGGGGCCACGCTCGCCTTCGCGCTGGAACCGGGTGCCAGGCCTGACCACCTGTGCGCGATTTGTGGTCGGCGAGCGTCGGGGTTCGCGGACGGTTTGTCGGGGTTCTCCCGTTTCCGCCTCGAATTCGAAAATTGCTCCGACTTCATTTAACCATAACATCATGACCACCAATCCATCAAAACCGTATGTTCATTTCAGATGAAGCCACAAGGCTAGGAAGTGGCATCATAACAAAGATATTATTCAGTATAAAACTCTTTGAAGACTTGTAGTGTTTAAGACACTTAATCTCCACCTTTAGGTATGGAAATTCAGATTCATGTCTATTCATAAGAAATTGTGGTGGGCAAAGACGAATCGCGGGTTATCATATTTCTCTT
Source organism: Gryllus longicercus (assembly GCA_038098605.1). Taxonomy (NCBI): domain Eukaryota; kingdom Metazoa; phylum Arthropoda; class Insecta; order Orthoptera; family Gryllidae; genus Gryllus; species Gryllus longicercus. The sequence continues at coordinate 114,525 of JAZDUA010000769.1, forward strand.
AACTCGCATTGCACCAATTTTCCATTATTATTCAAATAATATTTTCATAATCACCTGCGTATACAACTATTCCACCGGCTGAGAGACAGCATTGCCGCTGTCTCTGCGGCGACTCTGACCGGGAGGTGCTGGGTTCGAGTCCCGACGGTGGCGGATTTTCGTCATTTCGATAGAAAGATACGAAGTCTACTCCAGTCACCGGCTGCCCTGATCGGTAGTGTTCTGTGGTGTCCCCGGTCAACTGAAGGTCAACTGAATCCCAGAACAATACCCTGAGGTCACACGACCATGAAGCATCGCCACCGGTGTCATATTACAGAAATAGACCTCTCAAATTACAAATGGAATAATCACGTTTAACGTGAGCGTTCAGGAAAGAAAGGTCACAAATATATGCTGCCAAACATTGTTCTTCTTAGAATTGCCTATATTTCATTCTTTATGAATAACGATATGAGAAAGTGCTGTCAATTTCCTGCGTTATGCTATCATTTGGAGATTATAACATTCCTAGTGAAAAATCAATTATTAAATGGTAAATTTTTGTTAGTTAAAATAAAATAATTCATTTTTTAAAAGCCACTGGTTTAAAATATGATTTGAGTTACGATGAGCATAAAATGAAAAGATTAAAAAAACCTGTCGATTCATAGCAGTGCGCAGAGGAACATAAATAGTGAAATATGGTCCTTGTAGCTAGAAATACGGTAGATTGTCCATTTAAATAAGTGGGCAAATAATTTCTCAGAGTGGATCATTGCTTTAGACGCTCAGGCCCAATCTACGCGCCGCGACGACCCCGCTCCAACATCTCCCCTCCCCGCAACCCCCCCTCCCCACCGCCACCACCACCTGCGCTTTCGCAGATCTCGCGGGCAGGCGGCTGGCTCTTAAGTGCAGAACGCGGGAGCAGGCGTTGTGCAGGTCTGCATCAGAGACACCGATTTCTTTACGGGACTCGCGAGACTCACATACACCACATGAAACTCCTGCGGCTCAAACCAACATACCGTCAGTCAGATGCACAAAGGACTCCTCCTTCAGTTATTAACTGTTTTTCAATACCACCTCTCACACTTCTCGTATTGTCACCAAATTCATCATTTCCAGTTACACATTTCACTGCTACACAGACTATCATATTTTCTCGTCAAAAACTGCCATTAGCGACATACAATCACTACCTCCTTCACCATTCCTATTGCCACCGCCATCGCCATTTGCTTTCCCACCATTCCCACTATTATCACTACTATGATCATCATAACAGCCACTTCTACCTTCATCATTACTTCCACCACTAAATAACCGCCACTATCATCATCATCATTCGCAGCATTCTCATCACGTTCACTACAGTGACTACACCATCTCTACCACCTCTTTCATCACCTTTAATATACCACGCCCACTAACCATTGTCAAAACCGGCGCCTTTACATCACCTTCATCAATGTTCCCATGGCAAACCACATCGTTTCCGCCGCCGTCGTTATATTCGTCAACGCTCTGCCTCATTCGACGTCGCACCAGCGCTGACACAGCACCAACGCTCTCACCAGTCAACTGCGCCTCAGCTCTCTCCTCCGCGGCGCCACCGCTTCGCTGCTTCCAATCCTACTTCAGTGCTACAAACATTACTTTCATTACCAGGGTCATGTACGCGGACACCACCGGCACAGCTAGTCCGCCGCTAAACCACCTGCCTCCCTCATTTCCCCCTCCTCGGCTCCCACAGCCTCCTCACACCTGAATATGTTTAAGACTCCTCGCCCAGCCCAGCCCCGCCCCGCCCCGCCCAGCCACGTTCGGTTCCGACCATCCCCGCCACGCGCTGCCCCGTACCGTCCCGCCCCTCCCGCCCCACCCCGCCCCATCCAGCCCCGCACCCATCCAGCCCCGCACCCAACCAGCCCCGCACCCAACCAGCCCCGCACTTAACCACCCCGCCCCATCCAGCCCCGCACCCAACCAGCCCCGCACCCAACCAGCCCCGCACCCAACCAGCCCCGCACCCAACCAGCCTTGCCCCTCCCGCGATCAGCTCCGATCCATCTCGCTTTGCCCCCTCCCGTCCCTCCCCACCTCTCTCCGTCCCACCCCGCCTTATCCTGTCCCCTCCAGCCCCGCCCCCGCATCACTCCGCCTCTCTTCCACCCCGCCCCGTCTCGACCTGCGTCTCCCCGCCCCGCTTCGTCCCATTCCGTCTCACCCCATTCCATCGGCCAATACCCGCCCCTCCCGCCATATCCTGTCCTCGTCCTCCACTCCCGCCCCTCCCTCTCACCCTATCCCGCCCCGCCCCGACCCGTCACGCCACCGTCCCGTCCCTTCCCGCCCCACACCTCTCCCTTCTCCCGCTCCACCACGCCCATTTCCGCTCCGTCCCGCCTCGTTTCGTCCCATTTCGCCATGTCCGGCCCGTCCTTACCCGTCCCGTCCCTCCCATCCCTTCCCGTCCTCTCCCTTCCCGTCATGTCCATTCCCTTTACGTTCCTCCCCGTCACGTTCCTCTCCATCACGTCCCTCCCCGTCACGTCCCAGCCCGTCACGTCCCTCCCCGTCATGTCCCTGCCCGTCACGTCCCTGCCCGTCACGTCCCTGCCCGTCACGTCCCTCCCCGTCACGTCCCTCCCGTCACGTCCCTCCCCGTCATGTCCCTGCCCGTCACGTCCCTCCCCGTCACGTCCCTCCCCGTCACGTCCCTCCCCGTCACGCCCCTCCCCGTCACGTCCCTCCCCGTCACGTCCCTCCCCGTCACGTCCCTGCCCGACACGTCCCTGCCCGACACGTCCCTCCCCGTCACGTCCCTCCTCGTCACGTCTCTCCCCGTCACGTCCCTCCCCGTCACGTCCCTCCCCGTCACGTCCCTCCCCGTCACGTCCCTCCCCGTCACGTCCCTCCCCGTCACGTCCCTCCCCGTCATGTCCCTCCCCGTCACGTCCCTCCCCGTCACGTCCCTCCCCGTCACGTCCCTCCCCGTCACGTCCCTGCCCGACACGCCCCTCCCCGTCACGTCCCTCCCCGTCACGTCCCTCCCCGTCACGTCCCTCCCCGTCACGTCCATCCCCGTCACGTCCCTCCCCGTCACGTCCCTGCCCGACACGCCCCTCCCCGTCACGTCCCTCCCCGTCACGTCCCTCCCCGTCACGTCCCTGCCCGTCACGTCCCTCCCCGTCACGTCCCTCCCCGTCACGTCCCTCCCCGTCACGTCCCTGCCCGACACGTCCCTCCCCGTCACGTCCTTCCCCGTCACTTCCCTCCCCGTCACGTCCCTCCCCGTCACGTCCCTCCCCGTCACGTCCCTCCCCGTCACGTCCCTCCCCGTCACGTCCCTCCCCGTCACGTCCCTCCCCGTCACGTCCCTCCCCGTCACGTCCCTCCCCGTCACGTCCCTCCCCGTCACGTCCTTCCCCGTCACGTCCTTCCCCGTCACGTCCCTCCCCGTCTTGTCCCTGCCCGTCTCGTCCCTCCCTGTCACGTCCTTCCCCGTCACGTCCCTCCCCGTCACGTCCTTCCCCGTCACGTCCTTCCCCGTCACGTCCCTCCCCGTCACGTCCCTCCCCGTCACATACCTCCCCGTCCAGTCCGTCAGGTCCGTCCCCGTCCAGTCTCTCCCCGCCCCGCCCCGTCCCGCCCCGCTCACCACGCTACGCAGCCGTCCACGCGCTTTGTTGAACGTCACAATTTTTCCCTGGAAGCTGGGCGAGATGACGTAAACAAGGCCATTTCTGCGTAGTAGAACGACCGTGAAATAATATACTACGATACGACATTCTAACGGAGGATATTTCCGTAAATAGCGACCAAATAGTGGAAATTTTATCGGAAGGTATTCCGCACGTGCCGTCGTCCTCACGTGCAGTCCATCCTGTTGCAGCGGACGGGTACAAATACATTCCAATGGCTTCTTTCCTCTTTTGTTATTTCCAGGAATTTGTCTTCACTATTAACGGCCCATTTGTGTAGATAATCGTAATTCAATTTTGAATTCTATGTTAATGATAGTCAAAACGAAACTATCAAGACATTCATTAAGATGTAGTTTTTACTGTGTTATTTTCACTATCAGCACTCTCGCCGAGTTAATTGGTTCCACTGAGAATTCTTAATGACTTTTCACATAGACCGACAGCAATATTCCCGCCAATGACTTACACACTGTAACTAGCAAAATAGAGATGAAATAAGATAACGTAAATTCTTCTTAAATTGACGCTGTTTAAAGTAAACAATAACAAGATCATTTCAGGAGTTTAGAGTTAATTTTAAAATGCTCTAGTTTCATTTATGAAATTAAATTATATCAGAAAGTAATGTGCTTCCTGCCTCATTCCGTTGTTAGAAATTTAATTCAAGAGAAACACTTAATTCCTATTAATTGAAAAACTTTCCTACCAATATTATTGCCTAAGCAGATACAGTAATACTTCCTGCGGCTATTTATACTGCTACCTGTAAATATTGAACCAAAATGATGATAATTCTCATGAAAATAATTGCGCTACTGAACACTCACGAACGTAACAATCAAAGAAATAAAATCCATTGAAAATAAAGTACATTTGACGAACGAGTGCCCACAATTTAAGCAACAGATTGCCGTCTCCCAGGACCAACTGCTTAATGACCTGCATGCATCATGCAGGGGGCGACACCCTAAAAATTATAATCTTCTTAAATTAAACATAAATTTATCTTTGTAGATAGAAAATAAAAAATGTTTATAAATTCAAAATATATTAGGTACGTTCGATTCTGAAAATAATTTGTTAATTTTCTTTTCTGTTTGTAAATAAAGTTGTTTTGTTATAATTAGTGTCGATGGATTTTAGTGTATTAGAAGTTGTTTTCGGAGAGAGGACAACAGAATTTTGTGCTTGCGGACTTCCCGGTCCTTAAATTCGGCATCGATTCGCCCGCGAGTGCTTATGGTAGCCTCGCTGCCATCTCTAAACCAAGTTCCAGTGAATCCTTCTTCCGCGATCCAGTAGTCTTTCCAGTCATCTCCACCCATTTGCAACAGAACGTATTACTAAATAAATTATAAAATACGTTACTGCAATAAATTAAAAATTTTAATGAACCAATCTTAACAAATACTGCAGTTATTGATTATTTCGAGTTTTGGGGGGGCGTCAAATGTTAAGGTTGAATATTCTCTTAAGTGTAGTGCATGCTTTTTATCGCGGGAGGTGGCTCTGTTCTTCCCTCGCTGCATGTTGAGATCTGGCGCTGACCTACTCGTTGGCTTGCTTCCCCACCCAGGTATCTCCCAACCGCGTGCTACTGCGCAAGACGGGTCAAGCTTTAAACTCCCGATATGTATGGTAGTGCAGCTCATGTAAGTGTAAGTCAGGGGTGAGAATAGGGTAAGGAAGAGGAAGGAAAGCACGTGCGTGTAAAGTGCTGGGTTTATTTTTCCCATCTGGGTAGTGAATTATGTCATTATTGGAGGTGGCGGTGTACTTCGCCTGCTAGGGGGTGAGATACGCCAAATACTTACACGTCGGTTTGCATGGGAACTCTCCTTCCGCAACCAGGTATCGCCCACCAGTGGGCGAAGCTCTAAGTCCCCGGCTGGTCTCCCGGCGTGTGTAGTAGCGTAGTGTATACAATAGCAAGAGCGCGTACGAAAGGAATGAGGATAGGACAAGAAAGAGGAAGGAAAGACAGCGCGCGGTCCGACATTGATTTGTTTGAGGTACTATTCCGGCATTCGCCTGGTGTTGATCGGAGAAAACACGGAAAACTACCGATCAGAGCAGCCGGCCACTGGAATTCTCCTCCAGACAGCGGCTGAATTCGAAGCCTAGAACCTCCTGGTCAAAGGCACTGCACTGATAACATTTGTTGCCCTGAGCCATTTAAGCAAAAGAAATTAATATTGCAATTACATGCAATAGTATGTGTAGACTGATAACAGTTCTTTATATAACGAGAATAATAAAAACGATGACGAAACATGGAAATAGCAAATATTTTATGGCAGTCTGCTTCCTTGGCGCTTAGCAGTCGCAAAACGTGATAAAAGAAAAATAAGTCCCACATTGGGAGGGAAAAATCAGTTGCTGTACAGTACGAAAATAGGTGGAATATCACAATCTGGTATTTCCCTAATTCCTTCAAAATCGAAAGTGTTTCATTGTTTTGGTATGTTTTTGTTGATATTCTCGAATTCCTTTTGTAACATAGCGGGTTACCGCTGTCATTTGGGTCGTTAGACTGAAAAATTACACTGGGTACCTAACGAATCCATAGACACCTCCCACGTACTCGCAGACGGCGAAGTTCTCTTTCAATTCCTTCGAATATTGGTAATTAGTAATATGGAATTGAGGCGCTTGCTATTTAAGCCAGCTCATTCTACTTGAAAAATGTTGCAATAGAAATCATAAGACTCGCATTTACACCCGGATTGACACGAAGGTTTCGTCACCTTTTATATTGAAATAAGTTCCAAATAGATGAACACGAACTACTACATTCATTTAGGAGGTATTCTTAACCTCATAAATGAAAGTAGTAGTTCGTGTTCATTTATTTGGAACTTATTTCATTGGAAATTCATTTATGAGGTTAAGAATACCTCCTAAACGTATTAATAGGAAGAATGTCTAAAACGTGCATTAAGGTAAATAATTCAACTACATGGTTTTGATAATGAACGTCTTATTTAAAAATGAATTCCTCCACCAGTATGTCATAAATCATTAATTGAATTATCCAATCGCCTATCGTCACACAAATTAATTGATACAAGTGAGTCATTAATTTTGACAGGTGGCAACTGCTTACAAGTTAAAGCGCCATTTACTTCAAAAATTGAATATTTTTACAGTCTTCATTTTGCCACGTTAACTTCAATTAATAACGTAAATTTGGGTGCACTGAATGGGTAATGAATTAAAAATATCAGAAGTTCTGTAATTATGCTCTAATGGCTCGTACAAATACCCTTGATATTAAGAAGTTTCTCTAAGAATGGACCACTTTTACAGGTCGGGAAACAATTGAACTTCATGCAGAGCAATGACATTGCAAGAGATAGAGCCACAAATAAGCCATCTGTAAAAGAAACCACTGAGAAAATGTGTGCATGGACATCACTCGCAGCTATGTCGCAAGCAGTGATCAAACAGTAGCTGCCAAGGAGGTTTTTTCTTAGTTGCTCTACTGGCATACCTTCTTCTCACAACAAAACTTCTCGTCCCCCATAGCGACACGTCGCGATCTACGTCACCCGTGCACAAGGCACAAGCCGTGCCATATGCTCACCTCCAATCGCTGCTCGACTACCGCCAATGCCACTGTCATTGCCACTGTCATCGCCACTGTCATCGCCACTGTCATCGCCACTGTCATCGCCACTGTCACCGCCGCGCCACCGACACCGCCCCCAGACCCGCCACCATCACCACCTCTGCTACCGCCACCGTCCCCGCCATGGGCCCCGCCCCCGCCACCCGCCGCCACCGCCTCCGCCGCCACTTACACCGACATTACCTCCACCACCGCTCCGTCCCCGTCCGGCACCCTCCTATACCACCACCACCACCGCCACCACCACCACCGCGACCACCGCCACCGCCGCCGCCGCCTCTGCCGCTATCCGCCGCTGCATCGCCGCCGCCCCCCGCGCAACGCTGCGCGTAACGGCCGCGTGCACCTGTCGGCTGCGCAGAGGAATTCAAACCGAACGCCACGCGCGGGCGGGCGCAGGAAGGGCCCCACGCGGTCCCACACTGGGGCGACGGACGCAGCTTTGCCTCCTTTCTCACTTTCTCGTAGAATTTAAACAGGGATCACTCACTTGTAAAAACGTGTCACTGGGATGCCTTGCCGGATAAAAATCGATCAGTTATGTTTACATGTAGTATAGTATAACGCGTACATTTTTAGATAAAATAAAATAAATTATTTTCCTGGTGGAATTATTAAGTGATAAGTAAATTTTTAAGTATAGTTTTCAGTTCATCGAACGTTCTGAAGGCATCAGTAATTAGACGAATGATGTGCAATTGACACAACAACAAATACTACTTTTAAAGAAAGTGTGAAATGAATTTTCTAAAAAACATTCAGTTAAAAACGTAACTAATTCTGTGAGCACTATTCAGATGTCTCGCAAAAACAGATGAACAAAGAAAGTGGACAAGACCCTTCTGAAAATGAATGAAAAACGGGTCGTATTTTCGTCATCATTCGTGTCGTACATTTTATTGATACAAGGTGGAAACTCTCGTTTGGGCGTTACAGAGAGTCTGCTGTGCGGGGGCGGGGGCGGGGGCGGTAGGGTGCGCGCGCCGCCAGCGAAGAAGGCAAGGGTCACCACACAATGGAAGCAGCGCGCCTCTTCCTGCGCGGCGTGGCTTCGGCCGCTCTCCCGCGGAGGGACACCCGGGGCGGAAGTGCCCTCCGCCCGCGTCTCAGGAAGTGGCTGAAAAACGCCACGCGCATCGCCCGCTGCCGCCGCCGCCGCCGCCATGTGCGCGAGCGGCAGGTGCGCATCTCTGCGCGGCGGAGGGGGACGAGATGGCGGTGGTTATAAAAAGGAAAATCCGACTTAAATGGAAAATCGGTTAGATATAAATACATTATTAAAACAAGAAAGAAAATGTTTTTCAATATTTTTTTTTCATTCTAAAAGAGAGTAGTATCAAGAAATAAATAAACGTAAAAGGACATACCGTAACTCCGACAAAGTCCAGCGTTCTACTAAATCAGAGAAGGCGTAGTTCGTCGAGAAGTTAAAGTAAAACGGGTGTGATCAAACCGGAGAAGTCTGACGGAAGAGAGCGCTGCTGAATAAAGAAAAGTTGACAAATGGAAGTGACGGCGACTGTAAATAAACAGGGAGATCAGGATGAGCAGAGGACCTCACCAAGCGACGCGTGAGGAAGGGGGACGCGGAGGGGGAGCGAATGTTTGTGGGAGTGATAGAGGCGATGGCGCTCACTCAATGCTTTGGGGGACGTTGCGAAGGGGCGCTTGGCGGCAGCGGGTGAAGGGAATGAGCGGCTACAAGTATCTGGGAATGAGGGCCATGGAGAGACGGGCAGCCACATGTTGACTGATTGGTTAATTGTTTCCACGCGCGTCACCTGCTAACATCATTAGTCACGTAATTGTAGTGCATGTTTTCCCGCGTGAGGTGTCAATGTTCTTCCTTCGCTGGGGGGCAACATCCCACGCGGACCTACACGTCGGCTATACTGTTTCCTCAACCATCTCGTATCTACCATAAGTGGGGTACCGCCCCAACCGGGAGAAGATCTAAATTCCAGACATGTGTGGTAGAGCATTGTATTGAAAGTCCGATTGTGTAAGAAGAAAGAAAGGACAAGGAAGAGAAAGGAAAGATCGTGAGCCGCCCGTGGCTTATTGGTAAGGGTAGCGCTCCGGCATTCACCTGGAGATCATCGGAGAAACCACGGAAAACTACCGACCAGACCAGCCGGCTACTAGAGTTCACCTCCCGTCAACGGGCTGTATTGAACCAAGGTATCTAACTATAGTTGAAAATCCTTCCATCGTAGGACCTCCCGGTCAGAGGCACTGCAGGGCCATCAGCCACCTGCGAGCGACAAGGGGGAGGTGGCTGGCGAGTGGGGAACGGACGTCCGAGTGCTTCCAACGGCGAGCAATGACGGGCGGGTGGGCGGAGGGGAGCGGCAGAGGCGAGCCCCGGCGTGGGCGGGCCGTCGGGCACCTTGTGCGAGCCAACCGGCATCTTTCTGCCTTGCTGACTTCCTGCCTCCGCCGGCGCCCGCGCGACCGCCCGCCCTCGCGGGGCTCCATTCCACCTGCGGCGGTGGCGAGTCATTTCAAACGGAAAGCGGCCGCCGCCGCCGCCGCCGCCGTTGCCAGATGACGGAGTGAGGCGTGAAAGAGAAGCAGCCCTCCCGGAACACGCGGGGACGACGCGTCCAAGAGGCTTTGTGCGTCTCCTTTGGATACGACAAAAGATTTACAACTAAGTGGGGCCTTTCTCCAAATAATCAGATGATGATATCGTTTTAATCTTGTCGGTTACAGTAACGCTAAAAACATTAAATAATCATTTGATTCAAAGTTCTTGATACTTTTGAATCGCTTGCTGCAGAAAGTCCCAACGTCCGCTCTCCAAGATTTTTCAGGAGAAAGAACAAAAATTGTTTACCCGTTTCTGCTCTGAACGAAAAATTTAGCCAGATGTTCCGCACCTCAAGGTGGACATGAGGGATTTTTATATCAGTCCATGCGCCTATGTATACTATATCGTGTGTTCAACTTGTCTCAAAATTTGTAAAAATTCATACGAGTTTCTTCACCAAGCGATTAATTTGTCCAGAAAGCAATAACAAATCCACGTCGTTTAACGACGTGATCGTAATATGTTAAAGACGTTCGGTCGTTAATAGAGTATAACCTCATTAAAACGAAACAAAGGACCCGAAACTTCCTTCGTTTCCAGGCACCAGAGATCGTTTTCATTACACGGAGAGGGTGTATCAATGTATGACGTGTATGGGTTGCAAAGAAAGCCATGCAAAATCAAGAAATATTTAAGTTATACGAAGTTTTTCTTCATATATAATTTCGTTGAAGACTGTGCGCTTTATCTACTGGTAAATATCTTTACGCTACGTGAATGCTTGCTCTCTGGGCTCCGTCTACACTTTTACAACGATTTTAACGGTTCAGATGTCACTCAAGAGGGTTTGAGTCGTAGATGTGCAATAAAATTTTAATAAAGATATTATAATGAACTCGTGTGTTAACACATTATTGTCCTAATGAATGTTGCAGCACATCGCGTGGGTTTATTGTCATTCAACACGGCGATACATTGGCGATACACGGCGATACACATTGATGTCTTGAACACGGCGATATTGCTTTGCAAAGAATTTTATAAATACAGAAAGGACAATTTCTTTTTACTTTACTTTACTTTCCCGTATACGTAGGTAAATACTGAAAATATACATAGTATAGGCAATGTTATGTAAAACTGCGGAAAATCGATTTCGAGATTTCAATGTAAATACATGTTTGGGGTTCCTCTAATACCGAAAATGTGGCTCTGCTCAAAACATACGTCTATCCGTCTGTGTACACGACTAGCGCCTAAACCATGCATAATATTTTTTTCCAAAAGAAGAAACCCCTTGTCCATCTAGCTCGAATCGATGTTTTGAGATTTTGAAAAACTTTCATTAAAATTCGGGGGTACTTTACATGAAAGCCCCCGAACATTTTCAAAATTTCTCAAAAACGGCTACAATTTTTTTCTTTCAATTTCTTGTGAGAATAGAGTAAAATACATCTATAAAGGTAGTATAGGTCTGACTTTCACTGTTTAACTCAGAATTGTCGAAAATTTCAAAAATTTGAATTTTTTCGGCGTTTTCCTAAAAAATTGAACTACCAAATTGAAGATGGAGAGTTTTACTTCAAATAAAATTTGTTGTCCATAATTACTTCTTTCATGAAGGCCATGTACATTTTGTGAAACTTTGATTAATGCGCAATATTTCGTGCAATATTTGCAATTTAAAAAAATAAAATCAAGATTATTTTAAAAATGGATAGTGCTAATTACACTCTATGATATGACATAAACATCAGTTTGCTCTATTCTTTTTTTTTTTCAAAAACTAGAAAAATGTATTTTTTACTAGTCTCTCACGTCCTTAATATTTACATTAGTGGCCAGTTGTTTACATTATTGTATATATACTTTGTACATGTACTTTGAATAATGTTAGATAAAGTTTCCCAAAAACTCAATAGTTTTCTGTGAATGTGAGCTCAGATTTCCACATTTTCAGAAACGTTCAAACGCCATTTCCTCAAAAGCCGCTCGAATTTCTTTAGTAAGACGTAAAGTTCAATTTGGGGAATTTGGTTTTTCAAAAATTACTTAAATATTATTTTTTTGAAAGATCTCTCCCACCGTTACCTGCAACTTGTAGGCAATATTGTATTTGTGAGTTAAAATGCTTGAAATTACGTCATATGAAGTTTTTCGAAAACTCAAAAATTTTCTGTGAAAAAGAACTTCAAATTTCGAATTTACTGAAGCGTTTAAACGCCATTGTCTTAAAAACTATTCTAATTGTTTAAACAAAATTGCAATTTGGGACGAGATTTTACTGTTCGTTAATATTCTTAAAATAATATTTCAGTTCTACTATTATGAAACCGAAAAGTTAAGAAAATGTCAAAAAATGTACTTTGGGCGGCGATAGATGGTAACTGGCAAGAGTATGTGGCAAGTCCGAAATCTAGCCAAGACCAATGAAGTTAGAAAACTTAAAGGGAATGTCTGAGCCATTCTGTAGCGCCACTAGTTAATACATTGTAAATCAAATTTACAACATCGTTGACGTATAAAAAACAATATTTTTATATTTTCACTAAAACGAAGGGAAGAAATATGAGAAAGAAAATAACGAAATTCTTAGACAACACAGTAGTTAACTACTCCTACCTATTTCTTTGCATGGACACGAAATATGAACAGCAGCAACATTTATAACTCTGTACATTCTTTGCTTTAAATAAATTTGTATGTGCTTGTATATTGTTACCAATATAAATTTATAAATAAAATATAGTTGTTGTCATTAGCTTAATACTTAATAAATATGAGTACTTTTAAAATCTAGTTTTTCTGTTCACTGCTTTGAATTTTATTCCTTTTGCACTGGCAGCCATAACTTAACAAAAATTAGCAAAATATAAAATAAACATGGATATTTCAGTGAATGGTATCGTAGATATATCGCAGATTACATTTGTTATCAAAACGAAATCTGTATTGATTTATTATTGTGAACCAAAACAACAGATCACCTGCGAGCAAAGCTGCGCCGAGTCCATTAGAAGGCTTTTTCACGCTAATGCCATTCGAAGCTTCCCGCGCGCAGACGAGTGTTATTTACAATGCGGAATTTGAAGTAATTTGAATCAGGCTGGGTTGGTAAAGAGAACATTCACAATTAATTTTTACCCCAGTATTCGTAATGACGGTCTTATCTAGATCATGAATCAAATTATTTATTTACATATCATTAATTTAACTATTTATAACATTTTGTTTACATGAAATGGCAAAATTTGCAGTTAACGTTGTCGGCATTTTTTTACTAAAGTCTATTTTGATTTTAGTAAAAAACTGAATCTTTTTATTAAGGTTAATAACACATCATTTTCTTTATTGAAATGTTTTATTTAACGAGATGAATAAAAATTAAGAGACATTTTAAGTACTAGCAAAAGGAACATATGTTTCTTAATTAAAGCTAAAAAATTGGAACCTCTGACATTTAAAAATTAAGGGAACTATGAAATTTAATGACAAGATAAATTATACTTCTGCATTAAAAATGTCATTGACTGACAAGGAAAAAACTTCTCAATATGCAAGTACTACTACTAGAAATAGACAAACAAAAAGTAATTAGATAGGAATTTGAAAGCATAATTTGTTGAAGTGAAAAATTAGCAAGTGATTATTCTCTTGAAATTTTTTTTTTTTTTTTTTTTTTTTTTTTTTTGCCTCAAAAGCTTAATTCTCACGAGTCGGAAAGAAGATGCCTAGGTGGAAATTGGCACTGGCTCAATGGAAGTGAAAGCGAAGATACACTATTCGATTGGACGTTCCATTACCGTGGTGAGAGCGTGTCAGTAACAAAGAAGCCTCATTTCTGAAAACATAATGCCTTTAATTTCCACCCGATCCATACCATAACAGCCGATGGAAAATTTTCTTGTCCTTTACGTAATCTGTACGATTTTTTCCCTAAACCTAGGTCTGTCAACTTGTGAAAAATCCAGTTTCGTAAGCTTACTCATATTGAAGTATGTAACTAGTATAATGAGTTTTCGACTATTCTCCTCTGGCAAGAATACTTTTGTACTATAACTTCAAAATAGAACTAAATTCCTTCTAAAACTAAACTACGGGTTCTACAGCATGGCTCAGACTTTTTTGTATTAGTTAGTTTCCTCATTTCTCTGGGCTGGGCTACTTTTTCTCCATCTTCTTGTCAACTGATACTTATCGGCGTCTGAAAGAGATTTTTCATATATTCTCTATTTTCGATAGTGAAATAATAGAAAAGAAATTGTGGTGCTACAACAGCACACACTTGCGCGCATTACTTTCAACTTTTGCAATTTTCGAAAATTAAGAGTGTTCAACGAAAATGAGGCTGGGCCATTTTTTAGTATTCTTTACTCTACCGAGGAAAAACAGAAAGAAAATAGTTGGAGTAGTTTTTGCAACAACAACAAAAAATCTTCGTGCAAGCATAGCGCGAAAACTACTTGTTTTTCCAAAAAAATTACATGACCTTATTTGAGCAACTAATTTTATTTTCTCGTGCTTACCATTTAAAATAGAGAAAATACTTTGACTAATCACAAACTTTAAACTACGAACGATGTAAAATGATCGCAAAATACATTCATCATCCACAGAGACCTGGTAGCTTCGTTCACACATTTTGAATAAAATGTAAGGTTTTTAGGTAATATAACACTGACATACTGGGTATTGGAGAAACTGATTTACTTCACATAGGAGCAGGTATCTTTTTCGGAATCAGGGAGCCACTAAACAAGTTTTTCTTTGTTGAAAAAACGGCACATTTTGCTTCAGCATTACATAACTTTAAACTACGTTAACGTACGTATACGAGAAAGTAAAAACAATCATTCTTTTGTTGAAAGTCGCAATCTGAATATCAGATGACCTAAAAGTCAGATGGAGGTGAAGCTTTAGTAACCTTTAGTACGTACAGTGTTCCAAGACTGCCCTCAATGATTTAAGAAGCGTCTAGTGGTGCTACAGAATGGCACAGACTTTCCCGTATTAGTTTCCTATTTCCTTTGATCTCTTCTTGCCTGCTGCCATCTATCGCCGTCCAAAGTACATTTTTTTGAAATTTTCGTAGCTTTTCGGTTTCCTAACAGTTGAACGGAAATATTATTTTAAGTAAATTAAATAACAGTAAAAACTTCGTGATAAATGGCTATTCTTTGAAAAATTTGGAGACGTTTAAGAAAATGGAGCTTACGCGCAACAGTAAATTCGAAATTTGATTCACTTTCTCACAGAAAGTTTTTGAGTTTTCGAAAAACTTCATTAAAAGTAATTTGAAGTACCTTAGCTCACAAATACAATAGTGTTTACAAATTCCTAGAAATGTGCATATTAACGGCGTGATAGATCATAAAAAAATTACATTTGTGTAATTTTAAAAAACAAAAAATACACTGGAATGAACTGTACATTATATTAAAGAGTGCAATAAGAACTATCCGTTCCAAAAGTTTGAAGAAAAAATTTGGAGCCGTGTACGAGAAAATGGCGTTTGAAGGTTTCTGAAATTAAGAAATTTTGAGCTAGTTTTGACACAAAACGGTTGAGTTTTCGAGAAGTTTTATATGATATCATTAAAACTCGTGTACTCATAAATATAATAATGTGAACAGATTGGCGCTAGTGTAAATACTAACAACGTGAGGGTCAAGTGAAAAAATTACAAAAATATAATTTTTGAAAAAACAAAAGACTAGAGCAATATATCATATTTGAGAGTGCATTTAGCACTATCCCCACGAAAAGTTCAAAGAAAAAACTTGAATTTTTTTTGAGAAAATCTTGTCTTTGTAATTTTTTAAAATTGCAAACATTGCACGTAATATTTCGCTAAAACTACTAAAATTTGCAAAAAAATGTGCATGATTTGCAAAAATGTGCTTAATGAAAGAACAAATTGTGTGCAAAATATTTTATTTGAAAGAATAATCTTTATCTTTAATTTTGTAATTGTAGAAAGACCCCGAAACAAATTCAAAATTTTGAAATTTTCGACAATTCTGAGTAAACAGTGAAAATTGGACCTATGCCACATTTATAAGTGTGTTTTACTTTATTCTTACAAGAAATTTACGGCAAAAATGTGGAGCCGTTTCGAGAAGAATTTGAAAATGTCCTAGGGGCTTCATGTAAAATCAATGAATTATTTTCAAAATCGCAGAGCAGGACTTACGCTAAGTGGATAGGGGTTTATTCAATTTGGAAAAAAGCCTACAGATGGTTTAGGCGCTAGTGTTGTTCACATATACCAGGCAGACGGACGGACAGAGGGACAGACTTTTTAAAAATAAACAACAATTTTTCTGTATCAAGTAACCCCAAAACTTATATTTCCATTGAAAGCTCAAAATCGATTTTCCGCAGGTTTACATAACTTTCCCTATACTACGTATATTACTCCGTATATACCTATTTTTCGGGAAAGTAAAAATATTACATCCCTTTACAGAAAGGAATTTTACCTGAGCAATCGTGTTTGTACAGCCGTCCCCTTATTTTGTTTGTCTTGAATATCCAAATGTACACGTTCTCAAATAATTATTTGGAAGTGAAATAAGTCGTTTAAACGCGTCTGAGAAAACATCACAAATTTGCTTTATTAATGTATTTCATCTCTTCTATTTCAATATGATTCTGGCAAATTTTTGCAAATGTACACGTACTTCAATTGGTTATATTTCGTCGTGGCACGTAGCAGATGCAGCTAGGTTCTTGCTTGGTATTCTTACTGCCTCACCTCTTACCATGCGCACGAATTGAAAACTGAAACTTTCATTTTCATTCTTCTAGCATTTTTGTTGAATTTAATTACAATATCTTGACAATAAATAAAGGAAAACGTGTTTTATTATATGACTTGGTGAGGAATGAAATATGTTTCCACATATATCACTCCCGTGTTTGATTCACTCTTTGAGAATCATACGAGTACTAGCTCCAACTTGCTAAGAGCAAGGGTTTGCCGTACGGGGGCAATGTTTGATTCGCTCATTGAGAACCGTCCCAAATAATGATACCAAACTCTCTGCTGTCATATTTAGGCCTTAACGAACAAACATCTCGAAGTCTAATTTATAATGATCAAAATATTGAAAATTTTACTTAAGCTTCCCCCGAAGGAAGAACGACGTGAAACCAATAATGTCATAAACCCTGAAAGGACTATAGCACTTATTTTTTGGATCCTCATTTCTTTTAAGACGTGAATCTGAATCACTAATAAAACTACTCTTATAAAAAACAGCAACTGGAGAACTAGTGAATTCAGACTTCATTCGTGCAGAACTTTAAATTATCATAAACAAGTATTGTTTTACGTCCAGAACGTGCTCCTACAACCCAGACCTCTCTCAAAGAAAGGCAGAATACCAAGTTTAAAGGATGTATTTGTAGGCTTCCCCCGAACAAAGAACGACGCGAGCAGTATAAATCTGAAAAAGGCCACAATACGATGGCCGGAACGTCAGCTCGATCGACTGAGACGCGGCTGATCCCAGACAGCAAAGTATCCAAGATTAAATGATATTGACGCAATGATAATCGTTTTCAAAGTTCAAAGCCAGTGTGAACACTTACCGTGCTGCTTGCATGCGCGACTGCTAACACAGCCATCTACATATTCCTGAGACTTCTGAGAATTAATACCCTGCAAAAGAAAATGCAGAATTCATAACTTCTGTGTTGGTAAACATTGAAATAATTGTACATATTATTATTATTATTATTATTATTATTATTATTATTATTATTATTATTATTCATGTTTCTACAGTGATTTAAAGTAAGTTTCATTAATCTCTAAAACTTAAAATTCGTTAAGTTAAATATATTCTGAACAGCATTAATGCCTTTCATAGTATTTTCTTAGCATTGGTTGACGTATCTTAATAATCAGTTTTGGAGGATTAAACCATGTATAAATTCATTTCGGTAGAATTAAGAACTCTCGTAGATCAGAAAAAGAAATAAACACGAAGAATATGCAGACCCTAAATTCGGGTCTCGGTTGTAGCAGACTTGTTATCAGTCTCGTAAATCGTTTGAACGAATCTGTGTTCAGGTACAGACCTACCAATTGATCTTGGACCGTGGTCGAATATCTCTCTTTCATTTCGTAGTACCATCTCACGATTCAGTGAGGGGCTTATCAATTGTTCTATTGTCTTTCTTTTTCCATTCGGTGTACGATTGGTATATTCGATGTACAAGACCTTCGACATTGCTGACCCTTCCTGCAAAAACAAATAAATTTAAATTTCTAAACAATAAAATAGTAACATAATTCGCTATGTATTACGAATTTTCATTTAAATGTAAGTAAATAATGCTTACTTAGAACTTAACAAGATGATTTTAAATGTGTTTGCTATTAATTGAAATTATATTATCGTAAATATTCTTTGCGAAATATTATTGAATATTATTTAAGAATGTTACGTATTAACTATATTGCAACACAAAACTATTTACTTTACTAATGAGCCGGCAACTGGCTTATTTTCCTCGAGTCTCACCTAAACTCCGATGTGACATGAAATCCGACTCTTCAACATTTCCGCACCGCGTTCCAGAGCATTCGCGCAGGCGGCGGCGGTGGCGGCCGCTCCCAGTTCCAGAACACAGCCGCTCCCAGATTTCCCAACCGGCGGCGGCCGCCGTGGAGGCTCCCGGGCGGGCGCTGTCGTTATCTGGCGGGCGGGCGGGCGGCCCCGCCGGGATCGGCGGCCGCGGCTCCTAACGACGGCGAAAGCGGCGGCACGTGAGTCGCGCGAGACGGATCTTCCGGCGTCTTTCCAAACAACGGCGGCGTCTTTCCAAACAACCGCGGAAGATGGCGGCTGCGGCAGCGGCAGAGTCACGTCACAAATAACATAATGTCCCGAAAACCCGACCCGGCCTTGCTCCGCCGCCGAAAAACAGGAGTGGCCCACGTGGGTCCCGGTCGAGGAGGTCGCAGAGGACGGAGAGAGCGCAGGGCTTGAATTGCAGCTGATGGTGTTTGCTGCTTCGAGTACGCGCAATTACCTGGATTGTCGGAGAGTTTTAATGGCAGGCGGGACCGGCCACGGCTCGGAAACAAGTGATATCGCAGGGAGCGTTCTCATCTATGGTAGAGACGAAGTATTTGGCACATGCGATTTAAGTACTTTTTAAAACGCAACATGTTATTCAAATGGTAAATAAATCTGATTGATGCACTTTCTCGGAAGTAGAAAGAGAGCTAAACAATATCTTATAATAATGATATTAACATAATGATTTTCTTATATTTTTTTTAAAAAATTGCATTAATATTCATGGATAATTGTTGATTATACATTTTTGTTTATTCCAAATCGTAATGTTTACAGGTCCATTATTAGAGTTGACCATTTGTTGTGCACACGGCACACGGAAAAGTAAATGTGAAGCGGGAAGATGACCCACCTCGTCGCTGAGAAGAGGTTTTCAACTCGCGCTTTGAACTTTATAAGGTCAATAAACATTTTCTGGAACTCCAACATCTGTCAACACGACAGTCATCACCCCTTGCAAGTGTTCCGCAATGCAATTTGAGTGCGCTCCATCCACCTTGGAGGGAAGGCATAGACCGTGCCCATTTCTTCAGAGGAATCGTTTCACGGGTCGACTCCTACGCACTGGCGGTCGGGTAAATTACATACCATCAGAGTTTCTATAGGATTAATGGTTTTTTGAAACGTAGCGTTTTGTTTTTTAATAAAAGTTAAAATAAATTATGTGCAATTGATTGCGATTCATTCGAAAGTGTTTGTAAAACGAAATCACGTTACTCTCGAAATCTTGGATCGATTCTTTTATTCTCGTGATGAACATGAAACCCATTTTGTGCTAATACGGTTTTGGTCCTCATTTGTGTCAATAGCGGTCATGGATATTTTATTTTTAAGCTGTAAGGCAGCGACATGATAGATGTATCGTCGTTGGCTCTCTGTGGAAATTGACGACGAGAGCGAGGACAGAACGCAATTTTCAGATAACGAAATCTGACGTGTTGCAAAATGCGAGTCGGCCTTTATTCAGTTGTCTCCTTTTTTAAATTTATTTTCTTCCTGTTCGTCAGTTTAGTCTTTCAGGGGTTTGTGCATTTTTATTTTTTATACATAGCATTTGGACATACAACCTCTCACTCTTGTATCTTACTAGTAGCTAATTTACAGTTTATCATAATTGTATTTGTAACATATCTCAAAACTTTACACACAATACGCAACTTTTACTATACAACATTTATTCTTAAATCTATATACTCTCTAAACATACATTCAAAAATTATCTTAATATTGAAGTGAACATTTCTTACAATTTACAAAAAAACTGTTTTTTAAACATATATTCTTACAGTGGATATTTATTTTCATGGGGATTTTAACATATATTTCGGATATCGTGAGCGTATTCTTTTGAGATTGTGTAATGTTTTCCCTATTGTAAATTTTATACTGCAAGGAGAAGATGGAAGAAGTGTAAACAACGTGTCACAGTTATTCCTTATATACTCGTTTAGGGGATCTTATTTGAAGTTCTCTTTGAATGGGAGTATTAGAAATGAACCAAGGAGACCTTGCACAGTTTCTTAAAACTTTCTTTTGTATTATCTGAAGTTTTTCAATGTTTGTTTGGCTGTGTTATTCCAAACGGGACAGGTGTGAATGAAGGCCTCATTAGAGATTTAAATATTAAAATTGCGCATTGAGATATCTGCTGTCGAAGCACCTTTCGCTGCAGTGCCGCGAGACAAAGAAGACACAGAGCCATCACATGCACTTTCTACGCCATTAGTTACGTCACATTTGTCTCCCTAGTCGTAAGGAAGAACATTTCTTGCAGTGTACATAAGAAAACAATTACCCTGCAGTATTTTTTAAAAATCAATTGTTTTCATTTGATGGCTGAGGAGATTTTGTCTTTCCATCTTTTAATAAGTGGGTAGCATCTCTGAAGAAAAGGGGGAGCATTTCTATGAGCTGAAAACGAGGAAATTTTTAAATTTACATTTATGATTATAAATTCATAAGTATGCACTATTTTACTCAAAATAATATTGTGTTGCAGAAAAATCCATGGAATTCTCTGCACTTGACAGCGAATCTTGTTAGACGTTGAGACAGTCTTAATGTTTCACAACCGTAGCACACCTACATTCGAGTACTTTTCATTGACGTAAACAAACTCTCCATTATATAAAACAAAGTTCACGATTTAAAAATATATTGTGATATTTTTAAAATATTCTGAAAAATATATTGATATTAATCGCATTATTTGTGATCATTATATTTTCATTGAAAAATGTCCAAAAAATTGTGATTTTGTTAGAAATGTGCTAATATCACACAAAACTGCAAAATAATTCATTTTACACCCAATAAAACGCATTATTTTAATCATAATGCTGAGGTAAGAAATCACAAAAATTAGCCCCCTCTCGATATACCGCGGAAAGTTCCCCAGCCGAAAGGAAAGTACGTGCCCCACGAAAGAGTCATTCATTGGGGAGCAACTGCGTAATAAGATCGCGACTCAAGGAAAGATAGGTACTGGTGGTGTCGCGTTGTGACAAGCCGTGTATCTCTCCGAGCCTTTACACAGACTGTCATTTGTTCATGCAGCCTAGAACGCCTCTATCGACTGAGTAGGCCAATGAATGGTATGATCTGCATTTCAACGGAAGTAACAAGTGCCAAAAATATTCGGAAACGATAAATGTCTTACATTTTTATTATCTCTCTTTTCATGCTTCTTTGAAAGTGTATGCAGTTTTTAAATGAAAGCAAATACTTGAATTTCTCTGCATTTTATTTGTCATGTTTAACGTTTACCATTTTTAAAATGCCTAATTCAATTTTGCATGATAAGTAAATTGAAACATTGAATTAACAACAACTGAGACAAAATCGTTGTTTCATCCTCACATTAGGGGAATGGTAAACACGCAACTTCAAAATAATTATTCACTTCTCATTACCTATAAGGTGATACGAAGGTAGTAGCCACAAGGTGCTTCATGAATATCGCGATTATCATGCCACGAAACGAACCCAACACCTCAGTTTGTGAGATAATGGTTTCAATGCATCTTTTTGACAAAACTCCGTCCACCCTTTACGAGGCAGTGCGTCTCGAGCCGTGTGCTTCCCGCTGGGAGAATGTGCGAGGATGGGCTTTGCGCGTAAGTGCCCGGATGAGTCACGGACAGTTCCTGCGCGGCACCGAGGCGCGGCGGCGGACGCACCTGCCTCTGCCTCTCGCTCGCCTCCACTCGCCCCGCGACGAGTGCGAACGGCCGCGCCAGCCCGCACATGGGGATAACAGGGACGGCGCCCTTGTGTCATGTGCGACGACGCCATGTTCATAGAAAGAGAAATACGGTTTTCTAGTTAGGAACCGTCTATAAATTACGTAACTGGATCTATTTTGAACATCCGCTCTCCTTCCTGCGACACGCGCGTGACCCTCTCCCCAACTAATTACATAAAGATAGTGACATTTTACAAGAAGTAAAAGTAAGTTTTATTACAGCAAAAACAGCTTCTATTAATTATATTTGTGTTACATATTAAAATTTGTAATATTAGAGTCACAATTAGTTAACTACATCTAAAAGTAAGATCTTGGACAATTTTTGAGTGAAGGACGATCGTACAGCCGTGAAAATGTTCGACACTAAGCCATTCACGCACCCTCTGCAAGTCACGTGGGGAGAGTCTATTGCGCCAATTTAATTGGATTCTAGACTATAGATCACTTTTGAATATTTTCTTTGCAATCTTACAGATTCAACCAAACAATTAATAAAAATATTTTGATTTATTGTGACAATTTACATACAATCTCTTTAATTGATTTAATAGAAAAATAATTTTAATGTTTTAGCAAAATACTAAAAAAAATTTCAGCAAATGTTGAAAAACATGCTGAAAAAAAAGCTGACGCTCCCACCCATATTTTACGCGACGTAACACTGTTTCAAACCTCATTCCCCCCGTGATGGCGTTACGTAATTTATTGTCGACCCCTTGATGATGATATTGATGTATTTTTTCGTTTCTTCTAAGTTGATGTAAATGAAGATATAATTTTTACTCAATACAGTGTTCCACTTGAGGTAAAAAAATAAAATTAATAATATCACAACAGCAATTTCTAGTGTTTGTAATTATTAGTAATATTTTAATACTAGTTGAACCCGTACATTTGAAGACGACTGCATTTGATTTCGCTGCCAGCGTCTGGTTACTTCATTTGTACGGACCATACCAATTTTAGTTGAAGTCCTTCCTACGGTTTAGCAGCTAGTGTTATTTGCAGACGGACAGACCGACGGAGAGACATAGTGAGGTTTTGCTAATTTTTCGATATCAAGGACCCACAAATATGGATTATGGCTACACAACGTGTTACATGAAGTAATTTACTACATACAAAAACAAAAATTATTTATTTTTTTGTATCATATTATTTTTTTGTCGAAAATCCACAGTTTTTCGCCACAGTATTACATAACTTTCTCTATACTACATAAATAACACAGAGAAACCAAAAACAAGTTTTCGTTATCAGGGATCTTCAAAATGTGTATTTCCCAAAAAATATCGACATTATCCGACACATCGGATATTAGCAAAATTACGTAACTTTCTTTCTTCTATGTAATGTACGAGATCGTAAAATACATCAGTGTGTTATTTTGGAAATACATATTTACTAATATATTTCTTAACTTAGAAACATATTTTCTGATGAACTGTGTCAACGTATTTTTAGAATTATTATTAGCTTTAATACATTAAGCTTTAATTATTATCGACAATATTAATACTAGTTTGATATATATCGCAAAATTGTTAAGGACGGATACGCATTTTTATGCACATTCTAATATGAATTATTAAAATGTAGCAGCGTTTCTTTTCATTGTGATATATATTATTTCTTCATTATAAATTATTATTTTTATAACGCTTGGGAAAAGGTCCAGAAAATAAAGTTGTGAAACGTAATTTCATGCCTAATACGATTTAGATACGATTCTAAAGTAGGTTTATTCATGCTTTTTGTGCTACGTACAGTTTCGAATGTGAAAATAATTTTATTGTTCTTTTTGATATAGCCATTTTCAAATACTTGTATCCACCGGGGGGAAAACAACACTCTAAAAATTAGAATCAATGAAAATTTTTTTGTATCTCTATAATAATAATATTTATTTTTTCTGCTAATGAGCTTTCGCTCGGTGGCAGAGTTTACCAGCACATATACAGAGACATTAATGTTACATATTTAGGAATGCATATAATATGAAAAGTACAACTAAGTAAAAACTAACAAAGTAAAACTAAGGAGAATGTCTAAGAAGACCTAACATACACAGTTATTTGGCATCACACGCAATTCTCTAGGCGTTTCCGGAAGCAACGCACACTGGAGGGAAAAGTCGCCAGTACTGCAGCAGGTAAATTGTTCCAGTCAGTTATTGTCCGGTTGGCAAAAGAGTATTTACCTACGTCGGTTTTTTGATTCCTATATTTGATTTTGTATGGATCTCCTCTTCCGAAATATTGAGGGTGCCCTATCCTAGTTCGAATGTCATTTAACGCTTTATATCCAGTGTACGAATACGAATTATGCAACCCATAAACTTATTACCGCACTGTAAATCATAGAACAGTCTTCCTTCCTACATTCTTTTTTCCTCCATTTCCCGTGTTAATGTTCTCTAAATTTACTAAAATGTATTTAAACGATTTCAAAATCTTAGTTGTTTTTTTTTATTTATTTATTTTTTTTTGTGATTTACGATGAGGTGTTGCTTCAAATTACGTAAGCTACTGTAATTTCCAATAACTCCAGATTTTCGTGAATCTGCAGGCATCAATGTTAGATCGCTTAATGAAATGGTCTTAATGTCCCTGCTGCTTGTGTTATTTTTTTAAATTTCATAAGAAATGGATAACTGCGTTTAAATGTTTCGAAAGGCTCGTTATCTCTAATTTTTTAAATTTTTAATCAAATGTTATTCATTTTACAATTTTGTTTACAATTTTCTGTAACTGCCAACACCGTGCGACAGTGAACAATTAGTATTTATTGGTTCCTCTCAGCATTACATATAACATCCTCTATACTACGTGAGGGATCGTCCATAAACTACGTAACGCCAAACAGAGGGAGGGGTTAGTGCAGCGTTGCGCTGCGTTGCATAGGGGCAGGGGGCGTTAGCTTAGTGTTACCGAACACTAATGTTTTTCAACATTTGCTGAAATAATATTCCTTCTTTCAATCTTATAACAAAACATTGAAATATTAACTGATTATTTTTTATTAAATAAATTAAAATGATTATGAGTGATTAAAGTGAATGTAAATATTTTTCATTAATTTTTTGGTTGAATCTGTGAGCTTTCGCAAAAAAGTTTCAAAACTGATCTTTATTCTATAATTCAATTAAATTTACGCAATAGTCTCTCCAATGCGACATCCGAGAGGATGCTAAGCATTGTTCCTTAACTCAAAATGTGCCCCAATCTTATTGTTAGGTGTAGTTCAATAATTCTTACTACAATTATCACCACTTTTAATCTGTAACACAAATGAAATTAATAAAAATTATTTTTCTATAATACAAATTATTTTTACTTCTTGTAAATGCGGGTGATGTCGCGAGCGTTATGTAATTATTTAGGGGCAAGTTTAGGCGTTCGTTACAGGGGGAGAGGGTATATTTAAAATGCTCCAAATTAGCATTGTGTAATTAATGGACGGTCCCTAACTAGTATGCAACAATCTGTATTTAGTGGTTCGTATATATTTATTAGTGTAAATTTATTGCACCTAAGAGTGTTCTTGTGATGTGAACATTAACAAAATCATTATGACAAGAGAATATAGAATATGCGATACAAGCTTCCGCATCTACATTTTCTTCAATTTTTATTGTTAGGGAGCGGATTGTATTGAATTTTTTTTCTTTTTATTTTAGTTCAGTTTCGTTTAGTTTAGAAATTTTTTTTTATGTTATGACGAAACGAAATGGCCCGATTTATACATATATATATATATATATATATATATATATATATATATATATATATATATTGCATTTTTCGTCGATTTCGGCTAATAAGTACTTTTTTACCTGCCCTTTAGTCATTTAAGTACCTTAAGTACCTTTTACCTTTAAGTCATTTTTACTGCATTTTTTCTGATTTCGATTTTAATATGATTTTAATGGGACTCGCTTCAAATAATATTTAAGAGATTGAAGCGTTCACCACACAATTCTTGAGTAGTCTATTCAATTTCTTCGCTCATATATTGTAATGTCTGCCGTCGTGAGTACTATGTAATCCAAGGTTCCTGTGTTCCTGTTTATCGGGGCCATTGTCAGTACAGCTGATTTCGCGAAAATAGAGGCAGAGATTTCCTTTTAAAGAATATTCCAAACCCAAAGTTTGCAAGCTGAGTTCACTTGAAAAAAAGAAAGAAGCCTCTATTATATCAGTATCATATCCAACAGCTTTAGTTGTTCATCTGAAGCGGTTTTGATCAAGTTTTTCACATCATTTTTCTTCATTTTTAGGGCTTTTTTACAGCATTTTAAGAGCATTTTATTGATCATTTTTGTTAATGTTTTATTTTTCCAGAATCCGCCCTCCAGTTGTGACGAGGAAATTGGGATTTCATTACTCCAACACAGTGAAAATGGTCTGAAACCCAGCGGAGAAGGGAAGGCGATGAGGCCTGGTGGCGAAACTCGACTGGTCGTCGCAATTGGCCTTGAAGAGGTTAGTCCCTGCTTTACGAAACACACTATGATCTTTTCATGAAATGACGTATAGATTATTACTTAATAAATGTCGTTGTTCAGAAAATGGAAATACCAACAAAAGTGCGAGCAAAGTTTAATTTATATTCTTGCCTTTAATATATAAATTACTGGTCAAGAAAAATGCAGTGAGGTGAAGCGAAGAGACAGTAGATCTAGAGTAGAGTAGAGTAGAGTTCACGTAGCACTTTTAATCTATTTTTTATGTGTTAATTTGGACTCGTCTGTTTCTATTTAATTTTTGTTTGTTGGTATTATTTACCTTTTGTAATATTCGTATGTATTGTTTCTCTTAATTTTGATTTTGTACGTTCTTTGTTCATTAACTGCCACCGTTCGTACCCTCATTTGCAGTAATAAATAATAATAATAATAATAATAATAATAATAATAATTATTATTATTATTATTATTATTATTATTATTATTCTAGCGAAAATTCTCCGAAAACTCAATAACAATACAGCTGCAATCTTATTTCATGACTAGAGTTAGAGCTTGCCGTGGCTGCGGCGGTACCCACCAGGGGAGATATCTGGAGGAAGGCAATCTCGATGGACTACATGTAGGTCGACGGAGGAGGAACACTGCCACCTCCGAGATATGCACTACACTTACGGGGTGTAATGATCTAAGTAGTTGGCGCCTCTGGAAAAAACTATATAAGTATTCCCCTCTAAGAGTTAGTTCCCTGTACACGTCAATGCCCCGTTGGAGATACGCCAGAAAAGGAAGACTATGTTAGTTGTAGTGTGTTTACAAGTTATTAAGAAGAATCTCGTCATTTGAGTGTGCGCAACTAGGGGGAGCTTATTCAGAGGGCTGTCCACGAAGATCGCCATTATTCCCGAACGGCGCCTCGTGCAGGCCTCAGCGCCGGCGCGAGCGAAGCGTGGGTGGGCGACAGCAGAGCGACCTGTCCGTGGCGCAACGCAGGCGGCTGGCTGGCGAGAAGGGACCTCCGCGCAGCGCGTCGTTTTGCAAGCTGTCCTCCGCCCCCACCTCTCCCTCCCACCCACTCCTCCGCCGCCCCCGCCGCCGTCCCCGCCGTCCTTTCCATCCCGGGCAAGGGACACCTACGCACGCTCCATCGCCATTCCATTGCTCTGCCGCCGCCCCCGCCCTTTCTGCCCCTCCCCTCCCCTCTCTGCATCGCCCCCGCCCCCGGCCGCCGCCGCCGCCGCCGCCGCGCCGTTTCCCCGCCGAGATAAAGCGTCACGTGGCAATTACGCATGAACTCGTCCCCCGCCGCCGACGATAAGTGCGCGCGCTGTGTTATCGGCGGTGAGGCAACCGGCTTTTGTCGCCGACGGACGCCAAGACGGCAGGTGCTCTGCTTTGGAAATGGAACTCGCAGGCCTACCGCGCGGCACAATTTTTCTGCCGACAGATAACAATTTTCGTAATAGTGCAAAATGGGTAGTTATTTCTATCATGCGTTGGAAATTTTGAATGCATTGTTGGACTTACTAGATTTATATACTTATTAGACCAGTGTCTGTTCCAACACATTTAATTTTTATTGTCTCTGGAGAAATCAAAATCACTAATTTGCTAATCACTGCCATTTGCGCAGAATCAAGAAATATTTATAACACGCAGAGAAAATGTTTATTTAAAATTTACTTAGGAAATTACAGCAAATACTTTTCTCAAGCAACGAATGGTGAAGAACGAATAAGAAACAGTATATATACTTGCCTCAAAGAAACAATTTACGATTTGAAGGAACATGACATTTACATAACGAGACTACTAATTATTTTTTAGTCGTTTGTAATCATGTCAGTTGAATTTTCCATTGTCTTGAGTACAAAGTAGAGCGTACAAAGTAAATAATAGTATATAAAGTAAATAATTTTTGCAAGACAAGATTTCAAAAGACGTAACACGATAATCACGGATAGAATTGTATCACACATAACGCGACTTTAAATGATGAGATTTTGAGTTTTGCATTATCGCAGTTTTCTCGTTTACGACAAATATATACATAACTTATTCCTTTCGCTTCAACCACCTGAAACAAATTCGACACCAATATTCTGGAATCACAGAAATAACAATAACGCAAAATTGAGAAAGAATACATAATAATTACTTGATGGATAATATAACTCTTGTGAATTGAAAGATGGTCGAGAGTACATTAAGTATTTGTTTACGGTTAGAAGTGTCTGTATACATGAAGACTGACTATAATTGCCATACATGTCTAATTTAAATATAATAGTGTATTGTAACAGTAGCGGAAATCACACGGTGTGGCTCGGGCATTTATTTATCGCAATCATTTTATTAGACACAAAATGGAATTAAATCTATCTGCAGCGTAAAATAGTTTTCAAACAAGGGCGTTGCAAGCGACTAGTGATCGAGCGGAGACAAAGACGAGACCTAGGGCTTTACGTCGCTTGAGATGCTTATAAAATTTTATTTGTACCTAATAATGTTAATATACATTTACTTATTTATTCATTAACTAGATGTTAACATGACTGATTTGTCTTTTCATATTTCCCTCTCATAATTCCCTCCATTAGTGAACATGTAGCTTCTTTCAACTATTTTCACATTTCCCTCGACACCACGATCCTCTGGATCCAGGTACGTCACGCAGTGTTTATCGAGCTCCGTATCAAAGGCAATAACAAGCAATAACGAATCAGTAAAAAATGAAAATATTTTTACACCACCGCGACGCCCCACGAATTTCGCTCCTGCACACACACACCCCCCCCGACCTGCACCACTCCGCCGCAGGCTACCCCCACTCTTCCCCCCGCTTCCTCTCGCACACTCCCCCCCACCCCCACCCCCACCCGCCCTCGCCCTGTCAGTCTCCGGCTCAATTCACTTTCACTTTTGGCATTCAATGACTCTGGTCATAAATGATTTAACAATACGTATCAAAATACATTTAGTAGAAGACAGTAAGGGATTCAGAAAAATATACTAATCTCTTTTTAAGTTTTTCTATTAATTACGTTTGATAGACTTTCTTGTTGTTTCCGGAATCGCCGCGAAAAACTGAAAGACTGCACGAACACTATTTTGAGGGTCAAGTGTAGGAGTACTTCATTTCATTAGGATCGGAATAAAATTGTAGTAGTCTATCAATAAACTTATATCTTCATCAATTACCTATACATACGGAATTGGCTACATTCCACCAAACGTACGATGGACCCACACGTTGCAAGCTATACATCCAGACGGAAAGATTATCTGCGCTCGTTTATGGAGGTCCAGAATCCCTTCCCGTCATTTTAACTATAAATAGTTGAAAGAGAAGTTCAGCCCGAGCCCCGATGTCAGTTGTGCGCTGCTTTTACCGCTCACGTGTCGGCGCGGCGCTGGCGGTCGCCTTCCACGGCGCCGGGGGCAGCGTCGCGACGCCTCGGCGCCAGCCGCGTCGGCGCGGCCCGGCCAATGAGCAGTCGGCGTCCACCGATGCCTCCCTCCCCTTCGTCAGCACCCGCCGAGAGAGAGGGCGCAGGGCAGCAACAGATGCCATTGCAAAGCCGCTGACCGGTGGTCTTAGGTTCGCGTCCTGGCGGTGGAAGCTTTCCTGCGTAGCTAGGTTGTGTTTCGTGTTTTCTCCGGTCAACAACAAGCGAGTGCCGGAACAGTACCCTAACAAACGGGCAACGGAGCGGGATCTCTACTTCCTCTT
This sequence comes from Gryllus longicercus, assembly GCA_038098605.1. Classification (NCBI taxonomy): domain Eukaryota; kingdom Metazoa; phylum Arthropoda; class Insecta; order Orthoptera; family Gryllidae; genus Gryllus; species Gryllus longicercus. The sequence goes on from JAZDUA010000769.1 coordinate 144,924, forward strand.
CCTTGTCACATCCTCACCCCCTACTTCCATACACACACATCCATACACTACACTACCACACAAGCCGGGACACAGGCCGGGAGCTTAAGGGCGTCTCCCCGCTGGTGGCAGATTCCTGTTTGAGGTGGTCGAGGGTAGGTCGGCGCCGGATCCCACCATTCAGCGGAGAGAAAATCACCTTCACCTCCCGAGGAAGACACATGCACTGCACTTACGGCACTAATTTCCAGGTGGGGGGGGCGCCCGGAAGCACTAATCCAACAATCAAATCAATCGACAGCACCCTAACGTTCACTACAACAAGCAACTTCAAGTGCGATCTGCTCTAGTCTAGAGAAAGGTGAATGGCACATTGGCCGTTTCCGGTGGGCAGAAGGGGAGAGTCTGGCCCTATCCTTGCATTTGAGAAGCGCTGATCGGGAATGTTCTTAAACGCCTTCTAAATGTCTTCCACGCCTCCATCCGTACGCAGAAGTCGATCGTATTGTTCTATTGTTTTCTCGTGACGTATTGTTCTCTCAGGTAGTGATGAAGCTCTTGTATATTTGCCTTCTTGATGACCTTTCTGCACTTGATACAATATGCAGAAACAGAAGCAAAGAGTAAATAGAAATTTAAAAGGATAACGATGGTTTCTCAACAGAACAGTGGCAGTGGTCGCCGATTCATTTGATCCGATTTCATCATATATTAAAATAAATTGTTTTATGCATATTCATCAAACAACTCGACGATTGTGCAAATCCAATACGCTCATTTCAGACATTTTTATCTGATACGCATTTCGTCGTTGGCAAATCTCAAAAAAATTTCATGATCGCAACTGAGGGGCCTAATTGTCAAAACAAATTACAAAATTTTAGGCCAATTAAATGTCTAGTTCAGGGGTTCCCAGGGGCGTCGCAGTGATTTATTAAAATGTTCTTCAGAATTTATTAACTTTAATCCTTGTGTCATTTATATTAACGAAATAGTGTTATACTAGCCTAGCATATGTTATTTGTAATAAATATGATTTATTTGACGAATTAATTGAACCTGGCAAGTCCTACCGATTAGTTTCTGTGGCTCCTTTACCATGTACGTACATTCCTAGCACGTGACGGGAATATTTAATCTTTCTACCCACGCAGATCCAGACTTCTCGTGCCCACGCGAGCTGTCTCCAACATGTGTTTGGTTGAGATCGATATTGAACGACGAAAAATAATTGCAAGTTGCAATTTTAAATATTGAAACCAGATTTGAACAAGTGTTGATGACAAAGCAAGCTCATCTTCCTATTAATGTTTTAGATGAATTTTGTCATGAAATTAAATTTGAATAAAATGTGTTATCTGTTATTTTAATACCTAATTAAAATGAAGTAACGTACGAGATCCCTTCGGTTGCGGCAGGGCGCAAGCGGCTAAAGAAACTGATGGCAGAATGAAACATTCCGTCCGCTACGTCCACCTCAGGGGAGACTTCTTCCATTATGACCTTTGGCCGACGATACTTTTTCCAAGCTTCCTAGAATTGGAATTTATGGCACTGAGGCGATATATTGTTTTTCAGGAGGGAATTAATTTCCAGGACGTATTGCCTTGACTATAGCTGAGGTTCAGTGTTCACTAAAACCAAATTTTCTTACACTTTTTAGTACGCGAAACGGGACAATTGACGTCGGTTCACTATAACCGAGTGTTCACTATATTCGAGTTCACTATAACCGGAGTCGACTGAACTTGAAACTTATTGTTACCAGGGGAGCCGCCGCGAGTTTCGTTTAGGTCAAGGGACATGGGTAGGAAAAAATTTTGAAAATTCCTTGTCTAGTTCAATTTCTTTAGGAATTCAAATTCGCGCCTTTGAACTCAACACACACACACATGCACCCAACAATGATTTTAAAATACACAAAATCCTCAAATAACATAAAACTATTGTAAAAATACTATTTACAATAATAACAATATAACAGACGATAATATATTCCTTACAAAAATTTTATTTCATTACTATATATTTCAAATACATATATATATTACACGCATATAAATTGTATGATCCATTGCAAAAACTTTTTTTCTCTAATACAAAGTGTAGAGACAGTTATGTAATACTGCAAAAAAATTGATGTACATATTTTGATGGAAATGTACATTTGGGTGTTCCTCATAATAAAAAAGAGGTTTTTTCCCCCTTCAAAATTATATCCGTCCATGAACAACACCAGCACCTAAACTGTACGCATAATTTTCTCCAAACATGGAAATTGTCCAATCTATCTGGACGGACTCGAGGTCAGCGGGTTGGTAGCGGACTACATGTGTAATCCGTAGCACATTAAATTTTATCAAACATGAATAATTAGTGGAGATAAAAAAATGTTTTTCTTAATGGAACATACTGCTTTTTAGCCATTACAATGTTTCAATCATAATGTCATAATCAATCATATATTTTTTGTCTCCAAAATATTAGATATCCCTTAATAAAAATATAGAGTGGGTTTAGTGCTATAAAATTAACATGAAACTATCGATCGCAAAGGGGTCTTGAATTAAAAGATGAAAAGGTATTTAACCAATTTTGAAAATTGTTCACCTAAGTTGATGTATTATAGTTTTTGCAATTATTCTGCATTACGAAGAAATAATTACAGAAGGGAAGGATGCGACTTTTTTTTATTGACAAGCAGAAACAGAAATATGAATTAATTCTTTATTATGATCTAGAAGACCCCAGATCAGAGTAAGCTCTAGAAAAAGTGTAATCATCATTTCCAAAACATTTACCGTTCTTTGAAATTTTATTGAAAAATTGTATCCATAATTATATATTTATGGTTTATATTATGAAAAAACTCTCAACTCTGAGATCTGTAATAATTAAAGTCTGTTTTATTCCCTATAGCGTAATCTGTGGCGTCGTTCATACTTGTTAAATACATTATATTTTACAATTCTTCCAGTCAATAACCCATTTTATATTCCCTTTCTTGAAAGGGAGAGTTTTCTCGCCCGACCAGCCTTCCCTTATATCCTAGTCAAATTGGACCAAAAATTGGTGATCGAAGTAAAACTCCCGGAGTTTCGGAAATTGGCGTGATTGTTTATTGATTCCTGCATAACATACTAAAATCCGGAGGTGTGGGGGTTGAGTTGGGGGCGGGGCGTGTCAAGGTGCTTTTCCGACGTTTTTTGCATATATCTCCTTACCTATCTATCCTACAGAACATTATGTTCTATACGGAATTAAAATAGATAAAATTTCCTACAAAAAATTTTCTGTAAGTTTTTATTGTAAAATTATCCATTTTAGTGTTAGAGGCTTAACAATATCTGTTTTTTGTTTACGACAAGATCAGTTATCTCTTATAAACACGAATGTCGTTCGTCTTTGACACTCAATTTCAGTTGTCCCTGAATGTTCACAGTAAACGTAATTATTCTAATTATTCTAATTATTCTGTGTGCGTGAGAGAGAGAGGGGGAGGGAGAGGGAGGGAGAGAGGGAACGAGAGAGAGGTGGAGAGAGAGGGAGAGAGGGGAGAGAGGGAAGGGAGAGAGACGGAGAGAAAAGGGAGGGGGAGAGAGAGGGAGGGAGAGAGAGGGAGAGAGAGGGAGAAAGAGAGAGGGAGGGAGAGAGGGAGGGAGGGAGAGAGAGAAAGAGAGAGAGGGGGAGGGAGAGGGCGAAAGAGAAGAGGAAACGGTGAGGCCTAGATTTCAGAAATAATGTGGGTAAAATGGGTTAATTTTAAAATTGTTATGCCATGGTTTAAATTAATGTATAAAAGATATGTTTTGGAAACAACTTTTCAAACATAACATACGTGATTTACTATTGAATTTAATGCTACAAAAATATGTAACTTACGAAAACTATTTGTTAAAAATGTATGAATTAGTAGTAATCATTGTGTGGTTTTTGAATTTATACTCACTTTAATGTGTAAAATTGAATAATCCTTATTTTTGTCATTGTGAATAATTTCTCGTCCAGACCATATTAGATAGACATTCCATTGATTTTAAGGAGAAGAATTTTAATAAAAAAACAGTGTAAAACATCACTTATCTTCTTATATTAAATGCTGCGATAAAAACTAAAATAAATTGTTAAGTAATTGTAGGAGTTATCAAAAAATTTATTCTAGTCCTTTCACTCATTCTGTACATTACATCACATATTAATTATACACGTAGCAAATATTACACTCCATAATATTGCAGATATTCTCTATGTCTGATTTACATTAACAATGATTACATTTGCACTAACTTATTAACTTCAACTTACACTAACGAAGATGAAGTCACGAATAATGTATATTCGTGTATAAATATATATATATATATATATATATATATATATATATATATATATATATATATATATATATATATATATACATATTTATTTTTCTTCCTTGTCATATCCTTACATCTTACACACATTTACACTTACATGCATTACACTATCATACACCGGTCGAGAGTTCAGAACTTTCCCCGGCAGGGGTGGTATCTCACTGGTGGGAGACACCTGGATGAGTAATACGCCGGTAGCCGATGTGTAGGTCGGTGTCGCATCTCACCTTCCACTTCGAGGAAAGAATATTGCTTCCTCCTGATAAAAAATGCATGCACTAATGACCATATCAGTGGACGCGCCTGGAAACACGGAATAATCAAAATTACGAGACTAGAACTCATTTTTCAAAAAGTGGCACGTGATATTAATTGAATATCTAATTTTAAAGAATAGATTTCATTCAGAAAAAGAAATCTTCATTTATGTAGTAGTTGTAGGTGGGAATGGAAAAAATTAAAACTTTTGGCATTGTCGGAATATTAGATGTTTTAATGAAAAACGGACCTGAACTTGACAACTCATATGAGTACATTTTGCTCTACTCAAGCAAGAAATTTGGAGACAAATGTGGAACTGCATATAAAGAAAATTTCTTAGAGGCAGCCCCCCTCCCCCCAACAAAAAAACAAAAACAAAATTTATTTCAAATTCAAGGAGCCGCGACCTCAGCCAAGTCGCTCGGGAATTATCTATTTTCGTGAAAAATCCTGCGTCCAGTTTAGACGCTAGCGACCCACAAAATGTATGTTTCTCGCGAAACATTGACACATTTCCCTGCAGTTTTACCAACATTTTTCATCTTACCTCCCCACCGGATAACCCAAGGAAGTAGAAGCAGGCGACGAAGAAGAAGACAACGAAGTGGGAGAACCCTGCCCTATCGAACGGCGCCCGTTCGCTCAATCGCTCCCCGGCAGATACGCTGCGCGGCGTGCGCGATGTGGGTCGCGCACAGCGGAGCGCCGCTCCGGTTTCGACACAGATAGCGAGCGAACCAGCGACCTCGGTGCACCTGCCCGCGCTCGCCCCCACACTCTGCGTCCCAGCGCTCTCTGACCACGTTGAAAACCAAGTATAATTATATCTAATACAAATTGACAGTCGGACTGCAGCAACAATTTTCTCTTTAAGGTCATACACTCCACCAACAACATTAAAATTAACGAGAATTGAGCCCATTCCATGGTACCCACAAATACGCCCATTAAATATCTTGGATTGCACATGGAGACGAACTGAAAACAATACATAGACATCAAAATAATACAAACTAAAAACAAACTGCGTCAATTAAAAACTCTAATAGTTACCTCCCCTACAAAACAGCAATAATATTATACAATCTCGGCTATCCATATCGGTTATTTATTATTATTATTATTATTATTATTATTATTATTATTATTATTATTATTATTTAGTATGACATTTATTACAAAATGTTAACAACATTTGTTGATACAAATCAACATAGTGGATATCCACAAAATGTGTACAGATCTTGTTCCTATATACACGATGTGTACTCAGAATCCTTGTTATGCGGGTCCTTGATGACGATAAATCGATTGACGGTCAATCCGTCTGTGATCAAAATTATAGCCAATACTGTTCAGCCAATTTTCTCCATAATTGATTTTGTGCTAGTTTGCATGAAGCCTCTATATTTTCAAAATTTAATACAATTTTCTCAAATTGTCTCCAATTGTTTTGGTTAACTTTGTCCTCGGATAGCGTATTGCAATTATTTAGCCACACAATTGGTTCGCTCTAAACGTTGCGAAAACATGCTCCCAGACGGTCCAACAATGGCTGTGCGTTCGAACTCTACGTCAATGGGCGAATGCTTTGTGCACAAAATTATATTGGGCGTAAATGGGTTAAGAAAGGTCATAATACGTTTTTATTATATTTTATATATATACGTTTTATTATATATTGTAATAAAAGCGATCAAGTCGCCTAAACTAGCCCGACTAGGGACCAGCCAAATGTAAACAAACCTAATGTGCACGGGGGAGGGCGCCAGGTTCAGCTCCTGAAATGTAACTGAGTGGAAGAGTTGGGAGGTCAAGAATGAGCAATTGAGTCATTTGTGACAAACAACTGTTTATTCCTGGCACAAAAAGCTACCAGGGGAATTTACAATGTCGCAATGGGCGACGCAAGTTCTCTTACTAAAACTACTCTATGAATTTATTACAAGTGGTTAATTCTGCTGGGCCTGAGCGCGGCCACTTGCAGTTTTTCGCTGTTATGATTGTTCAGTGAGACGGCATCGTCTCATAGTTTCACCAATGGCTGCTGGTCTTCATGGGCGGGCCGAGGCGGCAAGGCTGGCGGCTCCGGGTTGCTGATCTTCTGCGGCGCGTCTTCTCTCGCTCAGGTAGCGGCGATTCCAGATTGTCAGCTCGAGCAGGCTCAGAGGAGGCGAGTGGCCACGGGCGTTGACGTTGCGAAAAGGGCTGTCACTCAGCCCAGGACGAGAGGCGGCAAGGCTGGCGGGCCGGAGCGAAAACGGCGCGGGATCCCAGGTCGCTGCCCGAGTTCTCTCCGCAACAAGTCTACGGGTCGCGTCCTGACTAATTCGGCTGTGGGAAAGTCTTTTCCCAAACTCGCGTCCCGGTCGTGAATGACTGGATAACTTTTAGAAGTGAAGTTCTCAAGTAACGAAAATTTCGAAGTTCCACGAAGAAATTTTACAAGTCGAGACTGTCGAAGAAATTTTACCAAGTTAGTGTCTCGAATAAATTTGACAAGTCTAGCCTGAAGAAATTTTAACAAGAAGAACTATTCCTACTCTGCATCGCGTTTATAAAAGAAGTTCCTTTCCCCTTCCCAAATTGTTCCTGGTACCAAATTTCTCCCTCTCCTCATGGCGAAGCTTCCCATTGGCCAAGGGTGGCTGCGTCGCAGAAATCTGATTAACCAATCTCGTGTCGATTTTTCTGTAGTTTTCCGTAAATGCTCTCTGTCTGTCGCTGTCTTCGCTCTCTCTCTTGCTTCCCTTTTGTTAGTTACTCCGGGAGCTGATCGCAGCTGTGTTGGACACGTGCGCGCGAAAAAAGCGCATTTCACGGGTTCCCGATTCCCGGATTTCCAGGCCGGCACGGTCTAATCGACTGCCTTACTGTATTTAATTTGTTAATGGCCCGTGCAGGGATTCAGGCGCCTACCCAGGCGTGTGCCGAGGCGCGTGCCCGAACGAATGTAAGGGGTTAGCATTGTTCGGAAGAGGCCGAAAAAAGGTTCTCGCTTACGACGTGTCGTAAATGCGTCGTCTTTGATTGACACCCGGCCAATCCTTTCTTTGGGGTTTGCACCCTCCGGTCGCGCGGCCGGAGAAGGGATGCGGGGGCGCGCTCTGTCCCAGGAGAGGGCCGGCGAACGGCTCCGAAAACAAGAATGGCTTTTTATGACTGTAATAAACCAGCTGCCTCTGTAGGACAGGCCGGCGCGCGGTCGGGGGGTGGGCTGGTGTGACAAAGGAACCCTCCGCGGCGGTGGCCGCGTCCCGTTGACCCACTTACTTCTGTGCCGCGGCGCGAGCTATTTCAAGCTGTAGGAATTATTGATTATTGGCGATGCCATAATAAAATTATATTTAATTAATCGGTGACGCCACAATATATACGTTTTATTTATATTCCTTCATATAAACAAACAGTAGTTTTCGCGGTAATTGTGCTTGAAATGTGTGCTATGTAATTAAAAAAACATTTTCTCAAAATCCACTCCAAATTTTTTATTCAATTTTTTACAGATATAACAAGGAACGCTTAAACGAATTTCACTAATCTCATTTTCGTTGAACCTGAATTTTCGAAAATTTCAAAATGTCCCTTTTGTAGCAACACTAGTTTATAGTTTACTTGCACCTACTTTCGCCAGTATAAGAGCGTTTTACATGCCTACTTTAGGTAAAATAGTTGCCCGAACTTCAGGGCTCTATCGATTAGAGTTCATTTTCTGGCGACCTTTAAGGTGAATTAAAATTTGTGTTTCAGGGGATGTTCGGTACGTTACATTTTCATAACGTGTAAGGAATTGTGTAGTGGGCTAGCTACCCTCTACCCTCCACCGGCCGCGAATTGTGATATTAAAGCAGGCGTATTAAAACCCTTACTTGTAAATCTCTCTCCAGTTGCTCGCGACGCAGTGACCGCGAACTCCAGTGAGCTAGTTATCTTGCCCATGACCTTGAAATGCCCACATTAAACAGAAATTATGTGACAAATCAGTTAATCCGCTACTTCAAATAAACAAAAAATACACATATTCCAGAGCAAAACTCTGGGAACTAAATAAGAAATTACATCCCGCTTGACTTCAAAATTGAATTTTTATGTTATGTATTTATTTTAAATGTTCTCCTAACTTACATTTACCTTCTTTTAAATTTTAAGTCACTATAAAATCACCTTCGCATGGGGTTCCTTCCTTATTCGTGCTCTTTATCGGTCAATTTTAATACACGACTACACTGTAGGGCCTTAATTCCCTTTCAAGGGACATGCGTGCTCCAAACAATTCAGTCCAATTTACGTAGCATATATTAAACTGCTTAATGATAGGTGATAGGCCATGATGTATCGGAATGTCGACAAAACAACTCTATTATTTGATACATAGATATTTCGCTAAGATACTCTCGCATTAATATTAATGGAACGAGGGCTGTTCAAGAACAAGGAGTGCCTCGGTTACTGGTGCAGTTCTTCAACTTGTTACCACGTCTTGAAGTACCCTGTTCACCATAAAGAGATAATAAGCGAAAATAAAATGGAATTGGAGCGTGTGAGAGAACAAGATTATCAAAAAATGGTGATAAATAATTGATTAATTGAAGAAAGAGGCAGTTAGTGTGCGAGCAGAGGAAGGTTAAGAGAGAAGAGTTGATAAGACGAAGGGAGATTGTAAAACAGTATAAAAGTAGTAGTAGTAATAGTAGTGTGTGTGTGTGTGTGTGTGTGTGTGTGTGTGTGTGTGAAAGAGTCAATGAGAGGGTTGAGGAAGAATACTAAAAATTATGAGAGTAAAGGGTAACAGAGTAATCGACGAATAAGATGTAGAAAATTAAGTGGCGGTCACATATATTGAGAATGAATTGTTTTAATGGTTATTAATTTCAATGCATATGAAAAACATTACTTAGTGTTTTGTCGGGTAAAGTTTTATTTCGAAACATTTTTCACAGTGATGTGAGAGTTTATAGTTTGTTACAGTACGATTGGTTCCTGATTATAATCAGAAATTGAAATGAAAATTGAATTTCAAAAGACAAAATAATTATTTCTCTAACAATACGATTGCAGACTTTTTGATATCAACTTAAAAAATATAATTGAGATGGGATTTTTTTCATATAATGTTGTTTATGGCATGATGTATCAAAGAATCAAATCAGTCGGGAATCCGAAAGTCGAGTGAAAGTATTGTTTTTTTTTCGTTTGAAAGCAAAACTGGACGGATATCCAGACGAAGATAGTTGTCTTGAATTGTCCGTAAACATAGTAATTTGATAAAGGATTCAAGAGTCAAAATGATGAATTCTCCTCTCTGTATGCCAGCTCAAGGAAAATGTTGATGTTTCTGTTCACCTTCAGACTTTTCATTGCAATGAAATTCAAAATCATCTACCCCAATAACTGGAATAGAAGTTTTAATACTTTAAATACTCAAAAGAAAAATTGTCGAACGACTACCGATAGGACAATAACGAAAGGTAATCGAAAGAGGTCATGACCTATTATCCTATAATCGTGGTTCAGTTGCCTTAGTAGCTTCATATTGATAAGTAATATTTATCACACTACGGGTTGAAACGGACGCTCTAGTACTACGATTTCTTGATCTTCTGTTCTTGATCATCTCCCATCTCTTATCCGTTTCAAATTTCTTTCTTAATCGAAGCAAAGGAGTACAGTAGTTTCTTACAAATCGAGAAAGAATTTAGGAGACCAAGAAATATGACGTACTTCAGTGACCCCCCAGGCTGCTATTACAAAATGGGCGTTGCATTACACTGGGGAGAAGTGTAACTTCTATTCCAGTTATTGGCGTAGATGATTTTGCTTTTTCAACAGAAGAGTTGCTTCGCGTAGGAACGAACTGGCCCGAAAAATTTCAAAATATGTTAGAACCTAGAGTAGCATGGTAAACAAAGTTGTGTTTATGATATATGAGTAACTGACATGATCCCGAATTAGATATATTAATTAAGTAGCGCATTCCTTGCAACTGTGAATTATTTGAATGACAAAACGATTATAGTCTAATACTTTTATCGAAATAAATTTCAAGCTCTAAAGTTTATATGGATGTGAAAAAGTCAGCAAGGTAAAATTATTTAATTGCAAATAAAAAAGTCTGATTAACATCGAAAGTCCTTTTGGAGATTTTTGAGTAGTGCGTCGTAAAAATAAGAGTGAGAGATAAATGATGACATTAAAACTCGCGGAGGAGTTACATCATCACTGAAGAATACATTGCCTTTTTAGAGTCCATTTGCAATGCAATGTGTTCCTTCGTAAAACGTGTGGTTACCTTGCATTGCACGTTGCAACACTTTGTATATAAGCTGTCGTACCATTGTTCGCCTTATACTAATTCATGTCTTTTGTAATATGAGGAGGGTCTGTTTGTTATACTAACAAATACAGAAAACAAAATACTTACGAAAATGTCTCAGAAAAAATTTAGAACCTATGGTCGAAAACAAGTTAATCAATAAAAAATTACACATGTGAACACAAATTACCCAAAACAAATAAATTTAGAATTAGTCGTGAATATTGGCTACATGAAAGGAATTTGTCGCCACAGTTTATTCTGTGTACCTGACCTCAGTTCCATGATCTTTGTCCGTTTCGCATTATTGATGACGGTTTAATAGTACATATTAGCTAATTGAATAGAATAGCTTTTGCCTTCTTTCTACGCATGACGTCAATACAAGTGTTGAAGAGGCATATGCATTTAATGGAGATGCATATAATGAGTGTTGATTAATGACATATTAAATGCCTTCATGCTTTAGAAAAAAATGTCTTGAACAACGTTCGTTAAAATACCTCGCACATCTAAAAAGAAATCTTGCCCCCAAGTTCGTAGTGGGTATTTCGACAATGTTAACGATGACCCTACCCGCAAATAGTGAAGGAGTCTTCCGAATTAGGAAAGAAGGCACAGATTCCTCTGACTTTCGAAGATCTCACTTTAACCATAAGTCAAATTGATTTGATGATGATGATAATAATAATAATAATAATAATAATAATAATAATAATAATAATAATAATAATAATAATAATAATAATAATAATAATAATAATAGCCGATCAGATGGCCGAGATCGCTAAGGCAGTAGTGCCGGAGTGGTTTCGGACCAGAAGATCGCGGGTTCGAGTCCCGCCTCGGGCATGGATGTATTTGTGTATGTCTGTATGTGTTGTCCTTTCACCCCCATTATCATCATATCATCATTTCATCTTCCATACCCCCAGGGCTAACAACCGTGGGTGATAAAAATCGGATCCAGCTAAAATGCTGGTCCCCCCCAAAAAAGTTGTCGCACGCACCTGCCACCGTGATAATAAATAAAAACTGAGCCACGGTAAATGCAGGATGCTTGCATGCGTGGTCCTAGATGGCCAATTAACGAGAAATAATAATAATAATAATAATAATAATAATAATAATAATAATAATAATAATAATAATAATAATAATAATAATAATAATAATAATAATAATAATAATAATAATAATAATAATAATAATAATAATAAAGTCAAGAGTACAAGGACGGTTATTGAACGTGAAACCAAGAGAGGTGGCTCGGGGCATCAACTGATGTCACTGCAGTTCCTCTGACCGGGGTGTCCTGGGGTTCGAGTCCCGATAGTGACAGGATTTTCGACACTGGTCAGATAGCTAGATAGAGTTGTGTCGCTGGAGGAGAATTCTAGCGGCCGGATGCTCTGATCGGTAGTATTCTGTGATTTTTTCGATTATTACCAGGAATGCTAGGCGAATGCCGGACCCTACCAAACCAACCCTACCCTAGATGCCCTACCAAACGGGCCGCGCGCGATCTTTCCTTCGTCTTCCTTTTCCTATCCTCACCCCTTACACACACACACTCTCACATGCACTACACTACCACACATCCCGGGAGATCGGTTGGGAGCTTGGAGCTTGTCCTGGGTGGGGCGGTTTCCCGCTGTTGGGAGATGCCTGGTTGAGGAAAACCTCGCTAGCGGATCGTAGGTCGGCGCCATCCAGCGAGGCAAGAACACCGACATATGCACTTTACATGTGGTTCTACTGAGACAGAAAGGGAGGAGTGCGAATATTAGTCTCTACGCTGAGCTCAGCTTAAAGCAATCGGCTGCTCGATAGCTCTTTGGAGCTTCTGCGCATGTGCAGAAAGTCGATATCGCTGTCGATTGCTATGTTCTAAGATGTGCTTAAAGTGTGTGTGTGTGTGTTTTGAGAAATCGGGAGGAAGGGGCCCGGTGTACAGAGATCGCCCCGTGCAGCGCAAGCCCCGGTTAGCGCTTCTCCCCAAGCCGGTTGGGGCTCCGCGCAAGCGAGAGATCTGACTGCTGGCGGAGGGCGCGGCGCCGGGTTGGAGCGTGGGCCGCTGCAGTGACTCAGCGCAGCATCCGCCGCCGCAGCACGGCCGGCCCGAACGCCCAAGCTCTCGACAATTTTTTCCTTAAGCAAATGACATTTTTTTCTTCGGATTGTACGTGGTTTCTCCGATCAACACCAACAAAAACATAAGCAGATGTGGACTACTTATTAGCAAAATCATTCATTTTACTCTAATTGATGACTTTAAGAGTAAATTGTACTAGTTGGGCGGGGGGAAAATCGTTATATTTTTGTATTGTGTGCACATTCGGAAGTACAGCCCTTGATTGAAATGTTCCTTCCTTAAACGAATATAGTGTTTTATTTTAACCATATTTTTGTGTTTTCTTGAAGGCATCTTTGGGTGTCGTTTTTTTCTCAGCGCTTGTACGTTTGCAATAGAATTCGTCAATCCATATTCCAGATCTAGGCTCTGATGTAAACTCGCCCCCAATTATAAAAGAGGGGTGGGGGCGCCTAGGATGTGTAGCAGGTATCGGACTTGCTCACAGTATGAGTGTCCGTGAAAGAGCAACGATAGGCGATGAAATAGATGTGTCTCTACGAAAACGTGTCAGACTTGAAGTGTTACTACAATCCGTTAATAATAGCATTACTGATATTATTCGTACTGTAGGATCGTGTGTCGTATGTCAATAGATTTACGAAAACGTTAAAGGAAAAATCGGACCACAGGAAGGAAATATGAACAAAAGAGAGCTACAACAGAAAGTTTTCGTCCGTTTCTGCTAAGAAAAGCATAAAAAATGGATATTTAACAGTGTCTCAACCCCAAAGTGTTGATGGCGTACAACTCTCCTTAAGAACAGTAAGAAATAGTATGTTTGAAGGTGGCTTCAATGTACTAGTTTGTCGCACGGTATGTCAAGTTAATTACAAAACGAATGAGAAAAAATAATTTACCGCGAAAAATAATTTACTATACTTGTGTTACTAACAGTAAAACTAATTTTAATCATTGTGGAACATTTTGATGTTTTATTTCATTGATATATTTTCTTTAATTTTCGTGTAATTAATTTCATGTGTTTTTAAAAATGTCTTCATGGATGAAAATATTTCATAAATAATAAACTCTTTAACAAAATGCAGAGAGGGTTTTCTGTTTTTCAATTTTTTAATAACTTCTTTACCTATTTAACTCAATAGAGTGTATATTGCATGCACAGAGACTGTCCAACAAACTGGATTCAGGGCATCGTAATCTGGAAAATGCCTGGAACTTCGTGCCGGAGTAGACTGGTACTCGCACCTGCTCTCCCGACAAGTGTGTTTGTGTTGTGCATGTAAGTGTAAGTGTGTAGGAAGTGTAAGGAAGTGACTAGGATTGGACAAGGAAGAGGACGGAAAGATCGCGCTGGTCCGTGACCCGTTCGTTAGATTACTGCTTTGGCATTAGCTTGATGTTGATCGGAGAGACCACGAAAAAATTACTGCATTCCCCCTTAGAATTCTTCTCCAAACAGCGGATGAACTTGACCTAGCTAGTGCCAAAAAATCCTGCCAACGTCAGGACTCGAATCCCAGGACCTCCGGGTCAGTGACGTAATTTGATGCCTTGCTCCACCTCAGCCGGTCCTTAATTTTTGACCTGGGCTTCTTCGAAGCCAGCCCTCGACTCGAATCTAGGGGAGCTTTTGACAAAGCGCGCCCTGTGGCCGTCCCTTAATCACCCTGGTGTTGATTCTCACTTTCTCCGCCAGATGTCAGTAACAGCAGGCAATTATAAATACGAAAACAGGACACGTGTAGTAGTCTTTGCCCGGACGGCTGAAAGCTCTGTTAAGATAAGCGCGTCACTTTAGACGGACGGACTGAGGCAGCTGTCCGCACTATGAACCCAGTCGTCGTCCATGCGGCTAATATTGCTCGTTGTCTCGGTGGCAGCGACTGTGCCTGCAGTTACTCTTCGGGGTGGCCATAAGGCCCCCTTATATGAGCTGTATATACGAGTAAAATAGTGCAATATGTGTATTATTCTTAACACTGCATTGAATGATTCATTGAATAATTGACCTTTGACATAGTTGAGCCAAAATGATGTTATACTGTTTCTAACTTGCACAGCTAAAATTGATGTTAATGAATATAAATTTTACTTACGTATTAGGTACTAATGAACCTGATTTTGTGAAGAATGTAGCCCATGAACTGAAGAAAAGGAAGTTATTTTCATTTATTCGATTCATTAAAGACAACTATACACAGAATAAAACCAAAAAATGGGTTACTTTTTTTTTTGGTCCCAGAATAGGAATCTTCCATAAAAACGAGATTATCATTTAATAATTAAGTGTTATCTCTTATTACACCCACTAAAGGCGGAGGCGGGCTAGATTTTCATTGAGTGTAAAATCTCAAAAAAAATTTTTTTTGAGACGTACGATGACATTTATTGAAATGATAACCTACAATAATATATCTACCTAACAGCTACATAATAAATGCTTTTTTTGTACTTGGCGCGTCGGGCCATGGCCTACCAGCGATGTCGCGGCCTCACGGCCACAAGGTTGGCACGAAGATTTCCCCACGGCGTATTCTACTCTTCTCAACCTGAGAAGTGAATTTTCTCATCGTCACACAGCAACACATACTGGGACACTGCAAGACGTGCGCCCACGACAATCTTCCCTGACCGGGAATCGAACCCGGGGTCGCGTCTTGGAAAGTGAGCAGGCTAATGAGCTAAGCAGCCAGGCTTTTTTCTTTTTTTTCTTTTCAAAAGAATCCTCTTGGACTTCAACGAACTTTGGACATTTCACCTGAAACAACGATAACCCTTTTGAAAAAGTCCCCACATTTGTTCTGCAAACCTTGCTCTCCACGTTACAATCACCGAATCATTCAGAAACGCTGACCCTGGAGAAGGTTTTTCATGTCTCGGACTGGAAATTAATGGGAAGGAGAAAGGCCGATCTAGTGAGTTGCTGCAGCTCGGATACCAGCCTCGTATTTTGTTGACATGTGCACCAATTTGAGCAACTTCATCACAGACATATCACCCACAAGCTCACTGCCAATGAGGGTTGCCAAATGTGTTGCCAGCTTTCCCACCACTAGTCTTGAATTTCCCCTAATAACCACTCCTTTGAAACAAAATTCCTTTTTCTTTAAAACAAAAACTATTCTCCAAATTATGGACCAACGACGTGCTGTCCCTGCCGATTCCATTGGCTGTTGCCTCCTTAAATTCAAATAATTCAAATCAACCAATTATCGTCCTTTGAGCTGCTCTAAGCCCTACATCTTCGTTTTTTTATGTTCTGCTTTCTTTATGTTTTCCGTTTATTTTTATTATTTTAGTACATAAAATGAGAGAGAATAACGTCGATTGTTTATTTTTTATTCTTAAACATTGAGAGAATAACATTTCTGTTTTGACTCTGGATGAAAGTAATTTCCCGAAAAACTCTTCAAATATTTCTCGGCATTCTTTCCCCACGACGAAAATATCCCCCTTTTGGGGCCAAAATTCGCCAACCTGGCAACCCCACTGCCAATGCACTGAGCTGAAACTACTTACGCGTCGCAACAAGGCACGTAGCAACCCGCACGGGCGTGTTCTGCCTCGTCATTGGTCGGCCGTCACATCGAGGAAGGTGTGTTTCTTGTCGAACGGCAGATGCGTCAAGTTGAATGGACCACAGGCGCCCGCAGCTTCCAGGCGCCGCCGTCAGCTGACGCGCGGCCTTGGGGTGCGCACCTGCGCGAGCGGCTGAGTCAGTTGCGCCGGGGTCCGCCAGCCCCGGAGCAGGGCGCCGCACAGCAGCCGAGCCAAGCAGCGGCGCCACGCCGCGTCCTTTTCGCCTTCGCTTCAGCCACCATAACGAAGGTAGTCAGGCGCGATCCAAGAGGGGGGGGTGAGGGAAATTCCCTCCCCTCTAAAATTTTTCATTAACTATTAATTTTAATTTGTTACGTGAAACTTTAAAGCAAACCTTTTTTCAGATTATCGTTAAAAAATAAAATTTGTATCGCAGCATGAGCTGAGTGTAGCTTGCGACGTTGTACAAAATCTGTAACATACATAATTGACGAAAACATTTTGAATTTCCCCTCCCAAAATTCGTCTCTGGATCCGCCCCTGATGTAGTGGATATTAAAACATCCAATACGCAGTATTGCTTTACTATAATGTCCATTGAATGTATAAGTGCGCCAGAATGTCTCTCCGCTCTGAGCCGAATCAGGGTCTCCTTTCAAAAATTGCATTTACTTGTATGTTAGTAGCAACCAGATCACTGGGAAACAAGTGAAGAGGACAATTCTTTCAGCATCTATTATGATACTGCTGAGAACGCAATTTACATCTTCAAGCTACAGCTCGGGCTATCAACATAATTTCTGTTACAAGCACTCACAAGAATATTAAGAATACGAGAAAATAAATTAGACGGAACTTCAAAATAGGTAGCCGTCATCGCCATCCCTCTCATCAGTATATTTTTTAGGTAGCTAATTAATAATTTTCAGAGTTAACTTTTAATGGCATACTTATATCTTTCATCTTAGGACTAAGAAACTAAAATATCATTGAAATCTAACGTTCATGCTACAATATAATTACGACGTACCACGCAACGCTTAGTTTGTCACATGGACGGGAGAGTGATCATTCTCGTAGACGAACACATAAACCCTTCCCCGTCCAAGTTCCTTTTTTTTTCGAAAATAAGATATCAGATAAATGAAACCGATATCAATCGTATCCAATGAAATCGACTCCACCATGAAGGCTTAGGGTTTGAGTTCCGATGGAGGCAGATTTTCAACATCCTACCTAGTACGATTTTCAGAAGAGAATACTAAAGGCCGGCAGCTCTGGTTTTCCAAAGTTTCTCAGGAAAATGCCTGAGCAGTTTCGCAATAAATGGGTCAAGGACCGCGAGTGATTTATTCCTCGCTCTTGTTCCCTCATTTGGCCTAATCTCTCACCCACACACAAATGTAGTATACTATTACAAAAATGATGGAGTGTAGAGCTCGTCCCGGTAGGAGCGGCATTCCACTGGGGGGGGAAACTCGCAAGTTTGCGAGTAGATCGACGCCGAATTTCACGCGTCAACGAAAGAGGAACAATTATTAAGTTAGAGCCGTATTTTATGTGGCGAGACTCGGGCCAACCGGCTCGCTCTTCCCACTAACCCCGTAAATTTCGCTACGTTCCTTTCACCATCGTGAAAGAAGGTACTACGAGATGACGAAATAGGCAATTCGAATTTATCTCAGAGGCTTCTTTTCAGTTTGAGGATCTTTTACATGCAGTAAATCTACAACATGGGACAACCGGCTTTACTTACCCTACGAAGGATTTTTTCGTCCTTAAAAACCCACGGCTTCGATTGGGTTTAAATCGGAAAATTTGGGGACAACAGATCGATACGCCGACCTTTATTCCTCCGAACACACAAGCAGTGACACCTCCCGGGATGATATAACATCCACTACACTTACGGGCCCAGTGTCTGTAGTGGTTGGCGCTCCCTGTGGTCGCGGTGCTCCTGTCCTTGAGGCAGCGTGCGTAGAACCTGAGCGCACGCGCCACCGACGAGTGAGTCAGCGCAGCCTCCTTCGCCGGAGCAGACCTCGCGTCGCCACGCGGCGCCGCCCCGCCCCTCCCGCCCCTCCCGCCCCGCCTCGCGCAGCGCCGCTCCGCGCGCCGTGACGCACGCTGACTCACCGCGAGGCACGCCGCGCCGCGAGCGCCACCCGATCTCCCCCTCCCCCTCCCACACCCCGTCGCCACATCCCGCAAACGCGACGCGGAAATCGCTTCTGCTCAGCTTCTTCGTTAGGTGTTCACTTCTTCACATTAGTACTAGATTTTCTTTAAATTTATTTTGCGTCTGGAATGAGTTAAAAACTGTGTTAGACATACGCCGGGGAGGGGGTGGTGGCTCAAGTGATGTCACTGCTGACCGGGAGGTAGCAGATTCAAGTCCCGACCGTGGTGTCAGGAATTTCGACACTAGATTGTCAGCTAGGTCGAATTCAGTCGCTGTCTGGAGGAGAATTCTAGCGGCCGGCTGCTCTAATCGATAGTTTTCCGTAGTTTCTCCGATCCACACCAGACAAATACCGGAGCAGTACCCTAACAAACGGGCCTTCATCCTTCCTTCTTCCTTGCCCTGTCCTCACCCTGTAACACACACTTACACTTACGTGGATTACACTACCACACATACCGAGAGACCGGTCGGAACCTTGGAGTTTGTCCTGGGAGATACCTGGAAGCGCAAAACCCCACTAGCCGACGATAGGTCGGGCATCCAGCGCCCACAGCTACCTCCCCCAGCAAAACAATGCACTACACTTACGGGACAAAAGACCTTATAGGTTGACGCGCGCGGAAACGCTGATCAAACAAGATTAGCAAAATCGCCCTACTTGAAAGTATTTCTACGAAGTAAACCAGGCCCACGTCGCTGAATTTTAATATTAAAAAATCGTTAGCAGTTAGGAGCGCTGAAAGTTCTTCCGTTTAGCTCGGAACTCACAAATAACACAATTATTCCATTGAGATGATTCCACAACGCAACAAGCTTGCAAATAGCCAGGATAACAAAAAATCTGAAAATGAGATCATTAACCTACAAATTGGCATTTATACGGTGTGATGCCGCAATAGTCACTTCTAGGCACTGGTGTATTTCCTGCAATATCGTTAAGACATAGAAAGTGTTCTAAATTTCTACAAATGTTATGTGTGGTTTTTGCATCTTATTGTTTGGTTAGTAATTTAAACAATTTCTTGGCAAACCTTTCGGTCATACTACGTGGTAAAGGATGAGCCTTTTATACCAATGGTTCTTCATTGCGTGGGTTGGCTAACTTTTTACATACCATCGTATCAGTAGCTACAGTTTTACAGAGGTTTGTAAACCATTAATCCATACGAATCAACGTTAAAAATAGATTATATTCGAATTTTCTTCGTTTCATGTTTTTAAAATTTCTTATTGTGGGAAGGATTGTAACTTCAACTTCAAGGATTGTAACGTAACTTCGTAAGTAGCGTAGAGAAATCGCTCTACTGCGCACTTGGACATAAACCGAATGCCCTAGTCATTATCGAAAGAAAAGTTGATTTTTCAGATGAGACTCCGCGCTCTACACCGCCATCGTCACCACTTCCCCCACCTCCGCCACCGCCTCCTGCACCTCCATCGCCTCTGCCTCCTGAACCTCCCCCACCGCCTCCTTCACCTCCATCACCGCCATCGCCTTCTGCACCTCCTCCACCATCTCCCACACCTGAACAACCACAGCCTCCTGCACCTCCGCCACCGCCTCCTGATCCTCCGCCACCGCCACCGCCTCCTAAATATCCTCCACCGCCTCTGCCTCTTGCACCTCCGCCACCGCCTCCTGCACCACTTATACTGCCACCGAGGTGCAGGAGGCCTGCACCACCACAACCGCTTCATGCCCTTCACCACCGCCTCCTGCACCTCCACCACAAGGAGCCGAAGGCCGCGCGCTCTCATCTGCATAGAATAGGGCTAATGACAGCACGACAGACAACTGACGGCGGCTGGCCAAACAAAGAGGGCGTAGTTTTCTCACTCGCCGCTGGCCGCCGCCGCCGCCGCCGCCAAACGCGTGTGCGAATGCGCGGCCGCCGAAAAATGCGGCTCTCTCCGCGCGCGCGTGTCAGGAGCCGCCCTGGGGCGTGCGCGCGTGTCGGCGGCTGCGACGTCACGGCCGGGGAGCGACCGGGCGGCCTCCGAATGCCCGCCCGGTGAGACTGGCAAGCGCTGATCTTCAGTTGCGCTTTCTCCAAT
The DNA here is from genome assembly GCA_038098605.1 of Gryllus longicercus. Classification (NCBI taxonomy): domain Eukaryota; kingdom Metazoa; phylum Arthropoda; class Insecta; order Orthoptera; family Gryllidae; genus Gryllus; species Gryllus longicercus. The sequence goes on from JAZDUA010000769.1 coordinate 165,731, forward strand.
GCACGATGGTAGCCGGGCTCACAGACGTTTGCATTATCCTCGACAGCGCAACCGGGATAGGTGGCTCAGCGCATCAGCTGTTGTCACTGCAGTGCCTCTGACTGGCAGGACCTAGGTTCCAATCCCCACTCTGGCAAGGACTTTCGACACTAACTACATAGTCAGGGCAAATTCAGTCGCTGACTGGAAGATAATTCTATCGGGCGACTGTTTTGATCGGTGTTTTCCGGATTTCGGAGCAGTACCCCAATATACAGGCCACGGACCGCGCGCAATCTTTCCTTCCTCTTAATTGTTATATCCTTACCCCTTACACACACTTACAATAGCATGCACTACACTACCACACATGCCGGATGACCGGTCGGGAGCTTAGGGCATTTTTTTGGCTGGAGCGGTGTCCCGCTGGTTAGGGAATACTCCACTAGCCGACGGTAGTCGGCGGCGGATCCAGGAGAGAAGACTACCACCACCTCTCGAAGAAAAACATTAACATTCACTACACTTATGGGACTAATGACCTTAGCAGTTGCCTGGTCCAGAATCCCTAACAATCAATTAATCGACAGCGCAGTGCGATTATTAGAGAACATGTGTTATCTCATATGGCGCTATACCGCATTCCAAGCCACGCGTAATTTTTTGAGAAACTGCTTAAGAAAATTATTAGATGGAACATGTGTGGAAAGCTTAACATGATGGGAGATGATTCAAAAAAGAGGTAAAGGTAGTTGAGTAGAGTTAGCTTAGCAGAAAATAATCGCAATTTGATACGGACTATCTGACTCCTTTTGCTTCTGCATTTCCAAGTTGGCGACGTGTCTCCAACCTTCGAGCTCCGCGATTAGAGGTCGTGCTTAAATTACGTAACGCTGGAGAGGGGGAGGGGGTTAGAGGCAGGGTTACGCTGCCTTACTTACGGGTAGGGGGATATAGTTTAATGTTACATAATGCTGATACGTATTTTTAAAATATTTCAACATTTTTCGTAAATAATTCGTTTTATTCAGTCTAATACTAAAGCATGTTAACAAATTAAAATATAAATATAATAAATTAAAGAAGTTATATTGCATATATTGTTATAATAAATGAAAATATTATTCAACAATGATATATTGATTGAATCTTTTAGATTACGAAAAATATATTCAAAACTGATCTGTAGTATATATTAGAATCATGATAGTTGTGCTGCAGTAGACTCGGAGCAAATGTGTCATCCCAAGGGGCATGTTCACGACTTGTCAGAAATTTTCTCGCCTTCTTTCGTGCCCATCTTTCATTAAAACGTTGTCCCCAAACTTACCGTTATGCACAGTTTGCACCACTAACTAATTCTCATGTTAATTAAGAATAATTTAATTTTAATATATAACACAAATAAATTAATACAACTCCTTTCTGTTATATGATTGAGTTGTACTTATTGGAATTCGGGGGGGGGGGGTACTAGGAGATCAGCGTCACCTCCTGTGGACAAAAACATGCACTACACTTACAAGAATAATAAATTTAGCAGTTGATGCTCCTGGAAGCTGGCTCCGATATCGACTTCCAGCGACGTGCCGACTGCCCAGGTCTGATCCGGGAATAATTGGGCACTTGTTGTGCTCCGATTTTGCGGTTCCTTTCCGACCTTAGATGAATCGCATTCTCCCGGCAACGCACCTTTTGGCATTATTGAATTCCTTTTGAGGCGAGCTTTGCTCTGTCGCGTTTCCTAAAATTCCTACCAATTTCGATTCGTTTGTCTTACCGTGATGATTTATTTTTTGAACGTTTTTTCTTCAAGTTTTATCTGGCGATCATTTGTTTTTATCTGATTCTGCCCCCCCCCCCCCCAGCTCCTCCTGACGACACCACGATCTACGTCCTAGCTCGCCGCGTTCCCGCACCAATTAATGCCTTCAGGGTGTGCTGACGTCACAAGCGAACCACAATCTATGCGGCAAACGTGAACAGACATTATTTATCCATTACAGGCTTAACCGTTGTTCGCACAATATTAGCCTCGAAGAAATAAACGATTCAAATCTTTTGGGATTTTGTCACACAAAGTTTGACCACCCCTATAATGAGCGAACACACGTTTCCTCACCACTTTTTTTAGATTTGAAACGATAATGTAAACGTTATTTTGATTTAAATCACTGATTTTATCAAATAAAAATATTGCTTCATTGCCTTTGACTTATCACACCCCACCCAAAATTACCGTTTCTTCGTGTCCGATATGTGTTTTTCTTTTTGCTCATTTAAGTGATCAGCGACGTCGTTGGCCGAGGTGGCTAAGAGCGTGTACCAACTCATCGCTTCGGTCCGAAGGGTCGCAGGTTCGCGTCCCACCTTGACCGTGGTTGATTGTGTCGTAGTATGTGTTCTCGTGCAGGGCATCGCGGTCTGCTGACCTCAGACGAGAGGAGCCCGCAAATGTGCTGATGTCTAGTATTTGATCGAATATGCGTCACATCGAGACGTAAAGGGTAACCAGCTGTGATAGAAAAAGTGCTAGGAAGAAAGAAAAGAAAAAGTAGTGATCAGCCTACAACGCCTGCGTACTCTGTGACGACAAATGTTTCGCCGCGATTTGGAAAACGGATCCTAGCGGTTTCCTAAAATGAGTTCGCAAAGGCCTGTTCGAATCTCTGGACAAGATCGCGGCCGCGCTGAACCAGCGCCGGGTTCGCAATCTGCTTGGCTTCCACCGGTCCATTGAGCGGCAAACCCGACCGCAGGCTACGTTGAAGGCGTCGCGGCTGCCCTTATTGTTACGGCCGCGCGTAAAAACCCGCGGGTGGGGGAAACGAGATGCGAGATTGCGCCGTGAGTAGTGTCTTTTCCGCTCCAGAAGCCCCAGCGCCGACTCACAAAGCGAACGACCCCTCCACGGCGGCTTCCTGGCGGCGCGCGGGAGATAAATAAACAAAAGGTGCGTCACGTGGCCCTCCGGGGCGCCGCCACCGCCGCCTGGAGGTCGGCGGTGAAAGCTGTGACGCGGCCCGCCGACAGCGCCGCCGGACGCGAACCCGTGACTCCGCGCCGCGCGGCCCAAGGCGAGCGAGTGGCTGACTCACCCACGCAGGCGACGCCTCTCCGGCAACGCAAGGATTCGCTCGAAATGTCTCATTTCCTAAGGGAAGTGACTACAGTCAATAATGATCATGAACGTACCCTTAAATTTAATATCAATGGACATTGGGATGCAGCAGTCAAAGCTTTATCGTCATATCTGGAAGGAATGGATGAATGATCTTGATGATTTGGTGATTATCGATATACGATATGAATGATGATAGGCAGGAGAAAGAGGAGAACTTCTACATTAAATCTACATTAAAATTATGTGCTCACAGTTGAGTGAGAGGTCACCAATATTCAATATTTTACCTTGAACGTGGTAACTGAGTTACTACAACAATATTATGTCTGACAAACAACTTCTAATTGTAAAAAATACATGTTTATTATATGTTTATTTTTTTCTGCAGAATAGATTGTACATTAGGAATTGTCGAATTAAGTTTTAATTCATTTTTGGACATTTCAGTAATATATAATGCAATCCCTATTCTCATTAGCTACTACACTATCCACATAACTATTTGAAACGAACGGACAATTAGCATATTTAATTTTGAATCAGAAAAAAATAATAGTGGTGAACCTATAGATAAAAACAAAAATATTTTACGAATAATGTGTTGTTTTCATACATTAAAAGGAATATTAATATTATCCTTTGAGGCATATGATGCCAAAAATTATTTGATATAATTTGAATTAGTAGTATTTTAAATGAAAAGTTTTTGATTTATCAATATAATTGAAATTGAACGTATGTTAAAAAAAATTAGTCTTCACTCACTCACGCTGTTAACACGCTCCTAAGAAACAGTATATTGTCTGACAAGCAACGTGTTAGACCTTGAATGCCCATGAATTCTGAATGTCTCCTTGAAATGCTCCAAACAACAAACCCTTTAATTAAAAGCCGTCCTTTCAATAATCGAAACCACGACCTTGGCGATCGCGGTTGCAGCCAGTTGCGCTGACCACAAAGCCAAGAGCGGGGCCCTCTCCGCGTCAAACGCATCCGATACAAAGGGCGCCCCCCGCGCGCGTAGGGCCCGGGGGGGGGAGAGCAAAAAGTCGCTCCCGCCCTCTGTTTGCGCAGGCGCCGGACGGAGGACCGCTCGCTTTGTGAGGAAGCTGCGTGAAATCGCTAACGGCCCAGGTAAAATCGGAGCAGTAGCTGCCGCAGCCTCGCCCCACCGGTGCCTGACCGGGCCGGAAGGCGCCGCACGCTGGCCCAACGGCGCGCGCCCCGAGCCAAATTCTTGCCATATTTGCTACCATTTGTTATTTATTGATTCACTTCCAGAGGTTCCCCTGCATCGACTGCTAAGGTCGTTGGTTCCGTAAGTGTAGTGCCTGTTTTTCTCTCGGGAGGTGGCGCCAGTCTTGCTCCGCTGGGTGGTGAGATCCGGCGCCTACCGTTGGCTAGCGGAGTGTTTCTAGACCAGGTCTCTCCCACCAATGGGGCAAGTTCTATGCTCCCAAGCGGTCTCTCAGCATGTGTGGTAGTGTAGTGCTTGTGAGTGTTAGTGCGTGTAACGGGTAGGATAGAACTAGAGATGTGGAGAAAAGATCGCACGGTCCATGGCACATTTGGTAGGATACTGCTCCGGCGTTCGCCTGACATAGATCGGAGAAACCACGGAAAACTACCGATCAGAGCAGCCGGCCTCTAGAATTCCTCTTTAGACAGCGACTGAATTCGCCGTGTCTGACAAGCTGGTGTCGGCAATCTTGCCACCGCACTGGAACCCCAGTACCTCTCGGTCAGAGGCTCTGCAGTGACATCAGTTGATGCCCTGAGCCACTTCTCTCAGTACGATTTGAAGGCCGCAGAATGGCGGCCGAAACGTTGGCAGCTACGCCTAAGCCGCGGCGTCTCCTGGCAGCCAAGCAGCTGCCCGTTTGAGTGGTTTGGCCCACTGTGCGGCGGCGCGAGGGGCCGCTGGAGCAGGCGGCAAAAAAGGGGCTTCCCCGTTGCTTCCCAGACGCACCTCGGAGCCCTTGGCCTGCCAAGTCACGAGGGGGCGGGGGCCGTTGGGTCAGGTGGCAGCGCTCCCCCGCCGCGGCGGCCGCTAGGTACCTCATTATGCCTTTGCACCTCGTTACGAAGCTCGGGCTCATAATGACGGATTACCCTCAACTGCAACGTCTTAAGACTGATATGCTACTCCGCGCCGTTGGATGCGATGGAGGGCTCGCTACTGAAAAAAAGGTTGTTGACTTGAGGAATGATTTAAAGTGTAAATAAAGATGTAATTACAAGCCTTCACATTCATTGTTTATCAATCTAATGATTGAAGTGGTAATACAAATCTCCAAGAAGTGATCAATACACCAATATCTAAAAAATATAATTTTTTTCTCAGAAAAGAAGATAGTCATTCTTGACATTTCTACTTTTTGTTAAATTATTATCCTATTACTTAAAGTCATTACACTACGTTTTTCGGATGTGAAATCAATTTCAAGAAGTGAAATTTTGAGCCTTAGAAAATATTTCTAGTCAATAAATTATATCGAATTCGATAAATTTCGATTGTTATTGAAATACATTTTCTTTTGCCAATTGTCATCGATGTCCTAACAATTCATATCTCTCCTATTATTTTGTGAAATGATTCGTCTTTTTAATAATGCGCACCAATATCAAATATATTTTTAAGGAAAAATTAATTATTATCCATTTGAATAGTTGTGTCATTTACTCTACGATTGCAATGAAAATTTTTTGTTACTAAAATCATTATGCACCTAAATGCTAGAGTAATGAAATTTCGAAATGAAAACAAAGTGAAGACGAATAATAAACAAGTCATTTGTTGTTCTTATTTAATAAAAAAAAATTCCATATTCAAAAGAGCCTAAGATCCTCCATTAAGTTGCATTTCCTTACTATAAATGTGGAGCGTGAGACTTCATAACTTGACTGTGCCTTACAGCATGAACAGTTCCGTCAATAAATATCATTCCTATTGTCCGAATAATATTTCAGTCTACTTGGAAGCTGGAGGTGGGGTAGAACGATGGTGCGACGTGGCCGACCGGTAGACACGGTGAGGTGGCATTCTTGCTTCAGATCTCAACAGTAACAGTAGCAAAAATTAATGAGAGCACCCCTACAGTAGGGAACAGAACTACACTCATGATGAATAACCAAAGAAGTAATGGCGCCAAATGGAGCTCTTCAGTTTTTTAGTTGCTTTGCGCTCATTTTATTTATTTTATTTTTTAATGATCATCCGAAATTCTGCAGTGATGTCATCACAATTTGATGGCACTGATTGGATCATGGGACCCCCTCTCCACCGTCATCCGCTACCTGTCAAGTAGACAGAAATATTATTCAGACAATGTCATTGTTGATCTTCACATTTTGCTTCGACAGCTGGTCACACCACCTCCCCTTTAAAATGCCTGAGTGGAGCACTGGGCATCCACGCGCGTGCGTCAATGCACGAAATTAGGCGCGTCAGGCAACGGGTTCCGCCGCATCTCTCACCCGGAAGCATCCGCTCGCCACCGGATCTTCCGGTCGGAGCGCCGAGATGTCGGCGCATCCGGAGCAGCGGGGGGGGCGGGGGGCGAACAGGTTCCTCGACACCGCTGCCCCTCGCGACCTCCCCCGTTCGATCCGGAGCCTCCCCTCGCGTGCGGTGCTGGCCTGCGGATCGCTGCACAATAGGGCACGCCCCTTCGGTGACACCTCTGCTCCTTCGTTCTTTTATCTCCACCCAGCAGACGCCGCACATCTACTGCGTGTACTATTTTATCTTTCTTTTCTTTTTCTAGTTCGATTTTTATTCCGGGATGATGGAAGCTGATGTATGGTTTGCATGTATAATTAGCAAATGATGAATAATGATTATTTAAGATGACTTTGTCAACTGTTACACAATCACGAGGGGGAAATATTGTTGTTTTCTTCGGGGTATTCGAAATCGCTACTCTAAAACTGACCAATTGTATTGCGGCTTTCTAGGCTCTTCAGATTTTCTCCTTCGCCACAGTCCGGGTAAATACGTACATCCGATATAATCTTCTACAATAAAAGACATCCTGTATGTTTTACAGTTTTTTAAGGCCAAGTTTACCAATACTTCCTCAAGCTTATCACAGAAAGCACGCGAACAAATGCTAAGATGCTTGGGGACACCCACGAACACAACCACCTATTTGTTTTCGAGGTAAGACTTACTCATAATATTCAACTATTCCAACTCAATGGCCCCGTACATATACTGCAGTTGATAAGTTGTTAAGTTACTTTATAAATCTCTTCCAGTAAATTAGATTACATACTATTAATTGTTCATTAAATTATTGACTTTTTATTTATTGGTAAATTAAACATTTACCGACCAAACAGTTCTATATTTCTAGAACTTAAAGATTGAAATAGATATTAAAATAAACGCGGGAGTGCCATGTACACCAAAACTTTTCACTTTAGATTTTTGAAATGCAGAATTTGGAACTTGTAATGATTTGAAGGAGATGCTGGTCTCTTTGGCTTCCCAAGCTTGTTTAGAGTCGATCTCACTATTCTCAATACTGTGCGTTAGAAAAAAATCAGAAGCATTTTAAGACTTTTGGCTCATTTCATTTTAAAAGTAGGATCTATTTCGCGACTTGCTACATCTAAGTTGATCATAAAGGCTTGATAAGGGATGAAATAGAGAGTGGGAATAGTAGAACTGACCTAACGGCCGCTCTACCGCCGGGAAAGTAAAATTGAAAAATTTGAGGGTTTCTGACATTTAAAAAGTATGTAGTATTTATTTACTTACTAATTGTCCTTATGAGTTAGTCTTATGAATCAGGGGATGTGTTTTGTGGTGACAGTGGGATCGGCTCCCGTACTTAAGGCTAAAGTGGCAATTTTTACAATTTCTACACTGATTGTTTTGGTACAAAACTCGTTTCTTCGTATAGCCTGCCCCAAGCTTAAACATCGTTAGAACAGTACTGTGAAACCTTATTTATGACGTTTGTACGAAATTAATGATCAAAAGTGTCCGATCTGTCCGAACTATGCGTTCCACTCATTCACATGCACTAAGCCTTGCATACACACATACATCCACTTATACATAGAGACATCATGGCAGTAAATCATTTCTTCCCCTTAAAATAGATTGACGGAATATTTGTATTGGAGAAATTTTGACAGAATATTTGTACAGGTTACAATAATATTCCTTTATTCTAAAAGTAAAATCACCTTATGAATCCATAAAAATAAGTCCTTTTTTTATTCAGTGGCACTTAAGACCCTCATAAACCTTATTATGGTTCAGATTTTAATTTGATTTCTCATTTTCTATCACATCTCTATGAAACAGGAATCTTTTAAAAACGTTTAAAGATATCACATCACGTTCAAAGTTCTCTCATTTAAAACGCTTGAAAATTTCCAAATCCATGCGCAACGATCGTTCTCTTGTGGACAAACAAGCAACAAAGGGCTTACGGAAAAGGCGGCCGCCCGCCTCCCCTGACTACAACCTTGTTTCGGCCCCAAAATAAACACGGAAACGCGACGCGTACAGACTCCGCCATAATGAGAGGCCGTGGGCGCAGGTAGATGCCGTCTCTTGCGCCGCCTGCAAGATGACTAGCGGGAAGCGCCGACGCGCAGGTCGCGAGGCGGGCGGCCGGGCGGGCGGCCGGGCGGGCGCGCGCATGTGTAATTCATATGGCTTGGAGCGGCGCGGGAAAACCTCCTCCGCTTAGCGCAGCGCGGCCGGACGCGGCAGTCACGTACGCCCCCAGGAAATCTCGGAAGGCGGCACGCGCTTCGGAGGCGGCAGCTCGACCGCGGGCGCTGCCGCCGGCGCCTCCAGCCGCCAACGGCTCACTTAACCCGTCGATTACTTAGCTGCATTAATGGATACGCAATCAAACTGGAAACAGGGTGTATATGTAACTGATTGGTTGAAGATTCCGGGCGCGTCAACTACAAAGTATATTCATCCCGTAAGTGTAGTCCACGTGTTTCACTCTAGGGGGCGGTGATTTCCCCCCGCTGTATGGCGAGATCCGACGCCAACCTACCGTCGGTTAGCGGGGTTTACCCCGACCAGGTATCTCCCACCAGCGGGGCACCTCCCCAGCCGGCACAAGCTCTAAGCTACCGATCGGTCTCCCGGCATGTGTGGGAGTGTAGTGCATGTACGTGTAAGGCGTGCAAGTAAAGGGCGAGAAAGTGATAAGGAAGATGTTAGGATACTGTTCCGGTGCTGGTTCTGGTATTGCTCGGTGAAACCACGGAAAATTACCCATCACAGCAGCCGGCCGCTAGTTCGTATTTTCCTCCAGACAGCGATAAAACTCGAGCATGTGAATAAATAATTCGGGCTATGCAAAACTTCACCCACTAAGACCAATAATAAACAGGACAGCCAAACTCCAGTAAAAGACAGCACTAACTGTATTTAAAACCGTAATCAGAACGCCCTTCATACACACTTGTACAGTTGGGATCAAACACAAAGATCTAGAACGAAGAGACATTCAAAACAAGTTTTTCGGCGCAATTACAAATACACCATGGTACATTTCCAAGCACCAGATTCACTAATAATTCCAAATTGAAATAAAAAAAGCACATCACATATATCTCTACTCAATTTTATCATAACTTACCTCTAATTACCAGAATACACGCCCTAAATTAGGAGCAAACATAAGACATGTATTAAAAATATGTTTCACTTCTTTATCTTCCTTACGACATTTTCCAAAATATGACTCCACAAGATCTCCCCATTAAGTATTCTTTCCCCAACAATGTAATTTTGTTAGTTAAGTAATTAGGCATAAGTTGATTTCACAAATAAAGGGTATGATTTGAACTTCGTCAAATCTGAAAATATTATAATAAAAAAATTAAAAACTCCAGTATTTAACACGGGATGTACCCTAGGTCCCAAAAATTATAGTTTATTGTTATTGTTATATTTTTCAAATGTTTGTGCATTCAAAATTGTCATTTTTAATTATTACTAATTAAAAGTGGAGCTTTGAACTGTTTTAAAAGCATTTTCATAGTTATCAATTTGAGTATTTTTATTACATTCAAAAGATACGAAAAATGACCAGTTCCCACCACAAGACCGAGATGCGACGAATTACACCTTGCAAGATTCGAACGGAAGACTGGAAGGAGTCAAATCATGAGTGACGAGCAGACAGACGCCCGCGGTCGCCCGATTACTAGTTGTAAAATGATTTATTTCGTTAAGGTAAGCGAACGAAAGGCTGTCACTTCAGATGCCCTAGAAGAAGATACTCGTATGTGTGTGTTAGGTCTTATGAACATACATTTTATTCGGTTGACATTTCACTTGTTATGTTGTTTAGATTATTACGTATTAAGGTAAATCAAACAAAAATTATGTATACAACGTATACAATTTTTATTCATTTTGGAAATGACAAGGAAATTAGCCTTCAACTGACGCGCACAAATACTCCTCCTGACAGTGTACTAAAACTTACACTGAAATTTCTCGACTCGCTTACAGAATACTAAAATCATTGATTGTTGTTGTAAAATTATATGAAGAAACAAGGGTATGCGTGACATTCAGACAAGTTTTCGCGTCACTATCTTGTGAAATGCAGAATTGTGATATTGTAATGATCTGGAAAAAATGTAACAGTTTAGGTTCAATTTTTTGTCTTAGGTAGAAGCGATACTGATTTTACCATAGAAATCTCAAACTCGAGAAGGGCAGCATTCATAGTGGATTGAGTATGGCTGAAAATAATAATAATTATTATTATTATTATTATTATTATTATTGATATTGATATTAATATAATAATTATTAACACAATAGTAATTATTATTATTATAAATAGCTCACATATTTCTATTAAATTGTTGTTTCTTGAAAACAAGAAGAAACAAGTAGAATTTATGTTGAATTTAAACACGGGTAGCGCATTTTTCAACTATAGCACGGAGTCAATACGTTCAGTGCTACATTCCAGCAACGTCACACTTTGTCATTCTGCACCACAGCTCCGCAAGATCATCCGCCCCATAATTGTAGATATTCCGCGTCACAACTGAAGCAGTCTTGACAGCGGGACGTGTGTCTGAAGGTGATTGGGAACTTTCCCCCCAGAGGATTTCTGAGCGTGGAAAGTCTGCAGGTGCGGTTTGTTGGGACTATGCAACGGGCGCTTGTGGAGCCCTAGTCGTGTGACGCAGTCGCGCTCCAAGAGCGTCGTCACCTGTACCGAATACATGGCGGCACCGCATTCATCGATGGAAGGGAAGTTTCCGGCTGTAACTGGTGGTTGTAGAGGGGGTACACGACCAATTAAGCTTTAGCGCACGCGCAGTGGAAAGTGTTTTCCTATGGCAGTGTGCAAAGGACCACACAGAGAGATGGTACTGGCTGAGTTTAGTTCAGAACGGCAGACCATAACCGTTGTCTGTGGAGTGACTTTGACCGAGAGGGCCTTGGGTTCGAGGCCCGAGGCTGGCGATTTTCCAGACTAGTTACTTCAACCAGTCTGAAGGAGAATTCCAGCTGTTCGGAGCGGTAGTTTCTCCGATCAATACCAGGCGAATGCCGAAGCAGAACCCTAACAAACGCACCATCTGCGATCTTTCCTTCCTCTTCCATGTCCTTCCCCTTCCAGACTTCCTATCCTCTTCCATTACCCACACACTACAAACACTACACTACCCCACATAACAGGAGACCAATTGGAAGCTTAGAACTTACCCGGCTGGGGCAGTGCCCCGCTGGAGGAGACACCTGGAAGGGGAAATCATCCCAAGCCACCGTGCAGGTCGCCGCTGGATTTCGCTGTCCAATGGAGAGGAACACCCCAAGATAAAACATTCACTACACTAACGGCACTAATGATCGTAGCAGTTGATATACCGGGAAACAATTCACATCAGTTAACATCGTACCATGTGTGGGGGCTTTTTGGACCCCATCATTATTAATTTGTTAATATTAGCATACTTGCAGGATCATTTCAGTCTCCTAGATATGCCTTCGTGCACTTATTAAGCAGGATCCTAACCAATTTCACATATTTTCCAAATTTTATAAGAGGGTTATTAATTGATTTTCGTTACATGAAACTGGTTTGACCTCAGGTATAGCTTGTTACTTTCTCATTCTCACTTGAAATATCTTGTCATGAACTTCAAAAACTTTGTCTGATACAGTCAATATTTGATATGTCTCGAAATAACGTTCACAAACTATTATAAATATTTCCGAAACATTATGTGTCAACAATGTAGGAAATGTGCGGTAGAAGGTAATCTTTATATGAAATGTTTAAGACGAATAAATTATATTTATTATGATATTGAAATATAATTTTTGAATGAATACTTATATAAAAACAATTATTTACACACACTATATTGCCGTACATTTTCGCGTTTACCAATTCCAATTGTCAGCTAAGCTTGGGGTCCAAAAGGACCCCAGGTATAGTACTTGACTGTACATTGCAAATATGGCACGAGGGTTATCAATCAATCAGGAACGTCGCTCCCCTACACGTGTGTAACCACCATCCTCATCACTACTCCATGTCGACTCCCGGGTGCCCCCCTTCTCCGAAGCTGATGACACGAGTAGGGCTAGAACTTTGATGATTTTGCATATTTTTTCCCGATCTTGAGCGATACTAACATATTTCACAGTGCTTTGAGACGTCTGTCATGTATTTGTTAGGGCATCCGCCACCTCTGCCTCCGCCGCCACCGCCACCGCCGCCGCCGCCACCTCTGCGTCCGCCGCCGCCACCGCTACCTCTGACGCCGCCGCCGCCGCCTCTCCCGCGCGTCAGGCTGCCAGAGGAAACCGCGCCTGTGGCCGCGAAGGCGGGATGCGCGCTGGGATGTGGCGGAGTGCGGTGGAGATGGGCCGGGATTGCGGTAAAGATGCGCCACCCCTGACTCCTTATCTCTAGATACTCTGAGAAGGTAGGCAATAGGCTCAGAATGGACTTAATGGAAGACTGAGCTCTTTTTAATTACGACTCGAAGCCGGATTCCAAATCGTTCCTGTCAGACAATAGATTTTAATTACGTATGACGTATTTGTGGGGTTCCAGTCTCAAATAACTGGGAATAATGATTTATTGGTCATGAACAAGTATGTAACGTGATTCTCTAAAACTGTATGGCTTTCTAAAACGAAAGATGAAAGTATTAGTAACATGACTACATCAAATTGTTCACAGTTCATCAGTGTATTGAGAGAGAGGCAGAGACAGATAGAGAGAAAGAGAAAGAGAGAGAGAGAGAGAGAGAGAGAGAGTGGGAAAGGGGGAGGAAGGGAGCCAAATTTCTTCTCACAAAGAACTAAATGATTTTCTTTTCACATGAATTAGATAATGAAGCTCACGATTAATACCAAAAGAAGCATTTTAGTCAGAATTGGCGTAACCTGATTTTCATTAACTATTTATATCGTATAAAGAATGGAAATAACATAGAAGGTTTAAATTAACGTCGATATTTATTTTCTCAAAATGTTGAAATTTCAGTGTTGTCCGATGCATTCAGACCATTCCATTTATACACAAGTTTCTAAAAGATATTTGTCTTTATTTATTTATTTATTTTCTTCCCGTTCGACTTTTGTCTTTCGGGGGTTTTGACGAGTACAATGTTACATACGATAATTTTACTTTGTCATCCTCAGGCAAATGCGGGTCTCGGAACAACCCTTCACTATTTTTAAATTTCTAATTTGGATATCTTCTCTACGAAAAGTTTGCATTTGTGGTTTAGAGGAGGAGGGAGAGTGCTTGTGGGAATAGGGGGCAAAAAATTTTATGGATTAGGGTGGGCGAAAGAGATCTTTAAAGATATTTATCCTTAGAATTAATTTTATACATGAATATAAGAATAGAGATATTCATCTATTAAATTATCACTTGATGCTCTAATGCAGATAATTCGTGATATTCTAATGATAGGTTTCTTAAGAGATGGATGATGTTTGGTAAAAACCGTTCTTCCCATGCAGAGTTTGTTTTGTCTCCATTTTTAAGCCTATTAGGGAAATCCAGATCTACGGTGACGTACAAAAACAAATAGTTCATTCATCATTCATATATGCCGAACTTCTGTTAGCAATTTCCTTCATAAATATTTCTTGGACAGTCTTCAGAGATCTAACCAGACACCTTTTGTTTTTAAAATTTATCTCTGGTAGGAATATTCATAAGCATATATTGGAGTTATGAATCTGATAATTCCGGAAGTTAAAAAATATTTTATTATTAAATATTTCATATTAATAAAACGCGTTTATTGCGTTTTGTGAATAATTGTTGTTTTTGCTAGTGTTTTATTAGAGCCAATATATTTTGGAAAATTTCCACTTGTTGGCAATTTGACTCTTCATACATAGAAAATAATATAAGTAATAATCACTTAACTACTGCAAAGACAGAGTTTCTACTGTAATAGTAATTATTCCAGTGGAGTGTTTTTTGTGTAAATTAGAAGAATTTTTAATTTACAAATAGTATAAGTGGGAGTACAACTTTTGTTTTAGTTAATGAACTATTAAAAACTCATCATCAAAGTTTTGAAGCAACATAGTTTCATCAACTCATTTACTAAAAATGTAGTTAATTAAGAAAAATAATATTTTGTGACAATGACACAGAACCACAAGCTTTACCTATAATGAATAATTTGTTATAACAGTGTGACTTTTTGACTAAAAGCGATATCCATTTAAACATTTACGGGAAAATTCCCTTAAAAAAATGATGATTATAGAAACAACATGATTTGATTCAAATATTGTGCTCCATCCCATATGCTAACTCTCTGTATGTGTTTGTGGAAAGCTACGAGTATACTATATGGAAAAGTTATGACGAAGATATTTTATAATAAAAAAAAATTGGTGAAACTCCTGATAATGTCAGCATCATTTGAGTTATTCATACCTTAATATTATCAATATAGTTTCCCCATATTTCAAGATTATTATAAAACAGGGTAGTTTATGGAGATAAAACTACTATTACTACAGTTCTACTATTATTTTCATTATAACTGTACGTATAGTAGATTCGAAAAATTTTATATCTGAAACAAAGGCGAATCCCACTCAGATCTTTATTTAAAATACAGAAAATGAAAAATAATCATAATTTTATTAGATTTATTTTTATATTTCAAAATACTTTTGGTACTAATATATTTAAATTATATTTTGTGGATTTATTATAATACAAACAAATCATATATTTTTTAATATAACGCCTTCAACGATGTCCCCGAACTTCATTTCAAAATATTTTATCAAGAAGACTTAAACATTTTTACTTTTCAGTATTAAAAATGCTGTTTAATTTTACAACATACCCCTTTCTTGCTCACATTATGCATTTTAAGAAATGTAAGAACGTTGTGAAAAGTGTGTTTAAAAAAAAACTTGTAGACGCCGTTGAACATCGCTTCAAAATTTTCCCAGGTAGTACAAGGGGCGAGCGATACTCCAGTTGTTTCAACACGAACCGTCCAATACGCACTCAAACGCAGGTAATAAATTGTCCGACGTATGAAAGTACTCTCATGTGTAAACCCGTCTTCATTTACCTGACCTCTTCCTCCCGCTACCCTTCCTTCCTTCCGCCCTGTCGCCCGGTGACCAAGGGACAGCGGAAGGGCTGCCCTGCGGATGACCCGTTCCCAGGAAGTGCAGCGCGCAGGTAGTGACCACGTGCTCCACTACCTGCGGCCTGGTTTTTTACCGGGCCAATAATCTGGACCAGGGCGCGGCCCGAATGACCGCGGGTCAGGCCGCCCGGGGAGGGGGGGCGGGGGGGGGGCAGGGAGGAGTTTCATTCGGATGACCATCCACCACCCTTCCGCTACCTGCGGCCCTTCCCTTCCGCCCGAACAATGATCTGGACCATCGGATCCGTTATGCTCCATATAGGAAGCTTCGGCGGAACCCTTTGCCTGGCCGTCCGCGCAGGACAGCGCCCATTCAATTTGACCAAAGGGTAGCGGTAGATGACCGAAACGCGCCGCGGTACCTGCGCGTATTTTTTCAGGCGCCGCGTCGCCCGCCATTCAATTTGCCGGGCGGCGGGCGGGCGGGCGGGCGGGGCGAGCTTGGGAATCGCGCACACGCTCTGAATACGGCGCGAAGGCTAGCGACGGCCAGCGTCCGCACCGCGCGGTGACCGCGGCCCAGAAAATATCGAATAAAAGCCCTTTCTAACTGACCGTAATGCTCTACCTGGGCTATTTTTTCCGCGACGGCCGACCGCTGCTTGCGCAAGCCCGAGAAAGCCCCTGCAAGTACACCCGCCTGCGCGCCGCCGCCGCGCTCGCCAACGGTCTCTTGGAGGTGACCGGCGGACGCTCGGAAGGAGCGCCGGGGGTTTTTTCGGGCGGCGATCTGGATCGCTTGTGTAACGTCCGGAGCCGCGAAGGCGGTAGAGGCCGTTGGATACAAGATTCGCTCGGCTCGAAATGTAACATGTGGCGAATGGCGTTGGTCGACCCTACAGAAACCGTTGGCGTTGCTCTCTTTAGCTGTCATCTGCAGGGTATTTAACTAAGAGCCCTTTTGTTCAGGTTGAAATACAGCGGATGGCATGGAAAGTTTTAACATAAACCATGAAATGCATACCTTTTTCACAAGATGATCCAGCACTTACTCAATTAAATAAAGATTTCAAGAGACAACAATAATATACAATAGTATAAATCTAAACAGAGGAGTAAGGTCGTCACTGGTCTACTAATTTGCATAATTTCTTCGAGGTATTATGGAAGCTAAACCATCAGTTTGCAACAAAAATTTACAAAATTTTTAAAATGAATATGTAGTGACAGAACTACATATTTAAGTATACGCTAGTAAGTTACTGCATTTAAGGAAGTAGAAAAATTAGGGGAAAATTGCTTTATTTATTTCAAAAATGTGTTTTTCACTACAATGCTCAGTTCCCAATGATTGTACGATGTTTTTTTATAAAATTCACAATTTTCTGTTTTGGTGAAATGATCTTCTACCTCAAACATTGAGTTCAAACACCGCAAAACTTACGCTCCATTAAAAAAAAGATATTTTCTTCCACGTATATATCAAGAAATGAATAAAAATTGTTTGCATAAACGATCAACTGAAGATATTTCTTTTGTATTTCTCTTCATAAATATAGTTCTTCAGCATTTTTAAGAAAATATAATATAAATTCTCTAAATGATGATAATTGTTTTTTCTGATGAATCATAATATTTGTAACCTTATTTGTAAACATACACTCTTCGGAGCGAATGTGAGTTCGGTTGATTACGTCAGGAAGGTTTATCACGCGTTCGTCCGCGGTACGGAACTACGCAAAATTATTCGACATTTTCTTAGAACGCTTACGTCACAACCGGAAACCTGAACATACTATTTCTAACGAGAATGGAAAGAAAGAAGAAAGAAAGGAGAGAACGGGAAACGTATCACTCTTAGGAAGTAATGATAATGAATGCGCAGGATATCCACATCCTATACGTCACGTTCTGGAAAGATGTAAATTTACATTCCTTTAAAGCATTACTAGTATAATCTTTAATATTATCGTTTACTTCCTCAGGTTTTTTAATCGGTTTGCAATCTATTAATGAGATGTGACGTTTTAATTCCTTTTGAAACATTGGAACATCATTAGGCAAGCTCGCATTTTATTCACGTCTGATGATTGTCCCTATGCTTTTATTGAAATTCTAAACATTGGCTCAGCAATATGGAACAGTATGATAGTAGTGGAGTTCAATCACAATAGTCATATATAATCAATGAAATTATTTTTTTTAACGACAGTCTACTATAGCAACGTAACAAGTCAACCGAACGAAATGTCAGTGTTAAGGAGCGGCGTTTGTTATGGATATGAACAGTCCTCTGTTAGTTGAGAACAAATGATGTGTATCCAAAGAAGGCGTATGAGTACTGCTGTTACGTGAAAATAATTTATTGTTTTTGTTTAATATTATATAAAGAAGAAAGTAATAATATGAGTAATCAATAACACACTGCCGACATCTCAAATATGACTTGATTGGAAACATGGACTATCACCTGGGTTTACAAACTTCAATCGCGTCCGTTATTTTATACATGCACAATGTCGTTAATAATTATAACAGTCTAGCCCAATACGAAGAACCGAACGACCATTTAGTTTTCGGGTTTATGCTTTTTGTTATTTAAGGTTGCATTAACATCTGGGTCATTAGCTACCACTATTGCATTTAATTGTACAGTGAGTGTGAAGATGACGTCATATGATGATGAGAGGGGGAGAAAGAAGGGACAATACAACCATGCTCAAGACGGGACTCAAACCCGCGATCCTTCGATTCGAGATCGCTACGGCGCTACTTCCTTAACGATCTCGACCACCGGGACGTTCGGCGTATGCTGTGTTTGCTAATGTTAGGTGATTTTTCCACTGGACGTGCGTAGAAATCGTTTAAAAGTGTTTTCACCGATTCATGAAGAAATTTCCCAGGCCCTAACGAGGCAGTGCCAGGTCTTGTCGACCATGCCGCCGTCGGTCAGGGCGTAAGAAGGGGTAATCACAGGTACATTAGTACCTGCGGCCGATCACGCGGCGCGGCGCGGCGGTAGCGGCGGCCGCCGAGGGACAGCGGTCAACCCCGGGAAAGGCAACGCAAACCGTTGGAAAGGGTTTGGGTCTGAATGGCGCCGGACGCCGATCGCCGTCCGAAGAACTGTAGCACCTGGTGGGGAAGGTCCAGCGTCGTCCCCGGCCACTGCGCCGTTTGGGCCACCGCAACGCGGCCCCCGGCCGCCGCCGCCGCCGCCGCCTTTGCCCCCGGCCGCCGCCGCCGCCCCCTCTGCCCCCGGCCGCAGGCAGTCGCCGCCCCCGGCCAGAGCAGCCGCCGCCGCCGCCGCCACCGCTGCCCCCGCTCCACAACCGCCGCGCCGCCACCGCCGCCCCTTTGCCATCGCTGAACTCGCCACCACCACTGCTACCGCCACTGCCTCCGCCACCGCCACCGCCGGCGTCTCCATTGCCAACGTCACCCTCTCTACTTCTGAGGCCTTCGAAACTCAACCGCCACCAAACCGTCGTAGCCGCCACCACCATCAAAGTCCACTGTTTGCACCGCCGCTGCCGCCACCTCCTCTGCCCCGAAATAAAGCAGAAGGCAATCACCATCTCCAGGGGGTGCTGCGGCCCCAGCCGCCGCCTTCAACGCCACCGCCCCCAGACCTTTGACTCCACCAACCAGCGACGACGCTGCTGACCCCGCACGTTACCATCCTTTCCATCACTTTCATGGCCATGCAAATCGCCGTTCCATCGGAATCTTGTCGCTTCCACAATTGCCAGCCAACCAACGACGGCCACTGCCGTAGCCATGGAGTTTGAAACTCCGCTTTCTCCGTTTCCAACGCCGCGTTCTCCGCCATCGAGCCTAACACCTCCGCCACCACAACCAACAGTTCCCAACGGCCATTGCCAAGCACTTTGCCAGCAGCACGACATGGCCCTGGCGGCGGACGGAGTGGCGTCATCCTCAGCCGCCGGCCCGCCCGCTGGGGCCAGGCGTCGACCAGCGCCTTCCAAGACCGTTAAGAAGGGCACGGGAGGCTCTGCAAAGGGCGTGTTGACTTTCTAGAAACATCTGGTGGCGGTTAACATGTATTGCAACATCACGCGTTTGAACAAGAAATACGTTATAGTTTGGGAGGGAAATATTGCCATTCTATCAAATAGATGCTTTGCAATGGAATTAAATAAGTCTCAACATCCAAAAAATGTAATTAAACATTAAAATTATAACATAAACATTACGTCATGACATTAGTAACTGCCATTTCAAACGAATATGGACAACAGTCATAACTAGCAAGTATGTCGAAGGTGAGTCATGAGAGAAATTAGTCATTTGAACCATGTTACGTCTTGCTTCGATACGGTAATACTCTCACAAGTGGAAGGACACGAGAGGTCCAAGTGGTTAGGAGTGAGGGACGTAAAATATAACTAGAGAAGATATGTTTAAATTGCCCCATAACTTTGTGATGAACGTTTTTGCACATCCATATGCTCTGTTCAATTACGTCGCCTTTTTTTCTTCAACTTCATCCTTGAAAACGATTGTCAAGCAAACTATCAAATACAATCAACTCATTGCGTAAGTATACAAACTGATGACGTAGAGTGCAGTGTGAGCCAGGCGCACTCAGATGTCGAGAGGGTTGCCTGCCGGCCGCCGAAGCAACCAAGGTGGGCGGCAGTGGAAAAAGCAGAAATCAAGAACAAAACAGTAAATATTAACAATGAAACAAATGATTCAGTAAAACATAGTGTTAAGATATGCTAAACGTTCTTCATAATAGTGTTCCCAAAATAATAAAAACAGAGAGTATGTACAATCAGAATTGTTTTTCTTCAAACTATCACTTTTGTTAAGGAGGCAATTGAATTAATCGATTCAATTTTTAACTAAATTTATTTCAAAAGTGTTATTTTTAATTGAGTGCTATGATACGTTCCATGTTATTTTTGAAATCCCGAAGAGTTTTTATGGTTTGGAAAAGTTTATTTTTGCCTGTCCGACATGACTGCCTTCCAGGGCAACAATATAATACAATACTATTTGCTCGTTAATTGCCCGCAATGTTGCAGACCGTTGTTTTGATAGAATATCATTGATATTGAGCCAATTTGGTTTTGTCTAGTACTTTAAGCTAATCCTGTGATATATTTAAAACAGGTTTTTCGTTTGGAATAACGCTAGAGTGTTCTACTCGCAGAGCTTGAGATGTTTCTTTGATTGAGAGATATTGGGCATATTCAACATGCTGAACATCGCAACTTCCTCTGCTATAACAAGCACTTCAATTACGGGACTAATACCCTACGTAGTTGACACGACCGGAACAATACATATTTAAGAAGAAGACGAAGAAGAAGACGAAGAAGACGAAGAAGAAGACGAAGAAGAAGACGAAGACGAAGAAGACGAAGAAGAAGAAGAAGACGAAGAAGAAGAAGACGAAGAAGAAGAAGACGAAGAAGAAGAAGACGAAGAAGAAGAAGAAGAAGAAGAAGAAGAAGAAGAAGAAGAAGAAGAAGAAGAAGAAGAAGAAGAAGAAGAAGAAGAAGAAGAAGAAGAAGAAGAACTTCTCATTCGTTTTTTAATTCTGACACTTTAGCGGGGTGAAATAAAATAAAATAAGCGATTCGCTCTCTGTTTTATTCATTTGAACCCTGGGAACCGTCGGAACACGGAGTAGTAACCCTCATTGCATCGTGTCTTGCTGGACAAGGCCATTAGCTGTCGAAACGATGTGGGTAAAGACTGAATCCCTCGAGCCTCATTAATTCAATTTTGCTATTTCATTGGTAAAATGTAGTTCAAATGTTTTTCCTCAACGCAGAAACTTGTCTTATCATTTACCAATAATTTTTCCTTCATCTGAGTCATGGGAATTTCCAGATTTAGAATACTAACTGGCTAGCCACATCATCCGTTCTTAGAGCAGAGAATGGCTTGAAGATGCGAGACAATCTGTCCGTCTAGGCTAGGGCTACAATAATCGATTTTTTTCTGAGCCGCAACGACTAAAAGAAAGCGTTTTCAATTTATTCGTTATTAAAATGCAATGATATCTTAAAAATGCATTACTCATTTAATCAATAAAAGATGTACGTTCGTAGAAATATTAACTTGATCATTTTTCTCTGTTCTACTTTCTTTCCCTTCTCGTATTTGAGAACTGGAATACACTTCACTTGTGGCCAGTATTCCGAGTAGGCCCTAATGCAGATCCTATAAGAATATAAATACGGAAGAAAACTTAAGTTGTATAACTTGCACAAAACGCTGCCACAGATATAAAATACTTGTTTTCTCCATAGCTCGATGAATAATAATTTTAAGCAATCTGAATTTCATTTAACAATTTTCCTTGATAGACCCTGGAACATTCAGTAAATCACATATCGTCTTATAAAATGGTAAAAAAAGATTGAATAATCACTTGCAATTAGCAAATTCCCCGATATTTGATAATATTGTTTATATAGGATGGTAAAATTGTACGAATCATACGATTTCTATTGTCACGTGTGTCTATTAAGGACGCTCAGGTACTCTATGCGATTCTAAAACTAGTAGTGAAACAATAGCACATACTTTGTGGCATAGTTTTCAATTTTTGCAAGTTTCAATAATTCAGAAAGTTGAATGAAAATTACACCTGCGACATTGTTAGGTGTCTTTTGTTCTATACGAGAAAATATTTCAAGAAAAAATTTAAAGTCGTTTTTGAGAAATAAATTATAAGGATAAATTATTTAATTGCGTATTTAAAAAAAATAGCATATAGGTTAATTTTAATCAACTAATACGTCATGACATTTTATTGTCCTTTGTTTACGGGTTTCAAGTTCTTTATTATTGCTCATTATTTCCAGAGACTTCGTAGTGGCACGAAGATAATATACGGGCAGTTATGATATACGAGTGTTTTTAATTTGTAAAAAATAAAATAACGCTCCTATTGCTGTTGGAAGCATGTTACGTTGAGTCGATTCTTTCAATATGAAACATTCAGTAAGATTAATCGTTATCACAAGAAACGAAGGCATCGCTTTCATTTACTAGTTATGTGCGAGTCGGAGTTATGCATTGGTGTCGTACTCACGGCGCAGTGCAATCCAGCGAGTGATCCGTGTCCTCTTTCTCCAGTTAGCTCAAGGAGGCCGGAGGCTCGGCCGAGCATTAGAGCGAACGAGCGGGACTCTTGAGCAACTGATTGGGCAACTCAGGCGGCGTGCGTCGCCTCCCGCCCCCTCCTGGCCTCTCCCGCTCAATGTCGCCCTTTGCCGCCCACGCCCACTCACTCCGTCTGTCCCTCCCACTCCCACCCGCTCGTCCCCCCTCCTCCTCGCCCTTTGCCCCTCCTCACGGCCCTTCCCGCAACCTCCTGCCCTCTCCCGCCCTCTCCCGCCCTCTCTCGCTTTCCCAAAGTATTTGGGGCCTGCTCCCTCCCCTCTTCCACCTTCGCCCTTTCTCTCTCTCGCCCTCTCCCCATCGCCACTCACCTCTTCCCCTTGTCTCCCATTTCTTCCCGCCCTCTCTCATCGTTTCCGTCCCCCTTCCATTCCCTCGCGCCGCCTCCCCCACCTCATCTCCCCTCGTGTCACCTTGCGTCGCCGCGTGACCCCTGCCGCGCCGCCGACTACCAATGCGTGTGCGTGCCAGCGTGCTACGTAGTGCGTAGCGCGAACTCAAAGAGACATTGCAACGATTCCAGTTTCTTGACTTCTCTTCATTTCTTAATGTGAAGAACAATTTTTTTCTCAAAAAGTATTTTTAATGCCATCTTTTAATGCAAGGAATAAAACTTCTGCGTAGCAGGTATGTATCATAAGTAAACAACAGGAAAAAGAATAAAGATATTGTTGTCTGTCGAAAATAGAGGCATTTAAATGTAAGGTGCACACAATAAAACAAATTCGTCGAATTTCAATGCTGCTTCGAAAAATTCATTTGTTTTTGAGTTTTTTTTTTTTTTTTTACATTGAATAGAGGCTAACATGGATATCGTGAGATTTTTCCTGAACATTTTTTCCGATCTCATTCTTGAAATGAATGGTGATAATAATGATGACTGAATATTTTCTGTATTTATCCTAATATTTATTAGATTTTACGAATATTATTTCTTGGTCCGATGATTGTGTCACGTACAGTGCCCTTCAAAGTACAATTTGTAATTAATATCAATTCCCAAGATACGTACGATTTTTCTACTTCACCTTTTTTCTCTGATCTTTACAATGGCCATTGTATGATCATCCCACGACATTTTCTATTGCCATATTTTTCTTCCCCTCCCTTCCTTTTGCACGTCACAAGATGAACCCAAGCGTTTACCTTGGCATCCGATGATGAATATGGAGAATCAGAGAGAGGTCGGAACACGCCACGAAGCTTGGAGATATATAACAAACGATTCTTAGGAAGGAATCATGAAGGTAGACATCGACTAGACCTACTTATAAAGCTAAAATCTCTCCCAAAATAAAAAAAAATCACGCTGAATGTTACGTAACTAGTCCTTTCGGCAGATTCAAAATAATATTTTTACATTTACATTGTAAAAAATACTGCAAATAAATGATACTGGCCTTTCTAGAAACGGTGAGATGGCAATCTATCAAAATTATGTCCAAGTGTTTTTCACACGTTTACGTAAAAAGTGTTTGGTCAATTTAGTCTTTTTTGTATAAAATGTCACTCCAACTCCTCCCGAAGAAGCAGGTCTGGTAACTGCATCATTGATGTTAGAGAATAAGTGAAGACAGGTAAATAATCGATTTTATTCAATACTGTAATCGAGTTAAAGGCGATAATACTCTTAGATACGAAAAAATAAGGAGGGTTAAAAAATGCTAGTAGCTTCGTAAAGATCGAACCCAGAAAAGTGCACGCCACCTAAGGTCCATTCAACATTGAAAGTGACAAGAAACTTGCGAGATCGAACTCGGAGTATTTTCGGAACATTCAATATTGGGTCAGTAGCCAACTTCCTTAGGATGTACCGGGCGCCCCCGGGGGCGCATATCCAGGCATTTGGTGCATTTTGTGCTCTCGTCAGGTGTGCAAGCACACCATCAGGGAACCATCTGGATTCGCCAAAACGAAACCTTGAAGCCAGTTCGAAGCGTGCGTGCTGCTCGCGTGGTTACTGGAATCACGTAATGCCACTTTCATCGCAGCGAAGAATCCCACCTCAATGGCCACGAGTATCGCGCACTGCCACGCCGTCTCCGGGGCCCAACTGGGAGCCAGGCCACATTTAGATACTTTGCAGCCCCATCTGTAAAATCCAATTTGGGAAGCCCTTTAGAAAATATTAGTGCAGATTTACAAAAAACGAATTATATTAAAATATTTTTTTTGTAAAAATGCAATTGAAAATAAACAAATTGCTTACAAGTTGATCAATATTATCCTTTTCATTTAAGCACATTTTTAATTTTTTCGCACAAATACGCGTTTATTCCTTATTTTTTAAATACAAACCTTTTATTTCAGGATATTATTTGATTAACGATTATTTTACAGATAAAAACATATTTTATGACATTTTTTCGAATTTTATGATTTTTTTCGGAGTATCCCACCTATGAGTACCCCCCAACCAACTGTTGATTTTGCTTGCAAATGAACCCGGCCCTGCTGGAAGCCCCAATTTCGAAATGCACTCCCAGTGGAAGAGGGCGACAGCGCCTGCTCTCGGCGGCCGGCGGCCCACAATCGATGGCCCTCGCCGAGCGCGAGGATCGAACCCATGACTAAGGCATGCGCGGCCCGCGCTGCGCCGCGTCCATTCTGCATGAGCTCCGCGCCACCGCGCTGGCCCCCGGGGCTGACGTCACATCCGCAGGCGCCCCGACGCGGCCGCCGATCCGGCACGCGGCGCCGCGGGTCATGTAGCGCGTAAATGCGCACGCGTGGCTGCGGTGGACTGGTCGCCAGGATTTCGGATGCAGCGATGCGCTCGTAAATGCTGGTGGGTGAACAAACCGCGATTTTCGAACGCAACATTTTATTTCGCGCATTGTTCTTTGTGGTTCACTAATAGTTATTTCTGCACCAAAGGCTTTAAAGGGCTCTAATGATGGAGCGGAAAGTCCTAGGGCCTTTGTCCTGAGGGCATTTTGTCCCCCGAGGTCATTAGAATCAGTTAACGCTTGTGGTACGTACATTATGTTATGTTTTAATGATTCAGATTTACTTATTTACTTATTAGTTGTTAACTTGACTCAGTTTGTCTTTTCATATTTTCCTGCCATAATTGCCTTTCATAATTACCTCTCATAATTCCCTGCGTAAGAGAACATGTAGCACCAATGAATTATTTTCATACTTCCCTCATAACTATGATCCTCTCGATCCAGTAAAGTTATGCAGTGTATATCCAGCTCCGTATCGGAGACAATAACGCATCAGTACAAAATAAAATCACTATTTTGATGAATTTCTCTTCTACATCCTTGGTTATGATGATAATGTTTCGATATAGGGAGGATCGGAGAGGAAACAGTCAGTCATGGCACCAGGATGATGTTTGTTTGTTTTTTACTGTCATTTTTGTGGGCGCACCACGACACAGATCTTCAGCCACAGGCATCGATAGCCATGCGCCTAGTTCCGGTTTACCTACCATAGCCTCGCAGGCAAGAACATCCGGAAATATTACATTACGTACCTTATAAAAATAATCAAGTCATTCACTGAATACATATTCACATAATTATTGGCATACATACTACATTAAAAGTACATGAATAATTGAAAGAAAAATATGTATGGTCTATTAAACGTATGGTAATCAATACTGGAGTTATAGTAGTTGTATACATTGATTACTTTAGATTGCGGGCTCTTTAATTCATGCACAGGCGAGTAAACCAGTCATAATTTAAGTACCCAAAATACTTCCTGAATTGATTTTGTAGCGAAGAATAGGTTAAGGAAAGTGTTGGAAGATACGAAGAGCAATCTTTTCAATTGCTGTCCTTAAGCACAAAGCAATATTCAGGGACATTTCCTCAAATGATTCACTGTGCATTCTCCTGTGCAGTCATTAGGTCAAGGTTTGAAGCGATCATGTTCGTACATGACCGCCTCCCGGAATCTGGAACAAAGATTCTCTTACGAAGCCTCACAAAAGGCGTTTTGCAATAGTGCACGCAGACTGTTGCCTGTCTTTTCAGACGCTCACACAGCTCTACTTCATCTTACTTCCGTACAAAGCCATGAATCGATTATTACTAGTATAGAAGACTTTCCTATAAGAATCTTAGGTTGAGAGTTCAACGCCAAAGAAGATGTAGAATAAGGTGTTCTTGCTAAGAAAACTATTGGCCTTCTCAAAAACAAGGAATACGATTTAGAATATAATCAACTATTGTAATTTTCTTGCTCTAAGTTGTTGAAGCGAACAAACGTCAGTAACAATACTTTTATCTTTCGACAACGGCACTTACAGCTTATCAAGCAATGAAGGCATGTTTTACCCATGTATCCTGGCTTTTCTTTCTGTGGACATTTTTCAATTTATATCCAAATTAAGATCAATTACGGGTTAATATAGTATTCGAAATCAGAATACTATATTTCAGATATTTCAGAAAAATCTCTAATTCGTATTATTCAGAACATTTTCCGCAGGTATCAGTAATAAAACGAACTGAAGTTAAACTTCAAATTCCAGGCACCAGTCTGTCTGCGCGGCTGCCGGGGCATCGCACGGTTCACTTTCGCCTCCCTGCTCTGTGATTCAGGCATCAACAGACGAACACCCGCGATAAAAACAACCCACTGCCATAATTTTTGGTATGTCTAACTTACGAAGGTCAAAAATATTATGAGAGGAAGTCACACCTACAAAAGGAGAAAGATGAACCACTGAGAGATTTCCTTCTAACCTCGGGCAAACGATGAGTGAAAGCATAAATGCTGTTCTGTGAATCATTCCCTAGCTCAAGCTGGAATTTCGACTGAACGTAGTACATTAATACAATTTTAATAAGACCAAATTATCAATTTTCAATTCCATTCGTGCAACTTTAGTATTATTAGTAACATATCCATAACTTCGGTACATAATTGTAATTAGAGAGGCAAAACAAACAAAAAAAACAACACATTTTGCTGTCAAACTGTAGAACCAAATGGCTTTACATGTGCATGTTAAACTAAAATAACTAAATATTACATTTCACTTAATATTTTAAATGCATATCACCGGACATTCAGATCCTACTTTTGCCTTTAGAGATATAGTTGACATGACTGTTTCTATTTAATTTGTTTTCGTTGGAAGGAGAGGAAATGTGGGTTTTAGAAAAATATTGCTGTTACGTTACCGCTTCGCTGGAAATTGCTCTTGCTATCAGTAGAGGGTAAAGACATAAGTTTTCCTTCGGCTTTCTTTTTACTTTGATGATATGGCATGTCCACTTTAGGCGATGAACAAGAGACACATCAAGCTAATTGATAGCTTGTTTGAATTGTGTTTCCGTCACTTTACTGTCCAGACGTGAAGACCTCTATCTTCATTTCACCCATTCTTTTATTCCGCGTGGTCGGAAAATGCCTCCTCGAATCATCGCCCTCTCGTAGCCCGGCTCGAATTCCTCTCCCCCCAGGAATATCTCGCGAGCCGCCTCCCTCGCCGGTTGGCATTCCAGGGCGCGTTCCTCCGGCGCGGGCGCAAGAAGCCTTTCTCCGAAATATCGACGCCCTCGCGCGCCGACGCCGACGCCGTCGCCGTCGCCAGTCGGTCAGCGGCGCCGCGGCGCCCCGCGTCCCGTTAGCCCCCCGCCGCCGCCCTCGCCCCGCGCCGCCGCCACCGCAGCCCATTGCTGCTGATTTCCTCTGTTTGTCTCCGGGCGTGTCATTACTCTGGTGGTAGTAGTAGTAGCGACAGTAGTAGTACGGGTAGTGGTTGTAGTACAAGTAAAAGTAGGAGTAGAATTAGGAGTAGAAGTAGGAGAAATAGGAGTAGAAGTAGGAGTAGGAGTAGAAGTAGGAGTAGGAGTAGAAGTAGGAGTAGGAGTAGAAGTAGGAGTAGAAGTAGGAGTAGGAGTAGGAGTAGGTGTAGAAGTAGGAGTAGAAGTAGGAGCAGAAGTAGGAGTAGAAGTAGGAGTAGAAGTAGGAGTAGAAGTAGGAGTAAAAGTAGGAGTAAAAGTAGGAGTAAAAGTAGGAGTAAAAGTAGGAGTAGAAGTAGGAGTAGAAGTAGGAGTAGAAGTAGGAGTAGGAGTAGGAGTAGGAGTAGGAGTAGGAGTAGGAGTAGAAGTAGGAGTAGAAGGGGCAGTAGCTGTAGAACTATATAGTAGTAATTGTACTATCCCGAAAGGAAGACGAATGCTCCCCCGCTGGAATATGAAATCTGGCAACCCTATACATCGAATGGCGTGACTTCCAGGGATCTCTCCCAGCCGGGCAAGCTCTATGTCCCCGACATACGTAGTAGTAGATATTTTCCAAACTCCGCCTGCTTACCATTTTGTTATCATTTTCTAACCCCCCAACGCATTGTTACGCATCTAGATTAACGGAAATAGCATTTCTACTTTCGCGGAGCATGAGGTTGCCCTCGCTGAAAAGGACTCCTTCCACCTCCTCCTCCGCCTCCCCCTGCTCCGTCCGAATTCCGCGGAGAGGAAGCGAATTAAGAGCTCCGCTCAGGCGCGAGACAGCGATCCTCGCGCCTCCTCCGCCGCCGCCGCCTCAGCCGCCGCGGTGAATCACCCGTAGCGGCATAAAACCCCTGGCGCCGCCACCGCCGACAAAAAACGCGGCCCGGCCAAGGAGCCCCAGCCTCTCGATCTGCCAGAGGCGGAGGGCGGCGATCTCGACCGGCCTCTCGAGCGCTCGCCTCGAGCGTTTTTACTGCTCAATTCATTTAACGTATTTGTCCGTGCTTTCTCGCCCGTTTCAATTGCATCTTGGAATATAGGTGAAACGTTTCGGAAGAACGAAAGCTTCAGCTGTCTGTTAGATTTCTCTAATTAACAATTGTTTTTGTTTATCGTATTTTGCTAGAATGAATTGTAGCATTGTTTCGAATAGCCCCGCTTATTCGAACCTCGCAAGTCTGATATTTTCGGATAATCCGAACAAAATTCGAGATGGAGGAAAAAATAAACAAAAAACACCTAATTTATATTCATTAAATGTATGAACGGAAAATCATAAACACAGTGTAAGTCAACCCATTTCTAACACATAGTATGTAGAATACCCGTTAACTGCAACGAAACAAACTGTGCTTTAATTCCTCTAAATATTATAGAAAATCAATACCGCATGCGATCGGTTATGTACATATTGTTCTCCATTGTTCGCAACATTGCCACTTCATATCGCTATGCTTCGTTGCCATTTTCTCACATCGCACGCGACGATGCATTGTCTCTGGTAATCCTATAGATGTACTTTAGATATGTACTGTACATTTTGCGGATAATCCGAACATTTGTGAATCCGAACACACCACACCCCTAATTAGTTCGGAATACCGGGGCAGTTAAAAACTTTTTTCATCTTATTCCTAGATTCCTGTCACTAACTGCAAGGATATAAATAATTGGTCCCGTTGCCCGCAAAGAACGTGCCCCGTTGGAGGAAGAAGTTACTAGATCTTCGAATAGCACCAAAAGGCGCCGATTTCGACAGCGGCTTAATATGCAATCTCGAAGAAGATTGCTTATGCAATCCCTTAGAAGAATAGATTGTCATATATTACATGTGACAAATATGTTCCGTTTTTTCACAAGAACAAAAATAATACAAAATAATGAGTAGTATTTTGATCTGATTGTAATTAGTAGTTATGTCCTACTCTGATGGGACAATGCATTCACTGTAACTTAATTGCAACATTTCAGAGACATGTGCATTTCCCTGTTTTGTACAAACTTCAACATTGTTATAGATAAATTGGATATGACGATTTATAGTTTCATAATTTAAAGTATAAACAATTAAAAATATGTAAGTCAAAGTAAGAAGAAGAATACAATTCATAAAATGTTAAAATTTGCAACGAATAAGGTTCTTAATGATAAAATATAATGTAATATCCGTCTTCAAATCTAAGAAGATAAAATATTGAAATTGATTCCTATCAAAAAAAGTATTGTCACAAGACGACTCCCCAATTCACCATATCTACTGTGGGAGTATAGTTTTTGAAATTCCACGCACGTTACAGGAGTAATCCTTCCGCAGTCGCTTTCACTTCGAAGAAAAGCTATTCTGCACGAAAGTGGACGTGCCAAATGCGCGTCCCCCGCAATGATGTTAGCCGCGCGCTGCAAATGAACGAGACGCAAAACCAGTCGGTCCGGCCGGCGGCCGCGCGAGTGGGCGAGTGGGCGGGGCGCAAGGAGGGGAGCGGGAGGGGAGGGGAGAGCTGCAGGACGCGTGCGCGCGCCTGCGCACTGACTCACGCTCGGCTGCCCTCTCCACCACCGCCAATGCCACCTATCACCACCAGCACCACCACACCACTGCCACCACCACCACCTCCACCACCACTGCTATCACCACCATCACCACCACAGCACTGCCACTACCACCACTACCACCACTACCAACAACACCAACATCAACACCACCACCACCACCACCACCACCACCACCACCACCACCACCACCACCACCACTACCACCACCTCCACCACCACCACCACCACCACCACCACCACCACCACCACCACCACCACCACCAATAACATTGCCGCTGCTGCAATAACCACCGCTGCCGTTACCGCCGCCACCATATCCTCCCCCTCCTCTTCTGCTAGCATCACATCCACCACAATCGTAAGGCCCTTCAGAAACAAACGAGCGGCGTTATTCTGTTTTTCGTCGCGCCGCGCCATCACTTCCGCTTCCACAGAATGCAGCGGTTTGCAGCATCTACTCTTTAATATCCTCACATTGGAACTGGAATTCTTGGGCCGAGAGGTTTATTGCCTTCTGACTTGAATTGCAAGTAAGAGAGAGGCTTTACATTCTGTAAAATATAATACACACGACATAATTTCACCTTAAAACATCGCCTTTCATCTGCTAATACTCTCTCACAGCATCAGGTAAATCTCATTTATAAAGTTCCTTAAATTGCTAATGTGATGACATATCGTGAAATGTCAACTTTACTTCATTGATTTGTGCAGGATTTTAGCAAATCGTATTAAAAATTTGTAAATTTGAATTCAGTTTGGCCCTCCTGGGTGATAGCAATAATGCTTACCTACGTGCACTCTCAAATACATACAATCCTCTTATAACATCACACACCCCCACACACACATACGTCATCGAATCAGCTCAACTAGAACCGACACTATTTTCGGCGCTATCCAACACTTTTACCACCTCTTTCAAAAAAACTTCCATGTGTGTATGTCGTAAGTGTACATTCATGTATTAAGTTACAGGAAATTACTTACTCTTCCATTTCTAAATAATGCACGGCTCGTGTTCTCCAGTATCTAATAAACATAACCAAGAAAGGAAAAGGTAAAAAAACATGAAATACGCCTTTTAGGCTTACGAGGACAAAATAGCATGACACATCTGTAATAGTATTTATCCGTCGTCGTCCTATTGGGTAATTCGCACTTTTGCCGTCAGAGTATTTGCTACCAATGGCAACGTTTCCTATTTCTGGTCAATGGACTTTACTCCTCTGAAGTACTTGTACGCAGAAATTTATGCCATTTTGCCAAATATTTGTTCGCAGACAAATTGCAAATAAAATATAAAAAATCAGTCAGGAAGAATATTTAGGAATTTCCCATCACGTCCATTAGTCTTAAGACGACGCCACACATGCGGTATTGCGACGCCACACATGCGAATCCCGAGCAACCGCACGCCGAATCCCGAGTAGTGTGAACGGGTTGCTTGCGATTCGCCGAGCGCCGAACATTCGGTATTCTCCCTACCCAACGCGTGTCGGTCTTTTCGACACATGAAAGGGAGCGAACATTCGCCGAACACGTCAGCTGTTCGGGATTGGGCGAGCAGTATCTCGCTACTCGGCGAATGCAGAATGTGTTGGACCGCCTTTAGCAGAAGACATCTAGTGGTTATAACCAGCCTGCGTATAGGTCATTGTAACCTTAGTCATAGCTTTACATTATCCGTGCCCAAATTATGGTCTTCCAATATTTAGTAAGCACCTTATTGTTAATTGCCATGTGATGACTGAAAGAGTAAATCCTAATATTAATAGAGGTCTTCATTATTTATTCAACTGTTATTCAGGATACATGAAGATTATTGAACTCCTTACCAAATTTAATCTGGTAAATTGTATTTAGCAATTGGTTAGATATTGTCAACCTCATGTACAACTACTACATCAATGTTCTACCTCAAATGTATGGATACTCCTTGCAATATTTCCGTATATTTGTGAGAACTGTATTTTGTAACTGCGGTCGCCAACGGCCAAGTTGTGTCTAAGGCGACCTTAATTTTTATTTTTCAAATCCACCGGCACGGCCGCTAGCCAGCCCAGCGAGGCCCACTAGTCGCGTCCCCCGGCGGCCGCCGCTCCATTGTTTTCTGCGCACGCAACGCCCGCTTTGTTTCCTAACCGTTTAGCAGCCTCTCGGAGCCGACTGGCGTTTTCACACTTGCACTAATGCGTGGACCTTGGTTGTAGTTTTCTCCATGGCGCTCATTATGACGGCAAGTCTGAATGTAGTCGTTTTCGTTTCTATTACGTAAAGAGGTGGGTTCTCCGTTGGGAAAAGAGTTGAGAGTGGCAAGAAACGTAGAAACTTCATTTCTTATACGGTGTTACCCCCTACTTTTCTGTGGTTTTTGTGTTCGAACATAATATTTCTTAATACAAACGATTTGACGACAGATGAATTACTTCGCACTTTCTGGGTGTGGTGTGTAGTGTTCTATGCTTGAAGTCTGATTGTATATATGTATTACATTATCATTGTATTTATGATACCACTCCTAGAAGAAAACGACAGCTTGATATTGTGTATCTTGAAATCAAAGGATAAATTCAGTTGTTGTTGTTGTTGTTGTTAATATTCCGTGATATTCTCCAACTTAAGACTCATTCACAACAATAGTTTAATCAACACTATGATAGTTCTCAATTTAGCATTTATTTTATTTATTTTAACACTGCCTTTAATTCGATTTCCCCTAAATTGTTTCTTTTGAAAAGTTCAAACAGCAACTGCTCTCTACTGAAATATTCGGTCAAGTAAAAAAAAAAGTTATCATTGGTCGAAACAACATCATTGAACCCACTGGATATCTAGAAAGCAGGTTCATCCAATTTGTAAATCTTTTTTCCTCAGTGCCCCGTGAAGTCATCAAGGCATATGGTAGGACGTGGAAGAAGGGGCGACCGGAGATGAAGGATATAATGTCATTTCAGCCTTTGCTCAAGAAAATTACCCGGGCCCGTGGGCACCCTCTTCCCACTTCCACCTCCGGAAGAAGGGAGATGGACATTTCATGGATGGACCTGAGATGACAAAAAAACGCGACGTATTTTACGTAAAATACGTATTTAGAGAAGTCTCAATTTCACTTGAAGCGTCGTTTTCTAAATGTCCTTAAAATGAAATTAAATAAAGCTGTATCTGTTTTTACAGCAGCCCATTGCGTGAACCGTGCATTAGAATATTAAAGATTGCGTACTGTGCGTGAATTAACATTATTATGGTATTGTGCTTATATAACCAAGCGTGAGATAAAATTGACGAGAAAATATAATATTCAATTTAACTTTACATAGATTTTTAGTTTATGCGAGCTGCTGACCCACAAAAGGTAACGCTGCAAAACACGCGAGAAATGCAAGCACGTAGTATAAAGAGGCGAGTAATTGATTGATTGATTATCGATGTTGGCCGGCACGCCAAGTGGTACAGCCATTAGTCCAGAAAATGTACCAAATGTTTTATCCTGGGAGATAGCGGTAGTTCTTCCTTCTTTGAGATTCGGCGCATGGAAAAGTAAGGAAAGATCGCGCGCGGTGCATGACCCGTTGGTTAGGGTACTACTATGGCATTCGCGTGGTGTTGATCGGAGAAACCTCGGAGAACTACCGATCAGAGCAGCCGCCTCTAGAATTCTCTTTAAGACAACCACTGAATTCGACCTAGCTGTCGAAAGTCTTGCTCCAACAGGACTCGCACCTTAAAACCATCCGGTCAGAGTCTCTGCAGAGAAACGAGCAATGCTGGCTTCGAACTAAACGCAGCCGATATAAAGTAGAAAGAGATCTCATTTTGCAGAATACGACATCAAAAACCGTAGTTGCTTGTATACCAGCATTATAAACGACCTCTTCTGTTATAATAAATCGTCCATAAATGGGAGATTTACGGTTCAAATAATGGCGTATTAGCATTTTAGGGCACGATTGATTGAGTCACCACACATTCAGCCAATCGCAGCGAGAGTATTGTGTGGAGGTACCAGGAAATGGAACAGCCGACTACCGTTTTCTCGCTCAGATGTCAAATACTCGAGACGACAAAGTTGTTTCACAAATTTAAGTATGATTACCGTATAAATTCATAATGCTGCTATACAAAAAATAGCGTTTGCAACTCGTTTATAACGGCGCTTTATTACATTCGTACAAATTTGAAAACTCGCTCCTAACGTCGCTCGTTTTCAAAACATGTACTCATGCAATAGAGCTTAACATTATCAACTAATTGCATTAACTTCTATTAAAGGATCCAAGACGAATATTTTACGAGTTATGCATGATGTAACGTGTGTTCCAACGCAACATGTGGTGCTCTGTAAAGTGCGTTCCAAGGTGTATGTGGGCCTCTTGTTTTCCTCACACGATCCGTAAACTTCTGTCTGTGTGAGATAGCACTAAGGGGTAATTCCTTATCCAACAATAGCACACTTACGAGGGAATGGGCAGAAGGTTTCTTCCAAATGGTACAAAACCGTCATCTTTCCTCAGAGTGATACATCTTGGGGGGGATATGCACGTGATTCGGACCAGTGGGCCACCCTGCCCACATGTATTGCAAGTTCTGGCGGATCGGTTCCGCGCCCAGCAGTAACACTTGCCGCGTGGCGGGCAGCGGGCCTTGCGAGAGCCGTCTGCGTCAGTCTGCCCCTCCCCCCGGCAGACCTTCCGCCCACCCATCCTCCCGCCCGCCTGCTCGACTGCTCGCCCACCCATCCATCCACCCGCCCGCCCGCCCGCCCGCCCGCCCGCCCGCCCGCCCGCCCGCCCGCCCGCCCGCCCGCCCGCCCGTCCGTCCGTCCGCCCGCCCGTCCGTCCGTCCGCCCGTCTCTCCGCCCGTCCGCCCGCCCGCCCGCCCGGCTACCCACAGCCCTACCCGGCAGACCTCCAAATGATTGATTTCTCTCCAACTAACTCTCCTCAACGGCGGTTGTTGCGGAGTAAAGAATCCGAAATGCCTTTAGCAAGTTTTAAACTTCAATTTAATTTCAAATTGTAATAGTGTTACCTACTGACGATTCTTAAAAAAATAAAAAACGACTAGTCTTATTAGGTAATGAAGCCTATTTTTAACATGGGACAAGAAACTGAGTAGCCTTAGGATCCTGAATGATTTTTACATAGTTTTAAGGGAAATATGTTCAGGTCGTATACAAGATACTAATCTGTTATGTGGAAAGAACATAATATATTTTCGCGTAAAACAACGGGAAGATGTCATATTTCACAAAGAGATTATGTGTATCAGATGTACAACTTATTTAGCATTTAGGTACTTAATGTTGTGTACGTATTCAGAGAAGGTTGATTTGTAGACTTTCCATTTATCGTCATGCAGTATTGAAATCTATTATATTAAATAACAAAAAAATGGGTACTCATGCGTACCATGGTCGCCAACGCCCCGTTCTCGGGAATACCACGAATAATTTCGGATAAATCAGGTAAGAGTTTCACTTCACGAAAGGTAGCTCGGGAAGATGTTCCCAGGGGACCGGCATTCGAAGAGAAGAAAAGCTGACACAGGAAAATAACATAAAAGAGAAAATGGTCGATAACGAACAAACGAGGCGGTCGGTTTAAAATAAAGCAACTCGTTTGCCGACGGCGACGTAAAGTCACGCGGCAGAGCGCCCCGGGTCGGCGCAGCAATTGGCAGCAGCGGCGGGCGGCCAGCGCGAGAGGCGGCGCGTCCGGGGACGCCCGAAGCGGGCCACCGGCGCATCGCGACCGGTCCGCCAGGGCAGGAAGCGCCCCCGACTCCTCTTCCGGCTGCAGGCCTCCGCCGCCAGCCTACCTGGCCGCCGCCGCCGCCGCCCTTCGACCTCCTCCGGTGGCTTCTCCGCCGGCGCCCTTTCATTCTTTCGCGCTGCCCTGCCCTGCCCTGCCCTGCAACCCGAGAGTCAACCGGACTGCTCGACCCCCAGCAAAGGTAGCCAAGTGATGGATGGAGAGATCGTAGTCCAGATAGTAGCCTTACTCCAATTCATTGTTCAAAAATAGCCACTTAGCATGTACTGCTCCGAAGAGGTAAAAAATGTAAAATTTCACAGTACTGAATCGTTTGAATATTATCGATAATATCATATCAATATGTTCTTGAAGCGGAGGAAGAGGGAGTTTTAGGAAAATTAATTTTTAAGTTTAGGAAGATAAGGTCAGTTACATGTCCAACAAGCTTATCTATTGATATTTAACATTAACTACTTTCAAATTAACCATGTGGGTATTAATATTTCTGACTACTTTTGTAGTTCAAGGATATAACGCAAATGAGTGTGATGCTGCACGTGCATAATTACGTAATTAAAAAGGTCACAATTGTGTCATTGTATGGAACACTAGTGTATATGTTCAATAGCTAATTAACTTTTGAATATTCTGGACATCCAAGTAAAAAACACAAGGTGACATTTCAGGTGTAAAAAAATAAAACAACACATTAGCATGTGCTACACAATGAGGAGAATACATATTTCTTATGTCATTTTGCTGAGAAATGCTTCGTTAATGCATTGCGATTCTCTTGTTCCATTATGTCACATACAGTCGTCGATGCACACGCATTTGTGAATTAGTTTCAGAATTGGCTAGCGAGTAACGTTTTATCAGCGCGGTTGCGAGTGTCCTCGCCATCCGACACAGAGACAGTGCGCTCGGTGAAGCCGATGAGACGCAGTCTTTGAACGATTTGGAAATAACTCCAAATGCTTTCTAGTATTTCTCGTACCGAAAGGCAAAGGAATTATTTACGGGTCATATTCAAAGGAACGTAACAATTAAGTGTTGGATTTGTACATTGAAATTCTAATTACACGATGTACCACTTTTAGTGATGGCAGAATTTAGCGATTTAAATTTTAAAAAATCGAATTTTGCAAACAAGGCTATAGCATTATAAAAATTAAGGTGTAGAATTTCGTAGCATTTCTTAAGAAAATTATTATTAAGGGAGGACTCTGAGATTAAAAAAATGTTTGATGTTTTTTTAGGTTTCTCATTAAAAGGGGATTAAGAGAAACTAATTTAATAACACGTGCGCCCTAAGCTTAGGACTTTTCTCTTTGCGTGACCTTGTCCGACCAGCAAACTGAGGAAGCTGAGGTCCCTTGAGATGACACTGAGAGCTCAGGCTTTCAGGATCAGAGTTTTAAATTGTTTTTATTTACTTTTTTTACTTTTTTTTGTCAGTCAAACTTTAATTATAAGTTAATAATCACGGCCACTCTCAAATTTAATGTTTTGAAACATCGAAGTCGATGACGCATTACCGAAGTCGATGTCGTTTGAGGCGAACACGAAGGAAACAATACCATGAAATTGAGCAATTATATGGCAGATTCACAACAATTTCGCACTTTGTACGTGATTTCGCATTTTATCGCAGATTTAAAACTTCAGAAATATGCTGCACCGACCGTCAAATATACAACTACTATTTTTTTCTGCAGTTGGAAACATTTCGCATTTTTCACAATTGCTAAAATGCACCTTCGCTAACTACTTTATTTCGATTTTAGTTTTATTTTACGTAGAGTTCTACGACCTAAAACCATTCGTGGCTCCTACAAATCAAATTATCTTATATTTCTTACATCGATTCAAATCCAGTTTGTTAAAAGTGAGAGATAAAAGAATGTTCCTGTTACTTGTACACTCAAGAAGTATATGTAAGGCATCGATGTATCTTTATAATTTCAGACACAAAAAAATTAATACCATTTTCTTAAAAATCACGTATCTATTAAAAAGATCACACAGGCAGTATGTTTCGTCGTAAGATCAAACTCTAGTACGTCCCAGTGATTCAGAACCTGCTCAGTGACAGGACGTGGTGTTGGGAGATAAGAAAAATTCGAGAACTAATCCAGTTGCGTGACTCGGTCAGACGGTACGGAGGGGTGATTGAAGGAAACGTCGGTACGAGGAGATGAATCGCTGGAGCGAGAGACGTGACGGACGTGTTCAGTGCCGAAACCGAGAAATTCGCTCGTGAACTACGTGCTCTTCGTGTTCCCCAAACGCTCATCACGTCCACCGAGGAATTCGTTCTAACCCTCTCGGTTTTTTTCTTTCTTTAGAAGTAAAAGAGCTCGAGTTTCCGTTGAGTTCCCTGCCCGCACTCCACCGAGCAGGAAATTCATTCGACGTGCCATTGCTCGTCACTTGTCCCGGAGGCAGCGAGGGAGACTAACTAAACAATCCACCATTATGAACTTGCGCTGATGTTTAGCCATTACGAGCATTTCATTGCGATCTAGAAAGGATCTCGTGGCGCCCCTACCACTCGGCAACTGTGGAACCAATTTGTGACATCCTGAGAAGATCTTTATTCCACAACGTGGAACTTAAATTATATGTCTAACTAAAATAAAGACACACTTAATTTCTCTCCTTACTTCTTTCTTTCCTTCCTTCTCTACTTACAATTGATTGGTTGCTTGTTAGTGATTCCGGGCGCGTCAACTACTAGGGTCATTAGTCCCGTAAGTGTAGTGTAAGTGTTTCCTCTAGTGGTGGCTGTGATATTCCCCCGCTGGATGGCGAGATCCGGCGCCGACCTACCGCCGACTAGCAGTGTTTTCCCCAACCAAGTATCTCCAAGCCACCTCTCCCGGTCCCTCAGTACAATAGCTATCGTTCGTACCACCACAAAAATATCGTGAGTACGTTAGTAAGAATCTCTTTTTTAAATAATAAGAATCATAATTTTTTAGTGTAATACCGTTATTTTGTGTTAAATTACTTGAGAAGAAGTAGTAATTATATAGAAAAACACTA
Organism: Gryllus longicercus; assembly: GCA_038098605.1. Lineage (NCBI taxonomy): Eukaryota > Metazoa > Arthropoda > Insecta > Orthoptera > Gryllidae > Gryllus > Gryllus longicercus. The sequence goes on from JAZDUA010000769.1 coordinate 205,678, forward strand.
TTTACTCTCTCATCTTCCATTGCGCCTGCACACTGTACCCGTATTAGAATGGAAATAATATCTCTCTCGGAGAAATGAAGAAAAATGCTACATTATTCAGAATCGAACGTGAATATGTATACAATGTCGTAATCGCTTGTATTCAATGATTATTCAACGTAAATAATAATGAATTGTCTTTGTAGATGTCAGTTGTTTCTCACGAACTATATAAATTATGTGCCCCATTGTTAAATGCCACTAACGGGGATTCGTTCGTTATCATCCACCTTCGGCTGTTGGGTCTCACTCATAACACAATTCTTCCGGACGAAAATGCACATTATGATTACTAATTTAAAGTTCTCGCAGAGCTGTTTTACCAATTTAATTTCATTGATGTAACACCACGGAATAACAGTTCTCCCACAGTCTGTCACCTGATGATGTAACCAATCAAGTTGCGAAACTGCGTGCTATTTGTCAATAAATGATTGTCATAAAAATAGAGGATACGCTTTTTATTGATATTAATTTAAAGTTCACTTCACGTCATTTCATAACACATCAGACTATAAAAAGATAAAAATTAGTAGTATGCATGTGAAAATAAGCGTCGTGTTTAGTGAGTCTAGAATTTAGCATCGTTAGCTATCGAAATTAGATTCTCATACTTTCTTCCGGAAATTGGCACAGGTCTACCAGAGAATATAAACCTTATCATCAAACACCTGATTCAGCTCTCCATCCATCAGCATCTAGTCTTCATTTTGCATTATTTTTGTCTCATCACTCCTTCTTCTTCTCCTTTATCTCTTGGGAGAAAATGTAAATGAGACATACTACATCTGCCCATTCTCCAAACTTTTACTTTAGTTTGAAAAATACTACAAAGCCATGAAAAGAACAGCTCTCATAATACACTATCATGCTTGAAGTTGACACAAGCCGGTGTAATGACACTTTTAGACCATCATAATATTTTGAATTTTTATTGATCTCTGAAGAATACGTTCAATTTTCAGATTTGGACTGAAACACGCCAATTAAGTTTTCATTCGGCACGGAAAAAATTTACCCTCAATTTTCGTCTCTTTTTCGAGAACAAGGCACTCTAATGTGGCAATACGTAATGCACCGTATTTCTGGATCGATTACTACAGAACGGAACCAAGAACCGCTTTCTCTGTGACAGAATTCGAACTTCATTCGCCCAACCGGCAGAACTTCCGATCCAAGTTAATTCTTTTCTACTTCAACCCCCGCTCATCACCTTTTGCCCCGTACCGTTTACGACACTTAGCCCTCCTTCCCTTCCGTTCGGGGAGAGAATGCAGATGAGTCCTTCCAAACTACATCCGCCCATTCTCCGAAATGCTATGAAACATAAAAAAGAAAAATAGTCCTACAGAAATGACGTTAAGCGAATCAGATGTTGAAAATGACTGCGAGCAATATATTGCTTCCTTCTAACCTATATTTTCTCAGATTGTCCGTTTTTCATTGTTCTTCTTAGGTTATCTTGCTCAGGATATAACTTCCCCCTTCTTCTCCTCCTCCTACTCCTACTCCTCCTCCTTCTCCTCCTCCTCCTTCTTCTCCTCCTCCTTCTTCTCCTCCTCCTTCTTCTCCTCCTCCTTCTCCTTCTCTATTTTCTCCTCCTCTTCCTTCTCCTCCTCCTCCTCTTGTGAGGGAATCCAGAGGAGACGTTCTTAACATCTTCTCCTCCATGTTTTTCTAAAATTCACAATTCACAAACAATAAAGCTACAATAAAGCAAGAGATGCAACAAAATACAGTCTATGATTCATTATTGTCTTATGCGCTGAAACACTTTTCTATTGTTGGAGTAACATTTTTTTAAAACTCAGGTGGTTGTATGCCTCATTAGTGCTAATCACAAAAAGTGTTTGGGATTCCTGATCTTTCCGGATCCCAATAAAGGACCAGGATCCCAATAAATATTATTATTAACTAGTGGCACGGAACAGGAATACTACTGCTGAACAAAAAATAAACTTTCAAATGTCCAAAAATGAACACACACTTTGCTCAAGTACAACGAATGATATGCTCTCGTGTAACGCTACAATGAATTAAATATTTTAACAAAAAGTCTTGTCGAATACTGCAATACTTTCGTCGAGAATTTATGGATACATAGTTCAAGAGTTATTTTCATTCCAAGAATACAAAAAACAGTTCCTATACTATATCGTACACGTGAATACCAAATATTTAATGACGGGCTGCCTCTTTCTTGGACCGTGCTGTCACATGAGGCCAACAGTGACATAAGCAGTCACGCCCTGAGTATGGTAAATCGATTGGTACGCATAATATAGAGAATAGGTGGAACAGAATAAATATTTGTATTTTCCAGACAAAATCTAAATTATTTCATTGATTTTGCAAATTACTCAAGTACCCATGGTTATCTAACAAAACTATAGACCCACGTGCCCGAAGATTCTTTTTTTTTTTTTTTTTCAATTTCCCCGCGCATTGGAAAAAAGTTATGTAGATACACCCCAAATGATATCAGCCAGAAAGACCGAGCAACTACTCCCCATCTCCCTCCCACAAATATTTAGGCCCCCTTGCTTCTTCCACCCCGCCCTCCTCCTCCTCCTCCTCCTCCTCCTCCTCCTCCTCCTCCTCCGGCGAGGGTATGCAGATGAGACGTGCCCTTCGTAACTCCACATCCGCCCATTCTCCGCGCCTTCGCAGCGCCCTCGCCTCCGCCCCCGCCCGCCCGCCCCTCCCCCCGGCCCCGCCCCCGCCCCCGCCCCGCCCGCGCCCCGCCTGCGCCCCGCGCGCGCCCCCGCGCGAGCCTTTATGCCCCGACATAAATCATCCGTTCGGAACCTCCCCTCCCCCCTCCCCTCTCCCCCTGCGCTGGCCACCAGGAAATGGCCGCGGTTACCCGTCGGCCCCATTACGTCCGAGCTCTCATTAAACAACTCGCCTTGCCCAACTGAAGGAGCTCCTTGCTAAAGAGGTATTGTCATTAAACGATCCCTTTGCTCGCTGAACCAAAGAGAAGGAACTATGGATGTTGGATTGAGGAGCGTTTTTTCAAAACTCGATAAATGCAAAAGAAATTCGATATTGCAGGTAATACATCGTTTAGGTGTATTTTGTCCCTATTGGGTTTTTTAATAAAATATCCCTCAAATGGGTTTTTTATTAAAACTCGACAAATTCGATTGTAAACTTTACATTTAAGCATTCACATTTACAAAATTGTAGCAAAAACTGATATACATGTTCCCTCAATTTCCGTTTTACGAAAACTGTCTTTTGCTTATATCGAGTTTTGAAAAAAGTTTCTTAATTGGAAGTTAATGGTAAGAAATTTGTGTAGTATTTAATGCCTTTTATTGTATTTTCAATTTAATAGGCCAATTTACTCCAACGTAAACTAGATGTTGCTTTCAAATGACACTGCAGTATGTGTGGAATTTGCTCTATTAGTAATTCAGTTCGTTTTGAGATCCTCGCAAAATTCGTTTTACGGAATTCAGTACAATTGCCTTAACGTGGTGTATTATTTGAAAGTTTATTTCTTTGGTTAACCCCATACCACCTTGGCAATTCTATATAGATACTGCTCTAAAGTGTCATTTGGCAGCTCCGTACAAGAAAATGTACTCATATACGAAGTGCACAAATACAAATAACTTGCATTTGTTCTACGACCCTGTTCTTGGTTTCTTTAAACCTTTAAATCTTATTCTTTGTCTTTTGCCTCATATTTCACAGTAAATTAAAAAGTTCCCCTCTGCACCTTATGTTCCTTCGTCATATGTCATATAACTGTAATTTTGTTCTATATAAAGCGCATAAAGTGAAACATGAAACATGACAACTCGATGTTATAAATTTGTTAATTGTTAGTGAAAAATGAACAAAATGACAATAAAATAACTTATCAAAAAATATATGACGCATGCCCTAAAATATAATTGTTCTACACACAACTACAATCACAAATCTGTAACCATCTTTTATTTTTTGTAGAGATACCATCTCAAAAAAAGTCCATTCACGCAGTTGTGCTCCATGTGTCAACCGCAGGCTGGTGTCATGTTGGAGCTGGCGCAAAAAGTGATATCGTATTACACATGACATCTCAGCTCATACAACGGAGTGGACAGGTCGTAATTACGTTTAGGATATTACAATTAATTTTGCCGCGGGTCGTTTGACACTCCCGACAAGGGTCGTGTCTCTCACGCACTTAATCCACAGTGGTTCGAACAAAAATCCAATCGGCTTAAAAATCTCTCACCTAGTTGTTCTGTACCCATTTATGAAAATGACACTCTATAGCAATGGGTATTGCCCATGTTTTGAGTGCACTGCGGTATTAAACCTTCACATCGCTTGCCACCATTAAAATGAATGTATTGATGTTAGAGCGTGAAAGTGTTGGTGGATTTCTGCCTCTGTTTTCTGATGAGCACAATATACAGGATGATTTGAAATAGAACGAAGTGCTTTGGTGGCAGAATGTGCGAACGTTTATCGGCTCACAAACAACTGAAAATAGCTGTTTACTTTTACAGCAAAAGTGGTGCTCTAAACAATATGCGTTTCAATCAGATGTTATTTGATAGAGTCTTTTAAATCCTGTTTTTCCGTAGAATTGTTATGCGTTGAGAAATGCACCATTGCGAATTCCAAAAATATTTTTAAAAACTCCTATATTGAAGCAAATATAAGAGTTATATTGTTTTACTTCGTGTTTTCATGTAGTTCAATCGATAGGTTGACGTTTAAAAACTTGCTGACTGTGAAATATACATTTCTGAGCTTATACAGTACACTAATTTCGGCGTTATTTAACATTAATATTTCTGTAATTACACATTCACTAAAATAATTAAATCAAAACAATTATCTCAAAGTAGCTACGGCCTAATGCAGCTATCCAACTTGGACCGCAACACTTCAAGATTTCGCTTGCTCTGAACAACCCGCCAATATTTCGACGATTTTTTTCATTGCGTCCTTCAGCGCGGAAAGCAATGTTAATCGCAAAAAGGAATTTGTACTCTGAAGAAGACCCCAAAAGTATTGCCGAAATGACCGCCAACAAGCCCTCTACCCTTAGCGGTCCAAATGTCCGTGATCGCTAAGGCAGTAGGGGCGTAGTGCTCTTGGACGAAAGGATCGCGGGTTCAGGTCCCACCTCGTGAATGGATGTATTGTGTTCGTCTTTTCACTTCATCATCATCATCATCATCATATCATGTCATCTTCATAGTTACCACACCGTTAAGTGCAATAGTGGTGGCTTATTACCTAGATGTTAATGCGACGTTAAATAACAACAAAAAAGCTTACGATCCGTTGTCAGGCGAAACAGCAGATATCGGATGCCGCCGAGAGCTGTCACTCACTCCGCAATACGTCTTTGTATCAAAATTTCGCTCAATCATTTGAATAATCCGACTCATAACGTAGCCGTGTGTTCATGAAGATCATTCATACCTTTCTTCCAGATACCACCATAAAGATTTGACTATTGCATCACGATGTACATGTGTACATTTCATTTAATGTGCATTCACGACAACCACTCTAATGCACATTTCATTACAGTAATACCGAAATATCTGACAGTGTACCGCTGACTCAGTAGCCTACGCCTTCGTTCCAAAATTTCGCCCAATCATTTGCATGCTCCGACTCATCGCGGCGAACGCCGTCCCGGGGCGGCTGTCGCCCGCGGAATGCGCGCGTCCTTGGCGTCGGCGCGAAGCGCATAAAAAAACACGCGCGTAAAGAACGCGAGTCAGCGCGCGCGACGGTTGCGCGTCGCGACGCCACAAAGACGCGGCGCCGCGCCGCGCGATATTCATCTGGCGTTTTTGTGCGCGCTCCGCGTCCCCGCCCCGTCGTATCTCTTACCTGGCGCGTTTCGCGTGTGCACTATTTACTCTGAGGGCGAGGCCTAATTGCGGGCCGCTGCCGGGGTCCCTGCGTGTGCGCGCATTCAGGTCTCCCGTAATAGGCGACGGAAGGAAGAGAGGCGAGGGGAAGGACGGGGCGTTGAGGCGCCGCTGGTTGACGCGTCTGAGGGATGACAGGCGCAGAGACGTCGCCGGTCTGCTTCAGTTTTCGGTTGGGGCGACGTGGGAAGTCGGGCCCCTGGGAAACTGGTGTTGTAGGAGCCGATCTGGTTGTTTCAATGAATTCTTCGGCATACATTGCATTCACCTCTTGATTTCATTATAACACCGTATTCTAATGACATTTTTATATATTTCTTCATTTTGAATTATTCAATAACTTTTGATGCTTTTTTTATTGCATTACTTGATGTGTATACCGTCTCGCTTTCCTAGTGGAATTTATTTGATCAAGGTAATCGACGTCGTTAAAATTAAGACCTGAAACTAAGGAAATGCAAGTATCCATTAAGAAATGCAAGTAACTTAGAAATTATTTCATGAATTTTATGTAATATGACAATGTTCGTACCAAACACGCAAAATAACTTGTATCCAGATATTTGGTGAGCCCATTAAAAATGGCAACATTCCCAATTATTATTTTTTGCATGACATTACCGAATACGTTCCTCAAAAAATACCCGAATAAAATTAACCTGAACACTGCGTGATTCAGTCGAATCGTATTAGAGAAACACTCCAGACCTTAGAATTTTATCAGTATGTTTGTTTGTTTTTTTTATTTTCTACTGCACGAATTTATGAAATAATATTATGTTACAATGTCTAACACTAAAGATAATAATTTACAATAAATTGAATTTTTTTCCATGACTGGGCATCCGTTGTTGAAGTTATCAGATCCTAGATCCCCCTCACCAGATCCTAGATCCGCGCCTGAGCTAACACAAATGCATCTAAACATCCAACAAAAGCAGAAGCACAACTAGGATCTTTGTCGTGGGTGGTGGTGGGGGGTACAAGTTAATGCCCAGCAGACTTGATGATTTCTTGTAAAAAAAATCCTTAATGCTGAGTGTAAAATGTATTTCAATTTGTTTCTTTGCAGTTGATATTTACAACATTAATAAGTGGCATATAGAATGACTATTGTCTAATTGACTAGAAAATTTGTAAATGTACATTTTTGAAAACGTATTATTGGCTTCTAGAGGGGGGCTGAAGCCCCATGAATCCTCCCCCTTAGGTGCGCCTCCCATCAAAAGAAACTCAAACGCCTAAGATTAAAGAAACAACAGCTAAGCTCTTGGTCGTTCGTTTTATATTGCAGATAGAATTTTTTCGGTCGGCAGGTTGTGAAGGACGCGCCTTGAGAGTTCGCTAGAGGAGCGTCACCGTCTGCGCGGCAGTCTTTCGCCGCCCTCCCGCGCTGCGGTCCCCTCGCCCTCCCCCGCCCCCTCCGCCGCCCGCCTCGCCCGGCACTTCCCTTCTCCCCGGCGCTCTTCCGGCGCTCGGGGCCCCCCTTTCCGCCCGCAAGCCCAATCAACTCAGCAGATCTTTGGCTTCGACCGTACTAGGCTTTCGACTTTCCGTGTCCAGTTCGACATTCCTACGGATGCTTCCGCCCACTTCCACACACTCCGGCAGCGGCGGCGGCGGTGGCGGCGGTGGCGGGGGCAAGGGCGGAGAAGAGGAGGCGAGGGCGGCGGGAAGGGCGGTGCGCGGCGGGGTAAGGCGAGAGAAAGCGGCGGCGAGTGCCACGACGAGGCGTAGACGAGGGCGGTGGCGAAGGCGGAGACCAGAGCGGCGAGGGTGGCGGTGAAGGCGGAAGCGACGGAGGGGGGGACGGAAACAGCGAAGGCCGCGACGAGAGGGGAGGGCAGTGGAGATGGAGGTGGAAAGGGAAGAGGAAGGGAAGAGGTAGGGTGCAGAATGGCAGCTAGTGTGGAGGTGAAGGGGCGGCGAGGGCGTCGCGTGTGGTCACGTGAGCCGCGAAGGCGGCGAGGGTAACCGTGAGGGCGACGGCGGAGGCGGGTTGGGAGAAGAACGAGGAGGCGAAAGCGGCGGCTTCGGTGAGAGCAGAGAGGTGGGCGGAAGCCCGGGCGGCGACGGAAGGGAGGCGGGGATGGATGGCGCGAGGAGAGCGCCGGAGAAGAAAGCAGGGAGAGCGGCCGTGGGGGTGAGACTCGAGCGCCGGCCGAGAGCTCGTGCCGCGTGGTAAGGTAACGCTCCCTCGGTCCGCCCCTGCCGCAAGGAGAAGTCACCGAATCCGCTGCGACTCTTCGCCCACCTTTTGGGGCTCCAGAGTCGCCGTCTCTCGCAGCTCCGCCTGCTCTGTCCATTGCACAAGCCGATGGAATGATGAACATTCTTTAGTTCGGGGACTGGATGACGTCATTCTAGAGTTCAGATTACATTCTTCGACTTGTTCAATTAAAGCAAGTTGTACACTACGTTTTGAACATTGATTTTTAATTACTGTCATATTTCTACCTAGAAAGGAAATGCTTTGAGCAATAAACTAAGGAACTTGATATTTACTTTACGTCACCCTAGCATCGGGTAGTCCTTTAATTACTGTGTAAAAAGAGTATGAGAACTTACACGGCACACTAATTTCAATATTTTCAATATTCTTACTGCTTAGGATGGCCATTAGAAAATGAACCGTAAACTTCTCGTGCTTATTGCCCTTATATTGATACAGAATGTAAACATATGATCAGTGCAAAATTTCACTCAAATTAGATTATAAATTGTGTCATCGCAATTGGAATCGTGGGATCATGGTTAAAATTTAAAATTGATTTAGCACAGGATATCGTGCTTTTTTTACGTATTTGAACGACACAAACTTGTTTTCCAACATGTGTACATGATTATGTGCACCCTATGGTTTTGTCGCTTACTTTACACGTGGTCGAAGTAAAAAGAAATTTTTATACTTGCTACGAATCACAGTTGTTCCGTTCTTGTGTCAGATCTGACGCAAACAACAAACCTGACTGTAGTGATGTGTGAACTACATCGCCACACATGGTGCACTGTTTGTCATTAATCACTGTTAAAAACTGCACTTACTTTCTTCCTCATATTTTCACACAAAATAATGCGAAAAGTAATCAAATTTTCGAAAAATTATACATGATCTTATTTCAAAATCTATCTTTAAGGAATAGATTTTATCAAGCGAAATAATCGCTATCTTTAATACTTTAGTTGTAAGAAGAGGCCGAATTTGTTTTTTAACTTTGGTAATTTTCGAAAATTCGAAGTTTTCAATGAACATGAGGTCTTTACCATTCTCTTAAACGTTCTTCACATTATCCAACAACAAAATTTAATCAAAATCGACGGAGCTATTTTTTTTGAAAATTTGAAAAATGTCCCAGGTAAAGAACCCCCCAAAATTAAAATATCAATTTCAAATTCAAGGAGGCGCTACATCATCCAGATCGCTAGAGCAATGTCACGTTTGGAGAAAATCGGTTGAACAGTTTTGCCGCTAGCGCTGTTCACAGTCCGAACGAAGGACAGACGCAGAACTTTTTACCGTCATTCGATTTTTCGGTATCAAGGACCCACAAATCATGAATTCTGGTTATACCGCGTAATAGAGATTTTTTTCTAAATTTAGCAACTGGGTTGATCCAATTTCTCCTTACTAGGGCCCTGAAATGACAGTTTTTCTGCTGAAAATTCGCCGTTTTTTCGCGTAGCATTACATACCCTTTTCTCTACTCCGTAGGGAGAAAGTAACAATCAGCTGTGGCGTGGGTACTGGGTACCACGCCTTAGGTGCCACTGACGAAAAAAAGGTGTAGCCGCCCCTAGCCCTGCCGTATTGTCCTCCTCGAGATCCATCCTCCCTTCCGGCAGAATTGTGTCTCAAAAGGGCAGGAAGGGCGCGGATTAAGTTGAGCTAGTGCCTGCTATTGGTCTGATTTAAATGTCTTAGCTCCCTGCTGCTAAGGTTTACCATAAAGTTAATTTATCGGAGGCATTACTCCTCGCAGTGACAAAGAAACTGCTAGCAGTAAATATGGAATTCTAAGAGAGGGGCTGGGAAAACCGTTTTAAATGTATCCAGAAGAGTTTATTTCCCGTCAACTATTGTACAGTATAAAATGTTACATTTTTTCCTGCACAATTTGTACGTGCGAAAAATAAACAGAACAAGTAAATAACTAAATAAGACAGTAGTGGTGTGCATTGCTTTTCTAACGCTTGAATTGAGAGAGTACCGGACTAGGTGTGTGGCAGTTACTCAACGTAAAAATGTTCTTGCTCCATTCGGTCTCTTCGTATATAAATATACTTTTTTTTCGTTCTTACAAGAAATACGTTATGTCCGAAGCAAACTAGGGAGTAACAAAGAAGTGATGAATCCTTCAGTTCTCCTTCTTACTATTCGTATTTTTAGAGGTAAAATGCTCGAATAGAAACTATCAATTGAAAATAAAGTTTCCATTTCCAAAACATATCTCAAGAGTAGCCAAATTAAATTACGCATTAATCAAGGATTCATAGTATGCCTATGATTTAAACTGGACGAATGAGGGTATTTAATTGAAAGGAATTTGTTGTAAAGAAACGTTCAGTTCTATAAAAATAAGCAAAATCACTGATGTTTGGTTTACAAAACAGACACCGTTCCTGGAATCGTAATGACAGCACAGCAAGCACTCTTTAAAGGGCATTATTAAATGTGTTGTGTAGATAACAGATTTATCTTTAGATCTTTACAATTCGCACACGATTATATGAAAGTCCTTATAAGAATTTAAGGAAGTTGTGTCAGAAATACAACAATCCAAAATTAAACTCCTGTTCGTTCGAAAAGCGCTCAATGCTCCACATACTCGGCACTTAAATGCCACCCTCCCAATCTGACAAGAGCCGGTTCGCAGTTCCACCGCCCGCCGTGTGGAACTGGCATTCCGAGAGCTTCTGCAATAATGTATCCTGTCGAGCGAGAAACAGCAGCGCAGCGGTTTTTTTCTCCGCACTTGGCGCATCCTTCCGACGTCTCAGCAAACCCTCGGCGGCGGCGGCGGCGGCGGCGGCACGTCGGCCTGCCGTCGCGCAGCAAAAACGGGGACAGCGCCGCGCAGGCCGCTGCGTCTGCGCATATCTGCGCGCGGCGGCTGCCCCTGCGCCCGAAGCCAGCCGCTCCATTAGCGCCTCTCCCGCGCGAGCAGCGACGGAGACACCCGTTCCCCCGGGCACCGGAGCAGCGCGAGGACGACGAACCCAAAACAAACCATTAGCGGGGAAACGATGTTGTTTTTTCTCGAGGCGAAACTAACATCGATATTGGCGGTTGAAAATGTTTTCAGTTTTCGAATATTGCTGAAACGCAGACTTTTGTTTAAACAAGTAGTGTAATATACAAGGAACGCTTGTATTTTAAATTATTACACTGTAATAAACTATTATGCTGTCCTAAAGATAGTAAATAAATGAAATACGTATTCATTAGGTGCATTTGATGTAGTCATCATCTCTACGTGTGAACTGCTTAAAAATGTGAACATTTTATTTTACAGATTATTTGGAATATATCAATTTGTTTATTATCAATTTCTTGTTAAGGTAGAGGCGTTAAGTTGCGTCTCAACTTCGAATCCTGCCTAGAGCATGGTTGTGTACTCGTATTTGTCCTTATAAGAATTCTCCTCTTCTCGGAAGCAGAGGCCGAGACGGGCATACGGGCTACGCTGGTCAGAAACAAATTGAAAACTGATCGCGATGGACCTGGGTGGCCTCGGCACGGCAGAAAGCTCGAGGAAAGTCGAAGGGCGAGGGGCGCTTCATGGCAGGTGCCTTGAGGTCTGTGCAATAGGTGTTCCTCAAGGTGTCGCTAGGCGACAGGGACGGAGGGTCACTCAAAAGTCACGAGAAAGTTACTAACGACCTTAATAAAATTTTCGTAACACTGTACTGACATAACAGAGCCAAACAACAACGAAAAACCGCTCTTAACGATCGGCGTCTGTTGAGGATTTTAATAGGTCTCCGTCCATTAAGAGCAATCGAAACACAAGAGTTAAACCAAAAGATGGCGAATGTGCCATCCTATAAAAAGAGAAGGCATTTATTCTTCAATGAATTGTTCCTATAAGACGGTGGTATTAAAAATGTGCCCTTGGTGGTCTCGGCCTGGCTGGCCGAAATGGCTGAGAGCCTGTACCGTGCCATCGCTTCGGTCCGAAGGGACGTGGGTTCGAGTCCCGCCATGGGCATGCTTGTTCGTCCCTTGTCTACAATGTACTATGTGTTGTCGCGGAGGGCTCCACGTTCTGCTTCCCCTTATCAGAGGAGCCCGCAAGTGTGTTGGTGTCTAGTGCAAGTCAGGGGTAAAGGGTAACCGGCTGTTAGCTGAATAAAAGCCCCCTCCCCCCCCCCCCAAAAAAAACGAAAAAAAAAAATTCTGATATTACAAATAACGGACTTGGTCATTTTCTCTACAACGGCTTAATGACGTTTGTAACTATTATATGAGGTGAGATGTGAATATGAAATGTAGAATGCTTGTGAATGAGGAAAATACCTACCGATTGCGGCGGGCTGGCGCGGTGGCGGTGGCGGTTGCGGCCGGGGGCTAAAGATAGCCCCCAGCGGCGAGCGGCCGGGGGCAAGGACCTGGGTCCCGTTGGCTCGCGCTTTGTCAGGGGGTGGGGGCGGCAGCTTCTGCTCACGGACGGAGGGGTAGAGCGGGGTGAGTTGCAGATGGCTTCCTGCGAAGCAGCGCTGCTCCCGGCCCAAGAGGAAAGGTTGCCCTCAAATGGTCGTCTCTTTCAGAAAAGAAGATGCTGATTGTTGGAAAGTTAACATTACTATTTAATAACGATCTTATTAAAGTAACTAATTATATTAAAATGATAGAAAAGAAAATTGTGTTCACTTTTGATGTGTGGCAATAAAATAAGAAATTCTGAAAAACATTAAATGTTATCATTGTGAGTAAACATTTTATTACAATCTCTTAATATGCGTACGAAAATGTGATTATACGCAATAATTTCCCTTGTATTTCATTTGTATCGAGCCAATTATAAAATCACTGAAAACACAATAATTCAGCCCTAGATTTAAACGGAATTCGAATTTTAGAGTAAAGAGTGCCTAAATACACATGTATATCATTCTTAAAAAGTTTGTTTTTGTCTAATATTCGCAATGAATTTTTCAATAAGCAAAATGTATTTGTTCCAAAAATTAGGAGAAAAACAATTTAAAAACTACAAAGTACACTTCACCCTACGAAAAACAACCGAAAAATCTTTAATCGTAACTGAAACCTTCTCTTATATTATTATATTAATGTGTTCCCATAGACCGGGGGTCTATACGATGGATTGCCAATTTTTTCCCTCCAACGGAGGACATTTTACTTTAAAAAGGAGGGAATTTTACATGTTCATACTCCGCAATGTATAGACAATGTACTCCACAATTCCAACCCTTTAATAGTCTTTAAAAAACGATTAGACTTTACGTCATTAAAAATGATAGCTTCTGAATGGATAAATTCGCCCCCGCACTCACCTTCATTATCCACAAAACAAGCGAAAGTAAGTTTTATATCACAATATGCCTAATGATCTATAATGCAGACCATTTATTTGAGTAAAATGCAGATATTTAAGACATGAAGTCCCTTTTAATGAATTAAATTCCTTTAAAATTATGTCAGTATTATTTTCAATTCAACAGGACAAAAAGGACATTCCATGAAAATTTAAAAAAGGAGGGAGGACAGAATGACAAAGTTGAAAAAGGAGGACAAGTCCTCCACAAGGAGGAGAGATGGCAACGCTGCTACGAGTATAGACTCTCTCTGCCTTGTGTTTCTTCTAAGTAATCGTTGAGATATTGCCTACCGTAGTGGAAATAATACTATGTTTCCTCCAAAACTGAAAATGCTAGGTGACGTCCTTGACCATGCGTTCTGAGAAGGTGCAAATGTGGCACCTGCCTAATGTGCGGCTGGCGCTGTGCACTGGCCACATCCACTCGCGCACCTGCGCGCCAGCGCACCGCACGCACGGTGCCTCGGTCTCCAATTAGCAAGCGTAGGCACAGTCCGCCCCGCGTCGTCTGAGCAAAGTCCACACGTAAATTAATCACTTACAAAATTTTATAGATTCAGAAGTTTAGAAATTGCCCAGTTCAGCGCAATTTGTATTCTGTTCTTTGTTGTTCTGCATAGTTATTACTAAACTTGTCATTTGCAAAGGATTCACGAAATTTGTTGAGCATCAGCTCAAACTTCGTAATTAATTATGAAGCTCTTCACTGATGAGGGGATTGCTAGTGAGGATGTTGCTAAGAATCAGGAGTGCCGACCGTCTTAATCAACAGTTATATTCAGTTTTAATTGGATTGGAACAGATCAAATTAGATCGGTTCAGGTCATTTCACTCTAGGACACTTCATGTGAATATAAAATCGATATTGGATCTGCGCACTGAAAATATCTAATACAGGATTTCAAACACTTTCCACGGACGGCTATATTCGACCAGTAAAATCTTTGTTCTTATTTCCAATGCTTGCAGAAATTTAAAGAAAACTGTGCAGCCTCTATATATGTGAGAGATGTCTATGGTTTCGTTGCATACTCAGTAAAAAAAACCGCTAAAAATCCCAAAACATGTACATTTCTAATTCCCAGTGCGTGCAGAAATTGAAAAAAACTTCGCAACATCCGGTCAATGGAGAATGGTTTCGTTACATGTCCAGGAAAACGCGAAAAATATGTCAATGAAACCGTTTTGATTTTGAATGAAAAATATAAAAGGTGGTTTGACTTATTTCGCCTATTCATCGCATACTGATCGCATAGATCGCATACTGAGAGAATTCTCGTGTTCAGTGCAACACTGCCTTCGAGACAGCTAGTGTCATATGACAAGCGAAGCCCCTCGGAATAGGCCGACATCTCTAAACGAGTTGCTCTTTACGTGTTGCGTTATGGAACAGCAACTTTTTGATATTCTTAGCATGTAAAGAATGTTGTTGCCACTAGTGATACACTATTTTTGGTCGTCTCCCTTCAGATAGAATCACGGAGTTGAATCGCTTAAATATTGCTTGATTGAGCCACCATCCTGTCCACAACCTTTTAAAAATTGAACCAAAGATCGTTTAACAACGTGACAGCGCAATTCGTGTTTGAGAATTATTTAATTACATTAATTAAATCTAATTATGTAAGGGAGTTTTCCAAAATGAAACATAGACTGGAGAACTTCTGAAACACATATTTTTGACATAAGGCTATTCTTGCAAAAAAGGCACGAATTATTTTGCAAAAGTATATTGTCTGTTATGAGTAATGCAGTATAAATCTCTGACCAGACGTACATAATGCCACTGGCAGATCCAAGGGGTCATATTCCCCATGCCCCCCTTCCTTAGAAGGCTAAGAGTTTTCGTTTACCTTCCTTTATTTGACAAAATTGATTTAAATATTTATTAATGTTCGAATTATGTAATTATTTAATCAATAATATCGTATAGTATCATAACTACAGTACATAATAATATACAAAATAATAACAAAAATGTTTATTATTTAACACAAGTCTATGATTCCCCCCCCCCCCCCCCCAAATAATCGGTTGGATCCTTCCATGCGTCGCTCAGCCCATCAGTTTGACTCCCCTGCTCCGGTGTTGCAGGCCGGTTGCAGTCACAAAGAGAGACGTCTTCGTCGGATCGTTTTGACAGGCGTGCGGGTGTTGGCAAGCGCGGCCGGGGGCGTCCACAGCACAATGCGGCGCCGGGCCGTCGGCCGGGCGGGGCGGGGCGGGGCGGGGCGCTCATGAAGTGAAAGCTATTGTGCGCGGGTCCAGAGGCATCTCCCGAGAGGGCTGGGCGGTCAGTGGCTTCGCCGACGGGCTGCAGCGGCGGCTGCAGCGCAGGGGCACCGGGCGGACAGCCCTTTTGGGCGAGCCGTGGGGGGCGTTGCCTTTTCCTCCTGGGCTCTTCGCAATTCCCACACTGGTTTGAACCTTCGGTCCGGCTGGTGCGTCGGGCGAACCTCCCCGCTGAACTGCAAGTGTAATAGCGTTAGCAAAATTGGAGGACTTCATGGAATCCAAGAATGAAAGGATGTCAATGGAATTTAGTTGCAGGCTTTCTGCTACTTCTCATTTCACGCCCTATTTCACTTTCATGCTCATTAGCAGTCCTCACCACATCATTAGTCATGACAATATGGGCAGCGGGTCGGTGGCTCTTAGACCCGCTGCACACGCCGCCACAGAAGCGCTCGAACCCGCCGCAGAACACCCTCCGGCGACGACGGACAAAGGGGCCGCAGCAGGTACCTGCTTCGGTTCCTTTCTCCGTCGTCGCCGGAGGGTGTTCTGCGGCGGGTCCCGAGCGCTTCTGCGGCGGGTCCCGAGCGCTTCTGCGGCGGCGTGTGCAGCGGGCCTTAGAAACCAATGGTAGTACAACACGCCGAACTTTTTTGTATTATGTGCGACGTAAAAAATACAGAAATGCAAGCAATATGATACTAATTATTTTGCCACCTCATGAAACACTCTCTTCAGCAAAAGAAACGGGAAAGATTCGAATTTGTAATTGGCGAAAGTTTAGAGTTCTTTTTTATGAAAATCGCACTTGCTTTTTTTAAATATCTTATATATAAAATATAGAAAAGACCATGGAAATACCAGTCCATCAGTTTCATATCAAGTATAGGATGTTAGCGTGCTCGATGAAGATAGAACAAACGGCGTTCGTTTCGATAGAATACAAACAGATATTAGTACTCTCAGTTATTGTTTCTTATTTTAACTTTTACCAAATCGTTATAATGGGCAACATTCATCCACGAACAAAACATTAAAAACGTAAAAACAATGAACCCGAATCATTGATGTTCAAAAAACATCGGTTTCAATTCATTGATGTTTAAAAAATAGATGTTTCTTATGAAACACCGATGTTTTGAAAACATCGACATCGCCGTCGCCCCCCAGTGTCTATTGCGACGCGGTCTGGGTCGATGTGGCCGTGCGTATCCGCGCGTATCGCGTCGCGTGGCCTTCTGGAGAGGGCTTTAGGCTTCAGCGTAATGTGTACAAAATCTAAAAGAGAAAGGAAAATCATACTAATGAAGATTTTTGATATTTTACATTGATGCTGACAGACTGATGCTGAAGCTGACAGACGCTCACGAAAAATCTCCCTATGTTTGTGTATGGCCTCTGATCCCTTTTGAGGGCAGAGTTATCTGTTCACGTTACGCCCTTCTCAGTTCCTTCTTGTTCTCTCTTCCCTTCTGGTGATAACACAAATGTGGTGTTCACAGATTCCATTTCAAGATTGAAAAGGGATTTTGAGTAGGAGGCCCTGGCTCGCGGTGAGTCTCTCCTGGCGCAGGTTATTCGTCCCAAACCATGCTCCAGGGTCGTGTGGATTGATTGATTATGAATTGTTTCCAGGCGCGACAACTGCTATGCACATTATTCCTGTAAGTGTAGTGCAAATTTTATCATGACAGGTGCACGTTTTCTTCCCCCACTAGATGGTGAGATCCGACCTCCACGTCGGCTTCGCGAGGTTTTCCTCAACCTCGGTACCTCCAATCAGCGGCGCGCTGCCCCGGCCGGGACAAGCTCTAAGTTCCCGACCGGCCTCCCGGTATGTGTGAGAGTGTAGTGCATGTTATTGTAAGTGTGTGTAAGTAAGGGGTGAGGACAGGTCAAGGAAGAGGAAGGAAAGATCGCGCGCGGTCCGTGGCCCGTTTGTTAGGGTACTGCTCCGGCATTCGCCTGGTGTTGGTCGGAGTAACCAGGGAAAACTAACGATCAGTGCAGGCGGCCGCTAGAATTCTCCTCCAGACAGCGGCTGGAGCAAAACTGCGGGGGGAGAATGGCACGTCGGAGAGCGTGATTTTCAGGCGCGCGTATCGCTGCTCAGCGACCGACGCGCCCCACGCGACGTCCCACGGGGAAGCGCCGCCACTTGGCGCGCGGCTCAACATATCGCGGTGAAGTCCCCGAGGGAGGTCCTCCGCCAACCACCACTTCCTCTTCACCAACCTCCTAGGAAATAGTACATCAGTAATAGATAGTAAATCAGTAACAAAGTAATAGAACGCCGTCGCCACCACGCTTTGCAACCACTTCCTCTCCGCCAAATTCATAGTAATTAGTAAATTAGCAATGGTAATTTATACAGACCGCCCTGGATGGCCGAGGTGACTTAGAGCGTGTCTCGACTCAGCGCTTCTTCGGAAGGGTCGCGTTTTCGAGTCCCGCCTTGGCCATGTGTCTCCATTGTCTGTGTTGTCGTCGAGGGCCTCGCGTTCTGCTGACCACAGATCCGAGAAGCCCGTAAAGTGTCTTAATGACTAGTGAATGGTCGAATATACGTCCCATCGAGACGCAAAATGTAGAACTGGAAATAGGAAGATGAAGAAATTATATAGTAAAATAGTAATAGTAAATTATATAATAAAATAGTAATAGTAAGTTATGTAGTAAATCAGTAATAGTAAATTATAATAGATTTTAAATTAGTAACAAAGTAACAGGAATTGTAAACAGTGCAACATAGTATCTTACATTCACATCGTAGTATGTTCGTTCATTTTCATTCATTATTTTCTATTTTATGATTTATATTAGATCCCCATTAGCGATTTCGCGTCCAACTCGGAGAGGAGAAACTACACGTCCTAATTTTAATTTATAGAATGGTCACCGTCAGGCGGGAGATAGGGGCAGTGCCCAGGTGCGTCCAACCTTCATCCTGCCCGGCTGCCGCTTGCAAGTCATTTGTATTAAAGATTTTCAAAAGTAAACAAATTCAATACTCAATACACACCAACCACGAATAACTTAGGCCCTAAAGTTTCAAATTTGGTTCTTTAACAATGATTCCATCTTTGAAACTGTAAAACGTATGCTGTAGGTATTTTATAGTTTTGAACTTGCAAAAAAAACTGTATTAAGAATGACCGTATGCCAACATAAACCGGCTGCAAAAACTCAGCAGCAGCACGTCAACAGCCTACAACATCTTTGCTAGGAAAGTTCTAGGGCTCGATTGCCTCCACTGGTAGATTTCCTCTTTCTTCGAATTCTCCAGCTAATTTCTACTGCCTTTCTTAACCGTGTTTTTTTGTCCAATTACACATGCAATAATTTCGAAGTTAAATTGACAAAACGACATCTGCCATTTTTTGTGTCGAAACATTTTTAAGACTGTAATAGGGAGTAATAAAACGCGACAAAAATATCTGACGTGCCCTGGGAAGACGTTTCTACCAGCAATCTCCTTCTTCTTGGAAGATAGTGAATATCACTGGCCTTTGCCGAGACGCCTTCCTCAGTCCATAACTCGCGGCAACTACTCCGAAGATAGAGTAAGTGGTGTTTGGAGGTTACGGAGATACGAAGCGGACTTGCGTCATTGCTCACACAGGTGCTCTTTTCCAGGTAAAAGTGAAGGAACGAAGGAGATATCGATCTTTGTTACTCGTGTAACTAGGCGAAGCGGGCGACACACCAATATGTTCGTGCGAACAAGCAATTTTCATCTTCCTAACATTTTTCTCGACACAGTCCATCAACTTTTTCAAATTCTCACAGCCAAATGTGAGTTGATATTTATTCATTACCTCGTAATAAAGAATACGTTTTTTGGACACCAACATCTGAGTCGGAATATCTCCCGAGTATTGGATTAACTGCTGGGTTTGAATCGAAAAGCTTATACGAGAGAGCGTCCCTTTCTCTTTTCATAATATATAGACAAATATGAAATGTAAAAAGTAATGATATAAATTTAATATCGTGAGTATTTGGGAGTTAATATTTTCTGGAATGGAGTGTGAATGTGAATGTAATATGAAAGGATCTTGTATGTACAAGTATATCTTGTATGCCCTCAACTATGCACTTGAATCTCTGGATCTGGCACGTACCGATTAATACCAGAATATTATGTATTCGTCATGAATATGATGCGACGAATGAAAAGAGATGTGTGATTAGTTTAGCTTGTGGCCGGGCATGTGATGTCATGTTCTTTGAGTTGTAGGTAGAATTCTTTTGATCTTGACTATTGGGGGGCAAGCTAAGTATATGTTGCAGCCTGAGAATCTGGTTATGATTTGTATTTTGTTTAGATTGTTTCTTTGCGTCGTTTATCTGGATTCGGCACATGTACAGTTTTAACTGTAGTAACTTTATTTTGACTTGTTTAACGCCTATGCACTCCTTCCAGTTTAGTGTGGGGTCTAAGTATAATCCCAGGTATTAATTTTGTTAAGGAGGTACAAATTTATTGATTTATTGAGTGGAAGGGTATATAATCAGATCATAAATATTTTTGCCGCAGTTTAATTTCGAGTTCATTGAATTTTTAATTTGGATCTAACTATCAAGTAAGTTGAGGTATAGTTGAGTTTTGTTTCTGATACCAATTGGAGACTTGCTAGAGGAGAAAAAATCTTCTGCAAATTGGGCTATTTACATGTTGTCAGTTCATGGAGAGCTGCCACGTATAAGTTAAATAGTGTGGATGAAAGAGGAGAGCCTTGAGGGAGTTCTGTTTTTTATTATTCATGGATTCCAGAGGTGATTATTTACGTTTACAGAAAAAATTATATTGTTAAAAAAGTACGAGTGATTGATTTGATGAATTAGTGTGATGTCAATTTTTTAACTTACGAGGCATGAGGACTTGGTGTCATGTCCGGGCAAATGCTTGGGTGATGTCTGTAAATATTCCTAGTGTGTGGTGGTTATTTTATTTTATTATTTATTTGTGGTGGGTTAAATTTCTTAACTTACCAGCATCTCAAAGTTGGCTCCTGTACAACAAATCGCTCTGAATAGGTATAAAGTAATTGTAGGTAAATGTGAGATAATGACATGATCCGATAGAAGATAAACTTTGCGCTTATACGCCCTTTAGTATGAATGTTTATTTACAAATGAAGACGGTTGGGATTGACGACTTCCTGTCAATCGAAACGTCTTAGTCACTCTACACAGCTTTCGAAAGCTAAACAACGCGAACATGTGAATAGCGCAGCTTCCCTACGAGATAATCGAATGGAGATCTTGCACTATCTTGAATTCTATCAACACGTGCTTTGGCTCGCTTCTCGTAATCGCCGGATCATCTGGGCGAGTATTATTCTATAACGTCAGTGAAAGGAATATAATAATTTTAGATCTCGACAGTATCGAGCATCTTAAATCTAGCTGGTAACACTGCCTGGGCCGGCAGCACCGAGCAGTTCGAGGAACAGAGTGGGTGTTGGGCGGAGATCACGCGTTTTCTCGGAACCTACCCGCCTGTCTCGGAGTTGCTTTTATGCGTTCGTTGCTCCTGGCGAAAGCAATGGTCGTAAACGAAAGCCTGATTAAACGGAGGATTCGCTTCATCTCCAAACATTGCGATGTATTATGGAAAAATCGTTCGTGTGAAAGTCGAGTTAGTGGAACAATAAATGTACGCTCGTATTATAAAGAAGTACTCTTTATAAATTATTAATTATTGGTTCAAGAAACGATGAAAAAAGAGGAAGAAAAGTATTATTTTCCGCTTCCGAATCGTAAAATGCATACTATTTTTAACTTTCCATTTTCTTAGAAATTGGCCATTACTGCAGAACTGCCATTAAGAATGACACTTAAGATACTCTGAAATAAAATAATTGTATTTGCCAAGATATGAAATATTTTTAATATTTTATGGCTTGTGAATGATATTTTTTTAAAGTTTAACGTAATTTTACATTTCTTTCTTAATGAAATAGTTCAGCAACAGATAAATGATCCGTTCTGGAATGACGTTTTGATTCACAAAAAAACATAGTGCCAACAGCGTCGTTAGGGATGATGTAATGTGATTGTGTGGTAATGTGGTATTTACGTAAATGGTAATATTGCACCGTCAAGAATGAATAATATTAAACCATCATTTAATCACGCCACGACGTCTGTACATAGACAGGTAGTGATGCTCGTATAGGTCTTCTTTGATTCCCGTTTCGACACCAATACTTATACTCTGATATATTCATTACGTTTGATTTTGCGTGTATATTGAGAAACAACTGAAAGTACAGTGAATAGTTACGGACGAGGCAAAAAGGATTGTCTTAGTGTTTGCACAACAGTGGTATTTTTTGCAGGCATATTTTAAACGGAGAAGAGAAAATAGAATCTTGGAAATACCAGCCACTGCTTCCCATATATGAATATGGTATAAAATCATTTGTATGTCTTAAATAATAATAGATAACATTTTGATTTTAGGTTACTAAATTAAAAAAAGCTACAAAAATATTTAATTCCAACAGACTTGTATCTTATGACACATCTCAAATTCTGCAGCATTTGTCAGTGGAAATATTATGTTTCAATTTAACTTCCAAATTATTGCATGTGTAATTGGACGCAAAAAAACGTCCATGAAATGCAGTAGAAATTAGCCTGAGAATCCGGAGCGGGGCGGAGCGGGGCGGAGCGGGGCGGAGCGGGGCGGAGCGGGGCGGAGCGGGGCGGAGCGGGGCGGAGCGGGGCGGAGCGGGGCGGAGCGGGGCGGAGCGGGGCGGAGCGGGGCGGAGCGGGGCGGAGCGGGGCGGAGCGGGGCGGAGCGGGGCGGAGCGGGGCGGAGCGGGGCGGAGCGGGGCGGAGCGGGGCGGAGCGGGGCGGAGCGGGGCGGAGCGGGGCGGAGCGGGGCGGAGCGGGGCGGAGCGGGGCGGAGCGGGGCGGAGCGGGGCGGAGCGGGGCGGAGCGGGGCGGAGCGGGGCGGAGCGGGGCGGAGCGGGGCGGAGCGGGGCGGAGCGGGGCGGATTTCTCATGATATAAGTTCGTGGTATAGTACGTATTTTTTTCTTCGTACATCACTTCACAGCGGGCAATCTTTGAGGTTCGAGTAGTTTTAGGAAGGTCAGAGGTGAAAGGTTGTACACCATTCTGCTTTAACAAGATTATTTCGTCCAATATAATTTATGAACTTGGGGTATATGTAGTATCAATAACAACGTAATTAGCCTAATTAAGCTGAATCTGAATGTGAAGCCAGAATTGCTCCACCACCCTCCAGTTTATATTAACCCCGAAAAAACACCACTAAATTGTAAATTTCACAGTTCTTTTTCGCTACTTAAAATTAGAATTCGAATTCAGCGCGACGACATACGTAGAGAAACATCTGTTAAGTCTTTGAGTCTGACAACGTTGGCTTTTATTGTGTGCTTGTGTATTTATTTGTTGTTTGAAAAATATTTAGATTCAATTTATTACATCTAAAACGGCCGTGTAGTGAACGATAGGGATCAAATGACTTTATGATTGAAAGAAATCCATCGATTATTCTTTTATCATTTTTTTTTCTTTTCTTACTTCCTTCTTCTTTACTTTTCTTACTTCTCTCTTCTCTCTTCTTTACTTTTCTTACTTCTCTCTTCTTCTTTATTTTTCTTAAACGTTACTGACGTCACTCATGTATGGTAAATTAAAATTATTAAATTAATGTCTACATTAATGAAACAGACACAATAAATTCCTTTGCAGTTGTGTACAATATCAGTTATATTGTGACATTCTTCAAGTACTACGAGTTTATTGTAGGACGTCCACAAAAGTTATAAAAATGAGAATCCATTAACTAAAACCTTGTATCATATCAGTATTAAATTATTCATTCAAATTGTCCGTACGTCCTCCAAATGAATCGCAGCAAACAAAAAGGTTCGATGTCACTTTTTCCAGTTTTCAGATAACAGTGGGAAACTGTTCTTAAAATTAAAATTCAACTTTCCAATCATAAAAGTTCGTTGTCTGTCACTTGATATTGATATTCCAATTACTGGGATTGATATTCCAATTACATGAACATTTACATCATGACACAAAATATTAGGTGAAATGTTTCAACATCTTATTTTTCTAGCTCTGACGAAGGCCAGAAATGTTGGCCGTAACGTCAGCCGCCACGACAGAGACGCGCCTCGCCACGGGGCAGCGATCATACGAACTCCGGCCGCGGAAACCAACGCAATCATGTATTTTTCTATTAAAATTCCTTGATCGTTCCGTAAAAGTGTATCACAGAACTCGAAAATTGTAATTTTCAGTTTGTTGAATATTATTTTGTCTCTAAAACATTGCTTCTTGTCTTGGGATGCGCATATTTATCATAATTAACATTGTTGAATGAAGTGTTGAAACGAATCGAGATATCAGTAAACTTTTAGCAATGGTATTCAAGGCAATAAGGGTTTCTCGCCTCTTCAAGCTACAGCCGTTTTGCGCATCAGAGCAAAACCGTTTTGCCAAGCAAACAGCCGTTTTGCGCATCAGAGTTTTGCTCCACAGTAACCCTGTGGAATGGATAATTAATTTCCTTTTAATTTGTACATTAAGCTGCTGCCTTGCGGCTTAAGCAGCTAGAGGTGGGGCTTTGTCTTACAGCTAATTTTAATATTCTAGTCCTAAAGTCCAATTATTTGCGCTTTGGCATTCCTAACTTACACTATGATGGGTTTTTATTAATTACTAAAAAATTATTATCATTATACATATGTGAGATTTTTTACTCTCTCACTATATTAACACATTCATACGTGTTTCATTATATGGTTTCCGCAGATTGCGCCGGCGTCCGGCGCGGGCGCGCGAAGCGCTAGCCGCCGCTGGCGCCTTCGATCGCGGCCGGGCCGGGCGGTTCGCATCCAGACGCCATCCCCGCCGCCGCCGCCGCCGCGCCCCCTCCACCGCGGCGCTCTCCCCCACCCTGCGCCCTCTGCCCCCACCACCGCCGCGTGGACCCCGGCTGCGGCAGCGGAGCGCAGGTGGCTCTGCCGCGCTCCGACTGATTCATGCATCCCGCAGGGGCGCCAACCCTGCGCCCGACGCCCGAGACGCCCTCCCGCGCTCACTAGCCTGCTGGGCGTTCCAGTCGCCCACCACGAGCGGCGTAGGCGAGGTGTGACGGCAAAACACATGCGTTTTCTGAACTGCAACATTCGGGCTTCGAAAGGAAAGCCGTAAGTCTCCCGAAGAACAAGGTTATTTAATTTTTTTAAATATTATTATTATTATTATTATTATTATTATTATTATTATTATTATTATTGTTCTATTATCTATCATTACTACTAAGTTACCGATTATTCATAATTACACAGCCGCATTTTCCGATAGCTAAGCCACAGCGAGAAAATAATGCTATAAAGACGTTTTTCAACCATCTTCTGTGTAATCCTCAACCTTTTTGTGTTTTCATTTCAAGTAGTCTTGCATTATTTGCATCTGCAGAACCTTCAGTGCGTCCGACCAAGCCGAAGGAAGTACTGGAGCATTCCACTGTTTTCCTCTCTGGTTTGCTACTGTTTCCGATATTTATGCTTGAATTATGAAATTTCTGGAAGCAGGGTGGTTATCCCTGATCTTAGTAGGTTGAGTTTCACCACATCCTCAAGACTATGCGGAAGTTTTTTCTCTCTATATTTTCTCATGAACCGCTTCTTCCGTTGAAAATCTCCCGACCGATTATTTGATCTGAAGATAAGTTATTAAGTCCACGCTACAAATAGTAACTGACGTAAAATAATTGCTCACATTATGAATAATGAATTAGTCTTTCAAAATATTCCTCGATATTAATATGAATTTAAATTAATACGAAAAATAGTAGAAAGTGGAATTAAATATTCTTTTGACTTCGCCTCATCGACTTGCATTCCGAAGTCGCGCATTGATAAGAGTTCACGGTAGCAGTTCAGTGTAGCAATGTAATAATGTTGAAAAACAATTAAATTTATTGAATTTATAATTTAGGGGTTGGGCTGGAATGGTATAGTGGAGTAGGAACTTATTCTCTTGAACCACTCATCTGTATGCACGAAGGGCCCGCAATTTTTTGCCCCCGCTCCCGTCCGGCGCGACGCGCGGCCCACGTTGCCCGGCGCGCCTAGGGTGTTGCGTCGCGCAGAGGTTGGCACCTCTCGCACCTCTACCTGTCAACGGTGCTGCAGCGGTCCGCGCGTATCGCATGATTCCTCGGGCATCCGACTGTAGCCGAACGGGCAGTCTCCGTCGGCCGAGCGCACCCGAAGGCTCGCGCAGCTTCGCTCCGAGCCGGCCCCTGCCGCCTCCGCCTCCGCCGCCGCCGCCGCCGCCGCCGCCAGCAGCGGGGAGCGCTCTCGGCCGGCCGATCACTCACACATCCAGCCGCGTCTGTGACAGGAGCGGTCCGGCAGCGGGCTCTGCGAGTGCACGTGCTGTGCGACGGCCGACTACATCTTCGCGCCCGCCTTCTTCATCTGCTCCTGCGACGCTCACCGCCGCTGCCCTGTGCTGGATTACGTGAAAGACTCGGACGCTTTTTGTCAGAGACGGTGTGTTTGTGTGTGTGTGAACACAAGACTTGTTATGATCGTGGGTGTGTGGTGTCCTCTGCGAGTTCATCATTGATCCACGACCTGCGGCTGGGCCATGAGATCAGCGCGAGACTTCAGGTAGGAATTTTTTGTTGTGCGAAGCCGTACAATGTCGCAGTTCGACTGTGAAGTGTTTGGTCTCCAATTTTCTTGCTGCGTGTTGTTTGTTCTCGCGTCCAATGTTTTTGACAGTTCGTATCCAATTGCCTTTTTGCGTCTTATCCCGAAGTGTCAGCGAATTTCCCCCTGTACTTGGCAGCCGTCTGCGGCGGCGGGTGCTCGCGCTGGCGGCGATAGGCCGCTTCGGCGTTGAGGAAGTGCGTCGCGGGTGCGTGTAATGCGCGCGTGGCGGGCACACGGGCGTGCTCCGCGTGTGAACCGGCGCCTGTGGTGACGACTTTATCACCCGTGTGGCTTTTCCGTGGATGTGCACAAGAGAGCACCGTCCTGCATGCCGCTCGACGCGTCAGTCTCCTGAGCTGTCGAATTTGCCACGCCCTCGTGGGTCGGGAAATGTAGCCGCGCCGTCCATTCTGTCGTTTTTAATATATTTTTACTCGTAGTCTCGTGTGCAATTAAAGAGCAACTAATCAAAACGCACATTGTCAACTGGTGGAAATTTTGAGTTTGATATGAAATCGTGTTAGTTTTTACTACATATTACACGTTCCTGTTTTCAGATTTCTCCAAAACGCATTTTAACACATTAGACTAAATGCGTAAAAATTAAGTATCGGGTTGATGGAATTGTTGGGACGATAGTTTGCTTTTGTAATTCCACGCGAGCCACGTATGGGGCATTGAAATGGTCCAGCTAGGGCACCGTGAAAAAACGGCGATGCCCAATTCTCATGCGTGTTTGTGTAAGCCTATCGCCGGAAAAATATTCTTATAGTAGTCATCTTCTCCGGAACCTTTCCCCGTAAATTCGTTTGTTTATTTTGTGAACGGGCTGCGGCACGGAGCGCGGGCGGCTGTCTTCGTCGTTGCCCGCTTCGGATTTCCTCTGTAGACGTTTCCCGTGAGCCATAATCGTTGGGCGTTCCGTAGATCAACGTTGAGGCTGGTGCTGGGTGTCTGGCGGTGGCGATAGATTTGCTGGCCGCCCCAGCGCTGTGGTGTAGACTGCTCTCCTTCTAAACGCGCTCCGAAGCCCACACGCTCCTCGGAGGTCTCCTGAGGTTAGCGATAATGCATCCTTCTGCGTCCTCCGTGTCAAACATTAATATTTATTTAATGGACTGGACCATTAGAGCTCTAAAAGCCATATTAAACGAGGCTCGTCTGGCCGTCTGCTCTTGCTTCGCTCGGAAACGATACTTCGCTTCGTCACCGGTTTCGTGATCTCCTAGTGCTCCGTGAGGGTTTCTGTATCTCGTCGAATTCCAAGGAACGTTGCCCCTCGATTCCCGAAGCAGGAAAAACTACAGCACTGTCTTTTGACGAAAGCGTCGGTACTTCTGGCGAAACACATCGTGCTATTGAAAGTCAATGTCTGTAACATCAATATCTCTTATCAATACGATTCTGGCGGATCATTTCCATTTTCAATTTTATTTTATGTTGTCTTTCATGTTAATGTTTTGGGGCATTTTTACTTAATTTTTTTAAAAATACGTTGTGGTCTTTTAAAGGATGATGTGCATAGAATTTCTCCACCACTTTCTATTTTAGTATCTTTGATAGTAATCGTAATATTGTTCGAATAAAGTTCTGATAATTTTAATGTGTCATTTTTTCCTATAAATTCTACCTTTTTCAATACAACCATCATTCAATATTAGCTTTATTTCAATAAGACATAACAAAGAAGTTTAATACATATTTCTGACATCTCAATTTTTTTAAACCTATTTTATTCTCAATTTTATTGATTCAATTTTTACATTCTCGCCTATTGCTTACTCAGAATAAAGAAACTATTGTAATCCTGCGAGGAAGAAACGGCGAATTTTCAACAGAAAATCTCCTATTGTCGGGACCTGATAACACAAAAGTGGATAAATCGTGTTCTTGTAAACAGTATATTGCTTCCTGTATCACTCTATCTAACCAGAATCTTTCGGAGGGTCCTTGTTTTGAAATCAGCGTCTCTGGGGTGAGATAGAACGCGGCGCGCGAACGTTTACGCGCGTGCGCGGGCGGGCGCACTCGCTTCCGCGGTGGGCGATCGACGTTTCCGCGAAGGAGCCGCACGGGGCGCCCGCGCCTACGCCCACGCCCACGTCTATGCCCGCGCCCGCGCCCGCGGCCGCCTCTGCCTCCGCCGCACCGATCCGGGCCGACGCGACGGGGCTGTTGTCCCAAATCGCGCTTCTCGTCGAAACAGCGCGTAGTCGATTTTTGTCTGTCTAAAAGCATTCATTCCGGCGAAAAATATTTGGTGGCGAACTGAATGGTTTTGCGAAACGTACGCGCGGCATAATTACTTTAATTGTAATTCGATTTTGTATGGTTTGAGGTGCATTGTTAGGGATTATTAAGTTATTTGCCTTCGTTGTTTCGTTAAACATTAAGTGTAATAGTAGCATTGCAATCTTGAAAAAAATGTTAGTGTGTGGAAGAATTATATATAAAATATGTTTTTATTCCCTCACAAGCATTATATCTTCATTCCTCCAAAATGGCGTCAATTGCGATTATTTGCATTTTATTTATTTACTTGTAAAACATTGTATGTAAAAAAAATGAAAAAGATGGCCCAGAGGATACCCAGAAATGTAGTTACCCTCTCCTGTGTTAGGCTGCGCACGTCTACGGGCTAAACTTAATTTTTTTGCGCATTTTATATCTTTTCTATATACTCTCATTATTATTCACATTGGTGTATCAAATGATTCTGCCTGACCCGATAACTCAAGGACTTTAAGCGACGGGCAAATACGCTCTGCCGAAAACTGCGTCTTCCAATTCCGTATGAGACAGAAATGCACGATAAGTTTCTTAGGCGGTAGGTTACCATATACTCATCCCATCTGCACATCATCCCGCCCATAATCACTCGTCTCTTACACGTTATCATTATTCTTCCCTCGTGATGACTAGCATCATCCATGCAGTGGGAGTGGTCGGCCTGTGACCATCCACCTGGGAGAGGAGCGTCTCCGTCCGAGTCCGGCACCGATCATCAGAAGCCCCAGCCGTCATTCCGCGAGTTGCGGAGGCGCGCGCGCGAGGGTTTCGCGCTCGCTGGATGGGTCGCCCGCCGCCGAGCGGGGCGGAAGGGGGCGCGGGCGGTGCGCTGAACTTCGCCCGCGGCGGGCGGCACGCGCTGCGGGCGGCGGCGGAGGCGGCGGCGGCGGCGGGTGGCGCTTACGGCGGGCGTTTTGTTTCCCTTAGTGGACGCAACGCCCCGCGCGCTCGCTCCGTCCGGCGCCCGTGCTGACGCCGCCCGCCGCCGCCCGCCGCCCCCTCGCCGCCTCTTCCGCTTTCGGCGCTGAGTTGCCGCCCCCGCGCCGAAGACGGAGCGATAGAAACTGCGAGAGGAAGGTTTCAGCGCGGACGCGCCCTCGGGAGGGTTTCTTGAAAAATTTATTTGAATATTGATGTATTGCTTAGACAAATTTGACTCATAATATTCAATATTACCCAATATTCAATTGAAATATTATTTACCATTAATCAATTCTGCCTCAACAGCATCCCTGGCTAGACGGTAAATACTTAACTTTAGGGGCAGTGCAAATCTGAATGCACGGCAGCCCTAGTTGGCTTTTGCGAAAAAGGGAGGAAGATTTTGTATAATCTTGCTAAAGCTAATCTTCCAACAAACTTGGTGCTACGTTGTTATAATTAAACCTATTCGCATAATGACGCTTTGGCCGTTTCCGTAGAGATATATTTTGCTTAATTGAGAAATCTGGACTTCCATGAGAATTCGGTTGTTATTTCTCGAACAGCTCATTATATTGAATATGTTTATTTTCGAACTTCAATTTTATTTTCCAATACCTACCTATGTTTAATTAACGAATTCTTCCATGGTGTAGATACTTTCGTAGTTTTCGTTACATTTTTGCCGAAAAAGTAAAATTTATGATTCGGAGACGCGAGATAGATGATTGAAATAATTTTTGAATATTTATGAAAATGCATTCTGAGATATGTACACTTAGGCAGAATAACAGTCTTAATTATTTTTTCTTTTTTCTTGAATCTGTTTTCGTTATAAAAGATCCCACAGGTAATACTTTAAAAGGTTTAACGTATTTTGAAAACAGCGCAAAAACATTCCACCTTGAGAATTACTTAGTTAAAATCTAATTTACACCTTATGCTCATTAACTCCGGAATAAAGAAAATGTCTCTTGTTTATCAAGTCATCAATCGATATAATTATATTAGGAGAAACAACATTTAAATTTTCATTTGCTTATTTAGATAATTCAGTTTTCATCAGCTTGGTTTGACCTGAAAACTGCTTTGAACATTTTGCTTAACGTGGTAGTCAGACATTTCATTAATATCTAGTTTGCTTAACGCGAAGGGATGATTTAGCACTTGTAGTATTCGGTGAGGCCCACTACGGATAAACAGGTTCCGTTTCAGGGTTAGTGGATTCGGAGATGGCGTCGGGCGCCGGAGGGGGAGCAGTGTTGCGACGCGAAGGGAGCGCGGGCGCCAGGCAGAAACTGGCTCTTGCATTGCGCTTCCTGCTCCGCTGCCCAAAACCGGGGGAGTCAAAGTGGAACGTGCATCCACACCCTGCAAGGAACAATATTAATGTACCCGTGGATTAAGAACAATTGCCTGCCAAACTAGTGGTGCTAACACAGCACCTTTTCTCGCCCGTACTTTCATGCAAAATTACGCGAAAATACTCAAATTTTCGAAACATTGTACGTGAACTTATTTTAGAATCGCTCTTCAGGGAACAGATTTTATCAAGGGAGCTTGAAACTTTTCAATTTTCAATTTCATGATTTGTATTATTTTCAACGATAATTATATGGTTAAATGGTATGATGTTTGGTAATGAGATATTATCACGAGAGAGGGTTTAATTACCTGGAATACGTTTAATTAAAGATTTTATTTCAATGAAATCACATGAGTCATTGACATGTTAAGTAAAAGTAAGTATGAAATAATTTAAACATAGTATTGCGTATTAAACGAACGATTTTCGAATTCTACAAAAAATATTTGTAGATTATTCTGTGTTATAGCCTGACATCAACGGTACGTCACTAATCGAACAACCCAACAGCTACGCTACTTGTCCCAGCTACGCGGAAACCAACGTAGTTTCGCATTGCTAAAAAGGCTTGTTGAGCCGCAAGTACACGAGCCCATTTTAACAGTTCCAAAGTTTTCTCCTGTCCGTAATCATGGCGCCTCCCGCCGCCACGTCCGATGCGCCCCCGCGCCGCGTCGCAACGTGAGAATGTGGTGTAACACGCGACCCCTTGCGCCGCCGCCGCCCGCGCCGTGTCGACACCGTCGCCCGCCTGCCCGCGCTGGCCGGCTAACCTTGCGTTCTGACTCTTGCGCGCGTTTGTTGATCCTCGTCCCCGCGAAAGATCACGCCCCCGCCCAACGTGTGTCAATTCGCAAACGCAGTTTCCTCGTGCTTCGAAATATCGCGCGTGACCAACCGCTGCCGGCCGTGTCTGGTCATTGTTTGTTTGTTTGTCCACGTCCGCTGCGAGGTGCAGACGAATCTGTTGGCTCACCCGCCGCCGTACAGGTTGGGATTTTTGGTTTCCCCCACCCCCACCCCCCACCACTCGGCCACCCGGGTGTTAACTTTAACCGATGAAAATTAATTCACAATTTCGCCGCCAGGGACCACCACTTCTACGGTCTCGCGGGAGTCCCTATATGCAGAATCCCGGCCTCACATATTAGTCGCCCTTGTCATCAAATGGCCGAGGAAGTCATCTGTTTTGTACAATTTTTCATCGTCGGCCAGCATCCCCGTATGAGAAGTACTTTTGAATAAGGAATTACGTCCGGCAGACAAAATGTATTTTAGAGTTGTTATCTAATGCGTCACACACTATGGTTTGAAACGTTTCCAGTATTACGTGACCGGACATTGGAGATTTAAAAATATAATGTACCACGAGATTTTATAATTAGATATGTAACTGGAATCAAAACTAGCTTCGAATCTCGGAACTCGGAGTGATATTCTCAGTCAAGCACCGGATATCCAATCTGAGGACATATTGCACCGCAGTTTGTGTAATGAGGGCACTTGCTGGAATCCTAAAATACGCTGGCGTCGGATAAAATAATGTTTCTAAATTAGTTTATCGTCCACGTGCTGTGAATTCACGGGCCCGTGTTAAGCTAAGAGTGAATGGCACGCAGATAGCTTATCTTTCATTCCGGTCTATGAAGAGAATCGATGAAAGTCGGTTACTACAACCCACGAGTTGCATTGGTGTAGCGTGAACTTGAAGGCAAACCAGGAAGCTTAAAGATATAACAAGCAAACCAAAACTAATATTTTTTTGCAAGCAATAACAATACTACGGACTTCGAGATTTCCCTTAGGCGATATTTCGCGTCCTTTCTTTAGCCACGGGCTCCTGAATAGCTCCGCGTAGTCGCTGTAAGGCTTGTTTTATTGTCAGTTTTCGATAATTGTAAACAGAAACAAGCTACAGTTATAGGTTAACTAGTGTTGCCTTCTCAGCCATAATTCTACTAAGACGAGTTTTTCTTTCTTATTTAATAAAGGCAAAATAAGGGGAGAACAGTCAATATATTTTTATGATGGTACTATTGAAGTGAATAGAAATTTTTAACAAGTAAATTTTTTTGAAATGTTACACACAC
Organism: Gryllus longicercus; assembly: GCA_038098605.1. Taxonomy (NCBI): domain Eukaryota; kingdom Metazoa; phylum Arthropoda; class Insecta; order Orthoptera; family Gryllidae; genus Gryllus; species Gryllus longicercus. The sequence goes on from JAZDUA010000769.1 coordinate 238,804, forward strand.
CCTGATTTCTTGTCGAATTCGAGAATCGTGCTTCTTTTCACATCCAAATTCAACACACTTCGCCTATTGGCAAATTATGTCTTAAAGCAAATTTATTCGTTGGAATTTATATTTACTATCTAATTGCAAGTGGTTTGTGAAATGGAGGGCAAAATTCTAAATGTTCTCCCGAGAATTTATTTGATCTGTGAAATTAAGATGTTACTTGCGAAAACTCCAATGAACGAAAATATATTCGTGTACATTAGTACAGTGGTTGCAAGCAACTGATATATTTTCTTTGTGCACGAGTAATGTACACGAATACATGTGCACGAATACATGTAACATACTGAAAGTATGTTACATGTATTCCTACCGGATATTAATTTTAAAGCTCGATAAAAATCAGGTGATGTGCAATTTAACGCCCAACAATTAAGTGTCATATTACACCTACTGTTAGAGATATCACAAGAATACGCTGGATATCGCTAAGATAAGCCCACGCAGCAGAGCAGATAGCACCAGAGAACTGGCTTTGTCGTGTCTCAGAGTCTGCCGCTTGAGCATTGTTCCCTGCGATAACGGACCAGTTTGATATTCAGGTCGCCAAAGATGTTGCGTTTTCTCGATCCGAAAGGTTGATCCTTGGTGAAGAGTAGGCGCCATCGCCATCTCGCCGCTAGTTTTCTCGTTTCTATTGCGCCGCATGTGATTGTGGCTATCGTCTTCGATTTATATTATAGAGTTTGTTAGGGAGATGATGACTATAGGAAAGATTTAAAATATTAGCAGTCATCTTGGATGTGATTTTAATCATAGATTTTCCGCTTCGTAACTATCATTCATGAAATATATTTTGTTATAATTTATAGTTTGAAAAAAATGTTCATGAATTTGATGATAGAACAATTTCAGTGCTTCATCAGATTCTTTTATGAGAATGTATACTATATCAGAATTCCAGAAAACGTTCCATTTAGTATATTCGTTAATGAAAAGAAACCAAATATAAAATCACAAAAAATATTTGTGTCAAATTATTCATTTGATCACTGGAGTAAACAAAGTTCCTATTATCCTCGTTTCTTTGTCATTTTACGAAGTTATCGGCTCATCGAGATATCGACTATCGACCCTGAGGGGAGTGTCGGGGGGCGTGCACTCCTGGTCGAACAGATTTATCTCAGTATACGTATCATCACAAACAGAACGCACAATTCATTGTCCCAGTTATCAGTGAGGCTGCGTCGACCACATAGTGAAGAAGAAATACGTTGCGTTGACATTAAGAGAATAGGTGAGTTTTTCTTAGTATTTAGTTTAATCTTTAATTTGAGGTAGTCATTGAAGAAAAATATGTATGCCCCCATCCAACCAGGGTGTTGGAAATGATATCAATACTACTGATGTGTTGTCAGAATATTAGCACATTCGTACTTTCAGGGAAGTGTAACAATAACCTAAAAGTAGGTATGTATTACCTAACACAGCATGTATAAATTAAGAGCTTGTTGTAAACAGATGTAAGTGGAAAATTTATAACTTAATTTCAGCGTTGAAAACTTTGCTTTCTAGAACATTAATCAGAAACGTGATGCGATCTATTGAATTCAATGTTAAACATTTTTGGAATTTGATTTGTTTCACAAGCATATTAACTTGTTCCCACATTAAACTCCTCGTCTCATTGTGTGTATTCGGTGCTCCGCAACATCATTGTTCTCGTTTACGCTTAATCATGCTCAGACGCACAGCGATACGAATTGTAGATGTTCTTTCCCAGCTGGACTCGATACTCCGAATCCCGCGGCGACTTTGGTGGGCAGCGGTGGGCTCGGGCCGCTCCCACATTCCGACCACCCGCCCGCCTTCCGCCCCGCCCCCTCCCCTCCCCGCTGCACTGCGCGCCGCCCTCTCCGCGCCCCGCCCCTCCCCGCCCCGCCGCCGCCCGCCCTCCGCCACGCTCCTGCTCCGCGCCTTGCTGCACTACTCGCCGCCGCCACGCCTGCGCCCGCCCCGCCGTCCACCCTCCGCCTCGCTCCCCCGCCCTCTCCGCGCCCCGCTGCACTGCGCACCGTCGCCCCCGCCACCTCCGCCGCGCCCCCCCCACCCGTTTCGCGCGGCGCTGACCCCGCCACCAGCCTCCCCTCTTCCCGCCCTCTCCTCCGCCGCGCAGCCGCCCGGGCCTCACTCCCAACGCCGCTCTTTCCGCCGCCCCTCTCAAATTGATCCGGGTTCCCGGAGAGGCGGCGGCACGTGTACGGGGAAGCCCGCCCCGCCCCGCCCCCGCGTGTCGCGTCACGGAGAGAGAGGATCGAATCCTGGGGCGCCCAAGGGATCGCCTGCTTGTCCACGTCACCGCAGCTCCTGCCCCCGCCGCGCCAGCCCCTCCCCACCCTCCCCGTCGCGAATTTAATGCTGCGCGAACTCTTCTGTCGCTATCGCTCACAAACCCGTGCATTATCTGTCAACTCTCGACTCGAATAACCCTCCGCCACCACACGCATTATGCTCGCGCTGCATGGCCTCGGAACAGCGCGGGTTTCTACAGCAGTAGCAGCCGCCAGGGAGCGGAGACGTGTCTGAGCATGCAGCGCTTCTGTCTCTCTCCCTCTCTCTGTGAAGGTTGGCGCGTGGGCCACGGCGAATTGCTTCCACGTGGGGAAGTTCCAGCAGCCGTTGTTGTGACCGAAAAACGCTGTGCGCATTTGACCTATTACAGTGCCCGCACAGCACTGACGTTACTTCCCCAAATGAGCGTTGCTGCAAATGTAATTTAGTATACTTGTAATTGTAAAATTGTAATATTGCTATCCAATGTTTCTTTCCTAGAGTACGAATCAATTTGAGTGATCTTATGTGGATATAAACTGGCACGGGGAGACTTGTAGCCATGGCAGTTGCTTGTCTAGATATTTGTTTTCGAACTAAAATAGCCACGCATTTGCAACTTACGCCTATGAAAAACTTCCTGGGATAACGTGCTTCCTCCGTATCCCACTGGCGTTCAAGGTCTTCATCCGGCCCTGCTCCAACTCGCGCCAGATCGCAACCCCGCCGCCCCCGCCGGGCTGCTCCGCTCCCACGAGCCCCTGCTCGGCCTGTTGGCCTCTCGGGTGTCGGCCCTGCCGCGGCCGTCGTCGCCGCTCGTTGACTGGATCGAATGAGCGAGGGCTCGCGCGCGCGCGCGATAAGCCGCCTGCTGACGTCTGAGCCACCGGGTTGCTCGAAAGGAATGGGAGACCTAGGAGCGGGGCATGGCGTAGGGTTGCATTGAATTGAATTGAATTGAATTGGCCTTATTTTACGTGGCGAGACTCGGGCCATCAGGCCCGCTCTTCCGTCCGACCACGCAAATTTCGCTACGCTCCTTTCATCAACTAGCAGAGAAAGGAGGTATTTCTTGGGCGAGAAACAGGCGATTTGAATTTAGCTCAGATGCGTCATTTAGGCTTGAGGATCTTTTACATGCAAGTAAATCTACTAACATGGGACAGCCGGCTTTACCTCCCCTCCGAGGGAAGGCGTACGAGGGATTTGGTCGCCCTAAAAGTCCACAGCTTCGATCGGGTTTGAATCCGCGAGGGTTGGTTGGACCCTGACACAAGATCGTGTGCTAATATCGGAAAAGTGTTTTAAAGTGGCGGCGCTGCTTTGAAGATGATCATGCTAGCTCAAACGCTCGTTTTAACCAGAATAAATATAAACCCCCCTTTTCTGGTGTACATATCACGTAATTAGGTACTATAGTTTTAGCAAAACGCAACCAAGTTGATGTATTTTTGTAGAACAATACCAATCTGCAGAACATAACCAATTAAAATACACAAACACTTTCATAATATGTTTAAAATGTTACTTGATACTTTCGTGTATTCCTGTCATGCCCAGGATTTCTGTCGGCGAACATTTACATGCATTGCTGACTCATTATTCTGTAGATCCTGATCTCGCCAGTGTCTCAGTTACATGCGTGCTAATTTTTCTTTTTGCTTGTACTCGTACTTCACAGGTTTCCCAGTATCCTTATCGGTATTTGAAAAATGTATCAACAATTGATTCTGATGAGATAAAAACACTAGACGTACGAAATCCGTAACCTTTGATCATTCTTTTGAGAATCTGATGAGGAGCAAAATAAATACATTTCACGCTGTGTGTATATTCGAATGAAGTATAGGTATGAAGTACGCAGGAACAATGTAAAAAAGTAGGTAGTGGAAGAGGGATATGAAATACAACTTGCATGTTTTTTAAACTTCCGGACAAAAGGATAATGTGTCTTTAAGGCGTGCTTAAGATGTCTTCTAGCAAATTATGGTAACAAAAAGCTGTGCCTCTTGAAAGAACTCTTAAGTAAATGTATCGACAGGAACATATTCGGAACGTATCAATCAACTCTGGACTTGCCATGTGATGGATAAAGATTCACGATCAGGGTGTCAAGATATCTACTAACAACGTCAATCGTTTTGTTTTGTTTTAAGACTGCTGGAAACTAGGTCAATGTGAGAAGTAAATACGAGTAATGCCACCTCATCAATGAAAATACAATTAATACAATTTTTATCAACGGTAATTTATTAAACTGTTAAAAAAAGTTTTTACATTGTATTATTATTGTTGTTATTGTATCGGTGTTAAGAAACCGGAAAGATGTATTAACATTTCAAAAACCGGAAATAAATACTAAATTTTTCTAAACGGTATCGTTAATAAAAGGTGCAAGTTACTCAAAAATACTGATACCCATTCAGCAGTAACAACAAAAAAAAACATTGATCATTGTTTCATGCAACACAAGTACGTATAGTAAAGAAGCTTAATATGAATAAAAATAATGTTCGCTGAAATTGTAAGATTCTAATATATATATATATATATATATATATATATATATATATATATATACATATATATACATATATATATGTATATATATATATATATATATATATATATATATATAAACAAGTGTTAGTACAGTTCAACTGAATATTCGATTGAATGGTCTGGAATAGAAGTGTGTTTATGGGAAACGTTTGCGTTGTCTTTCACTACGAAACCATCACCTCTTCAGTTATCACCTGATCTTGCGTGCGTGAACCCCTTCTGTGGGCGATGCATTGCCGTCTTCTTTCCAAGAGAGTCCGCCCCCCCCCCCCCCCGCCCCCGAACATGGATGTTGCACTCTGCGGGTAAACGCTCCACGCACACCCGTTGGGCCGCGCAGCTCCTCAGCGCGTGTTGAGGGCAGGCCGGACATCGGGCGGGCATTGTCTCTGGGCGGGCAGCGTTCCCACGCGTCGCCCTCGCCCACCGCCACCTGTCGCCTGCCCACCCCGCCCCGGGCCTCCGCGCGTACCCGCCGCCGCGCCGCGGATGGCTCCAGCCTCGCCTAGGCTCGACGAGCCGACGAACGCCTTTGGGCCCCGTCACTCGTCGCCACAGCGGCGCGCTTCCGATAAGCGGCAGGACATTCCCCACGCCCCCGCCGCCACCAAGGGGGTGGGTTCTGCGGGGTAGGTTTCGTCGTCTGTCCGGTGGGGACGAACAAAGGGAACGCAGCAGGCAAAACGCCACGAGCGGCGGCGCAGTGGGAATACCATCATTTAAAGCAGTGTTCTGCTAGTGGTCGCTCGTACGCCCTCCTACGCTTCTCGTGGCAAGGCTCCGCCGCCGAACATGGCTGCCGTCTCGCATGTACAGAATGATTCCAAGAATACTATACTCCTTATTAGGTTCCATGGATTCGCACTAAAAAATTATGAACGTCTCGTCTCATAGTGTCTTTGACGTACTTATTTTCAAGGCTGAACTCGACTCCTATCGCCTCATTGTCCGTCTACATTTCATTGGAAGCCAGATATTCTGTTACTAGTTAATTACAATAGTTCAGTTTACTAGTTGCGTAAATATTCTGAAATGTTCTTCTATTGAATATTTGCAGTATTCCAGAATTATTTCAGTTATATTTCTCCTTTCGTTTACAGCCACAGACAAGTATGCATTTTTCATCCCATCCCTCCAGCTGTTAGCAGTACTGTAGAAATATGATACCAACATTACATCGATTCTTCTGAGAAATTCATGTAGTGCATAGCTGAGATCGGATTCGCCTTCCTTTGAAACACTCAGCGCCGGTGTTGACTTTCCCGCCAGGCGCCAGTGCGAACGTGCCGGACGCTCCGGGGCTAATGGCGATCAAAGCGCGCGCCGGGCTCGGAAAATAGCCCCGAAATGGCTGCATATATTCCCAATGCGACTAACTCCATAGGATTGGTAGCATCGCACTATAATAGCACACTCACTAGTGCTGTGGACAAGCAGGTTTTTCTGGGATTCATCGTTCTCACTCTTATCATGCTATTCACTTCATGATCATTACCGCTGCTGCCCTTATAATGGTCAGCATCATTTCGTCCTTGATTCAATCAAGTGGCCGTATTGCCATTTATCCATGTAGTCCTTCCTCGTGCATCTCATTTATCAACCCCGGCTAATGTTTCCAGCGACTAACATACGAGAAAGGAAATTTGTATAAACCGCGATGCGGCAATAAATTGCGTCGTCTATCGCCCTCAGCGCCTCCGCCGCCCTACTCCACACACACACCCCTGCTTCCGCCGCATCTGCCGGTGGCAGCCCTCGCCGCAGCGGCGTCGCCCTCCGCCACCTGCGCCGCGCCTCGCCGCGGCCTCCACGGCGCGATTGAGATAAGCCCCGCCCGCCGCACGCGCTCGCCCGCGCCGCGCAGCTCGATTGGGCGTCGAGAAAGTCTCTCCTCGCCCCGCCCCACACACTCCGCCCCCATTCCACCTCGCCCCCGTGTCTCCCCCGCCCCACCCTCATATCGCCCCCATCCAAACCAGCCCCCGCCTCTCCACCGCCCCGACCCAGCCCGTCCCTTTCCTACCCCGCCCCCGTTTTACCGCCCACTGTCCCGTTCCGCACCCCGATGTTACCCGCTCCGCGTCCCCCCCGTCCCACCCTGCCCCCCGTTCCACCCCGCACCCGTCCCACTCCGCTGTCCTACCCACCCTGTCCTATCCCGCCCCCGTCCCACCTCGCCCTGTCCCACTCCACCCCTTTTCCCTGTACCACCCCCGCCCTCCGCCCCACCCCACTTTGCCCAGCCCCACACCGTCTCATTCCGCCCCGTCTTACCGCTCATTTCTGACCATCACAAGCCTTCCCCGCATTGCCCCTCCCCCTGCCCAACTCTCACCACTCCACCCCACCCACCCCACCCCACCCCATCGCCCGTCACGCCTCATCCCGCGAACGGCGAGCGCGGCCCTGGGCGGTGCAGGACGCAGCCCGTAAGAGGTGTAAGGCCTATCTGGCACATCGCACGCAGGCCGATCGGGACTTATTTATAGCGCCTGTTCGTGCGACGGGTGGTCCCGCTCGTGGTCGCACGTCTTCGCACAGCGTGGCCGGCGCGAGTGCTTTATCTAGTACACGCGTCCGCGGGGTAGTTCACAATGCTGTACTCGAGTTATTAAGTACTGGTTCGTACAATGTAAAACGTAAAATGTCAAGAGAATGTGGTGTTGGTGTCATGGCTTGGGGGATATCTTGCAGAAACGTGGGGCGAAAAAATAGAAGAATCAGAGATAAATGATTGATGTGCAGGTACCGTGAGAGGACATCAGTTGGCTGAAGACATCTGATGTCACTGCATTGCGTCTGTCTGGGAGGTCGTTTCGACGGTGACAGGAATTTTGACACTATCTAGATACCTAGGTCGAGTTCTGTCGCTGTCTGGAGGAGAATTTTAGCGTCCGGCTGCTCTGATCGGTAGTTTTTCGTTGTTTCTCCGATGAACACCAGGCGAAATGCCGCAGCAGTACCCTAACAAACGGGCCACGGACCGCGCGCGATCTTTCCGTCCTCTTCTTTGTCTTATCCTCATCCCTTATTCACACACATATACACACACTCCCTCCACTACCACACATGTGAGGAGACCTCTCGGTAGCTTAGGTCTTGTTCGGAATGTGGTGGTGCCCCGCCGGTGGCTGATACCTAGTTGAGGAAAAAGCCGCCAGGCGCCAGATCTGACTACCCCGGGGGAAGATCACCGCCACCTCTCGAGGAAAAACATGGACCACGCTTACGGGAAGAATGACCTTCGCCTTTCACGCGCCCGGATTCACTAATCAATCAATGTGCAAATGTTCTCTTATTTTTCTGTATTTTTTCTTATTTTTTCTTTTTTAATAAAATCGTTTTGTCGTCCCTCCGGCGCTGTTGTCCGACCGGCCAATTCGCGGTCGCTGTGCGCGCTCACATCCTGGGTCGATCCCCGAAGGCGCGTGGGCGGTGCGTTTCTTTCGAGCGCGGGGGGGGGGAGGTTCGGAAGCGTTTCGCGAAAGCGCCCGTCGAGCGATTGGGCGCCATCGCCCCGCAGCCGCCGCCCTTTTTCGGCGCGAGAAAGCTGCCCGCGCTGAGGCGGAGATGGGCGTCGCCGCGCCCACCTCTCGTATCGCGGCCGGCGGCCGGCGGTCGTGCTCGGTGCCATGGCCCGCGGCTTGGCGTGGGGATTTTTTTAAAATTCAATACAAATATGTGTGCATTTGAATGTGGCGTAATCTGGTTTTTAATGAACAGAAAATCATCAGTTGCGATCTTTTAATTTTTTGATAATGAGATATTATTGGTGTATGAGTAACATGTGAAAATTATTTTAATGTTGTAATGTTGCTTGTGGAATTTAATTATTTTTTCTATTATGCCATTTCTGAATATATCGTAGGTTAATGTAAGTGTGAATATATTGTAAGTATTAGTAAGTTGTTCCACAATATTTTTTCAATTATTCGAAGACATTGTGTTAACGCAAATGGTAGATCCGCAACGTATGAATTCATGCTAACTACTTTATAAAACGATTAGTTGAGATGCGAAATACGAAGCACTAAAAATGAATAATGGCTATTTATCTACCTTTGAAAGGAAAATTTGTTCGAAGTTAAAAACCATTATAGAATGTATATGTTTTTAAACAGTTTCTTCCCACAATAAGGTTACTACGTCATTAGGTTGCATTTAAAACACTCCATTTACTTGCAGTACTATTGAAGAAAACTGCATAATCACCTTAATGTGTTGTTAGTAATAAAAATTCTTCGATCTTGAAACGCTGCCTTCCTGCTGTGAGAATCTCAAGCAGAAACAAGATGTGTCTGCAATTTCTCTGCTGGCTGCTTGAAATGGAATAGCTAACAACCGATATATCGCGAGTCGTGCGTTGGTTTCATTCTAATAATTTGTTCCTTTCGGCATAATTCAAAGTAAAGTTTCGTCAAATAAATTTGACCCTTTCTCTTATTAAGCCTTGAATTACATTTCACAATAACCTAGAAGGGATTACTAAGTCGTTTTTTTTTATCTCGACTTCACTCCCCACGCACGTAGGTTTTACGTTGTCGCTGCAAGCAAAATTATCGCAGGAATTTCCGTGCGATTAACGAGCACAGATCCCTTGTGGAACAAAAGGTAAGGATGACAGCTTCTGAAATGCCATAATGTCAGACCCTTTGCAACGAGTCTCAGACGAGATAAGGACCGCTTTTAAGAGTGAGTGATGATATCATCTGCTTGTCTGAAATTACCGAAGTAAAGGGAAGTAGTGCTGTAAAGAATTGCATTTAGATTATTTACGTATTTCAAAAAATTGTAAGCATTATTTAAATTATGAGCAATTTAAAAAGAATTGTACTTACTAAAATAAAGTCTCTCTTGATTCGACGAGTAGTAAAGAAGTAACATGCGTACACATTATATATGTCTCAGATTAAATTCTGTATGTATTTACGAGTTCACGTTATCATTTTTGTAATCATACACGGCGTGCGAGGGGAGGGGGGAAGACGATGGTGGAGCAGGATAAAAATAGAATTTGTTTCAGGGGAATCTTATCTTTCGTAAACCGCAGCACAACAGAGATGGATTGCAGTGAGTCATCCTTTGCTTCGTTTGTACAACTATGAATGATTCCACGCACAATACTGGATTGCATAGGCAGGTAAATTAATTCTGTTTATAAATCATTTTTTGTAATTTTTCTGTTATCTTTCGAAAGAAAGCTTTTAAATATCTTTTGGGGTTGGCAACAATTCGAAAACGGTGGATCGCTGTTAGAAGTAAATTGTTTGATGATATTTTATTAATCACCGTCCGCAAAACGACATTTTTGGAAGGAAGCATTACAGTCGTTTTATAAAATGATTTTATCGCACGATCAAGACCATTCCGTGCCTGAAAGATACGCCAGAGTTGTCGGGCGCTTGCGGAGTTCGCGTGCGCAGCCCGTTAGTCATCGGGACTGACTGACCGCGGCTCATCTGCCGTCACCCGACGCCTGACGCGCGTTCGCCTCCGCCCGCGAGAGCGCGTCGCCCGTCCTGTGGATTCATTCATTGCGGAAAGTTGCGCAGGAAGGGCCTACGTGAGGTGCGTCACCCCGCGAGAAATAGAGCGAGGCCAAGGCCAAGACGACGGTCACTGGCATTTACAGGGAAGGGCCCTTTCTGGGCAGCCGATTCAGCGTTTCGTCTTGTCACTGTGCCATTTTGGATATCGATGTTTGATGGCGATTTGATTGTTTACGTGTCTGCCTCCAAGGGATTGAGAAGAACGTAGTGTACGTGAGTGATTTTTTTCCGGTTTCTGCAAATGCTCTGAGCATAAAGTAATAACGCTTAGTCGTTTAAGACCGCGCCTCAATACAACCGCGGATATTGCTTTTCGCGTTTTTTTAAATTCATTTTCTTCATAAAACACACACTTCAGACCTGACTTGTCCGAAATGAATTGCGAAGCCATTTATCCCAAACAACGTGGCATTTCAGAGTGTACCCAATAATATTTGATACTGAGGAGCAGTCGTGAAGTAGGAACATCACGTCTTTGTCTTATGAGTTCCAAACATCAGACGAGGTTGGATGTGTCTCTTTGTAATTTATTTTTACGTACTTTCTCGCCTGTAACACGGCGCTTCTTGAGAAGAGAATGTTATGTAATGCTGTGGGAAAAAGCTGCGAATATTTTTCATCATTATTCCTGTACTAGAGCGTACTATGTGCAATACAGTTCAGAAGCACACTGACATCTATGACCAATTCCTTTGGAACTGGTATTTGTTAAAAATATTATATCGTACGAAAAGAAGCACTTTATAGTTTCCTGCGATGTTTGTTGATGAGAGAAAAAAAAAAGTATAAAATCCTTTGACGGCGCCACCAACCGCAGTTGACAAGAGATCCTTAGTAGGTTAAGCGCGTGTGACAACGCGAACGCTCCACAACACGCCCCACCAGCAAAAATACCCAGTAGCAGGTTTCAGCTTCGTAAACAAACTGGGAGGGTCGCGTGGTTGGAACGTGCGGAGACGGGAGCAGCAGCTTCCGAGCGCGTACCGTTGGAGGCCTCTTTACATAACACTCGGCGGCGGCGACGGCGGCGGCGGCGGCGGGGGCGACGTAGGCGGCGGCGTGTGGCAACGCGAGCGGAAACATCCCGCTGGGACGTGCGCCGTGAAAGGAGCTCGGTGACCCGCGGGCGGCCGCGCCCGGCGTGTGAGGGCGGGGGCGGGGGCGGGGGCGACGCCCTGGGCTTCATCTCGAGCACCTTGCGTGCCCGCACCTCTCTCCGCCGCGACCGCTGCAGGCTTGCACAACGGTGTTGGAGAGCGCAATTCGTGTTTTTCTCCTTTTCGTTTAGTATTTTGTTTAAGAAATGAGGGATGTTGATAGAAGACTTATTGCATGATTCGTGCGCAATTGGGTGAATAGTGTTGAATGAATACAAGTATGAATTGTGTGTCCGAAAGGCGTTAGATTCTTGCTCGATGAACTTCGTATTTTAATACAATGTTTGTAGAATTTCACAAGATTTCACAAGATTTCTTCGATTGTAGCGGGAATCTATAAAAAAATGATTTCTGATTTTCATTTAGCCGTTTTTAATTGATTTTAGGCGTGGACATAAAGGTTCTACATACCCGTTGCACTTACTCAATGCACGTTCTAAATTTGTTAGTACCTGCAGAATACGCTTTATTCAGTTAGTGAGGAGCAAGAATTACAGACGAGCAGACATTGTTGTGGGATCACCACCCAGCGCGACAATTTAGTTTCGCTTCGTAACTCGGCTTCACACCATTGTGTTGAGTGTCATAGTCCATCGGCTCCTCTCTCCGCCGGCCGCCGTTTCAACGGGGGATTTCAATGAGCGAGCGACTGAACGTATAATGGAGCCGCCGCCGCCTTTCCGCATCGCCAGCGAGGCGCGAACTTCTGCGCGCGTGCCCTGCGCCTGCGCCTGCCCCGCCCCGCCCCGCCGCGCCGCGCCCCGCCCCTCCCCTCCCCGCCCCTTCCCGCCCCGCCGCGCCCCGCCCCACCCGCCCCGCCCCGCCCCGTCCCGCCCCGCCCCGCCCCGTCCCGCCCCGCCCCACCCGTCCCGCCCCGCCCCGCCGCGCCGCACCCCGCCCCGCCGCGCCGCACCCCGCCCCGCCGCGCCCCGCCCCCCCCCCGCGCCGCCCCGCCCCGCCGCGCCGCGCTGCGCAGCGCAGCGGCCTGGAACCCAAGTGGCCCTCGGCGAGTGGCGACCCTTGGCAGCGGCCGCCACTTGGTTGTTGACGCGCCTTTCATCCCGAGGACCCGGAGGAGGAGGAGGAGACGACGGCCGAGATCTCTCTTCAGCAGAGGTCGCGCCCCGCTCCGGTTGGGAAACGGCGTCGACGTGTGCAGACAAGTGCCGCGCAAACCGGTGGCTCGGATCAGCTCAGTTCCTGCCACTATACTTCGATTTTTCTGGAGTGGCCGATGACATTACGTCATGATTACATCTACTGCCTTATAAAATTAATATTTTTAATTAATTGGCGAACGTCCTTCTCAGAAATAGGCTTACCACTGTTGAAAATATTCATTTTATAAGGCAGGAGATGTAATCATGACGTAATGTCATCGGCCACTCCAGAAAAATCGAAGTGGAGAGAGAGACATGGACGTTGGGTTGGCGACTGCTGCTGCTGCTGCGCTGGCCGGCGGCCACGGCAGCGCCGCGGCCTCGATGACGAAGCGCTGCTGCGTCGCTGCGCGCGCCCGATGGCGACACGGCGGCGGCGGCGGCGCATTGTCCTCGCGGGCGCGTCGAGGGCGATCGCCGCTCGCGCCGCGCATCCCAACGCGTTAATCCGCGTGCCGCAGCGGCCGAGCGGCAGCGCACGCCGAAACACGATCCCCGCGCCCGACACAGACGCCTGCCCCCGCCGCTCCCGCCGTCGCCTCTGCCACAACCACCGCCCCCGCCGCCACCACCGCCACTGGCACCACCGCTGCTGTCCCCGCCGCCGCCACCACCATCGCCACCGCCACTGCCACGGTCGCCTCCGCCCCCGCCGCCAACACCGCCACCGGTACCACCGCTGCCGTCGCCACCGCCATCGCCATCACCCCCGCCACCGCCATCACTGCCACCACCGTCACCGCCACCATCACCGCCACAGCGGTCGCCGCCACCGCTGCTGCGCCGCTGCCTGCGTCGCGTTTCACGCCAGCCATCGCCCTCGCCGAGATGTAAAATAGATGCAGTAATTGATAAATATGATACTCTAAACCAGAGCCCAATTTATATGAAGAGGTGGAACGTGAAGATCTTTACTATAATGCCACTTATAGCAATTGCTCCGCGGCTGCCCCCGGATTAATAGCTCGCTTGACCAATTTCTGAAAAAGGAAAAATCGGCGAATTTCATTACTCTCGAAAAATCGGAGGAAAAGCTGGGAATTTGTGAAAGAATCGTTAGAAGTCTGGGAAAATTTTCAGGTCATCTATTTGCTCGTCCCGAAATCGCTACATATAAGTTCGAGTGTTTAGGTGCCATATTTATCTCATTTGAACTTCATTCACTGTCAAACGCTTTGCCTTGTGCTTCGCACGTTTTCTCATTTTACAATCCTCGTGTCCGCGAATACTTTCTAATCTCTTTTCTAGTTATTCCTTCTCACACGTCAGTCACCAGGGCACAGTCGTTTCCAGTCCGTGTACCACCGCTCTTATTGACTCCAACGCGCCCGCCCCACCTGCGCCCCGGCGCGGCAGTGCGAGCACAATGCGGGCTCCGTTAGCCGATGACGCGTCGCCGCCCGCCGCCGCCCCCCGTCCCACCCACCGCTCCAAGCCCCGCTCCCCGCCACAGCCCCCCGCCCCCGCTCCCCGCCCTCATCGCTCCCAGCCACCGTCCGCCCCCGCCCCCGCCCGCTACAACCAGCGCTCGTGCTGCGCCGTGTGTCGTGCCTGCGTGTGCGATGGACCGGCAGGATTGCGGGGCGTCCGGGGTGCGCGACAGCTGCTAGAGAACACATCTCAACGGAATTCGGTGGGTCTGCTCAAGAGAAGCGAGGACCTCCGCCAGATATCTCGTCGTATTGAAACTGGAGATGACAAGGATCCAACATTTTCTTGAATAAAACATTTCGGAGAATCCAAATCGTAAAATTGTTGAAGTATTTAAACTTATTGATTAAAAAACATATTTTCTTTATATTCATTGTAGTTTTCAGTTTTAATTTTCCAATTTGAATCTTTCTTTCTGTTTTCAAGGCATACATTTTCCCCGAAGACTACAATTTTGTGATCTCTGAACTCATTGAAAGTTAATGGATCACGATGTATATTTATGTATTTGCATGTGACTGCCCTAAATGCAACCGAGGACTTCATATTTCTGTACATTGACCGTTTACAACTATGAACAATGCTTTTTTGTGTAGCTGCACATTCATTGACGAGATGTTACGACGGTTAAATGCTTTTGGACATGATTAAAAAGTTCTGAGAATGGTGTTCGCCTGATATACAGCTGATATATTCAGTGCCGCATTGTCCCTTTTCTATCTTAAGGCCTTCGTTAAACAGAACAGTTGCTACATTCTCCATGATTCATTCTCTTCGCTATCATTACTAAGTGTCAAAAATGTTATTGCATACGCACAAATCCTCTAACCGCAGTGAAATCGTATTTGATTTATAAATTTAAGTGCCAGAATTGCAGCGCTGTGTTTAGACACTTGTCTTCTCTCCTTAATTGTGAACTTGTGGGAAACTCGTTTTTAGAAGTAGTTCTGTCATTTCTACTGGCTTTTGAGCTTAGTAAGTACAATTACTTGAACAGCATCTATGTAAATAATGGGATCTAAAGATGAACTACTTGCCTATTTACTGATAATTACTTGTGCATCTCTACAAATTCCATATTTTTTTGAAGATTTTTTTCAAATTTTGCCTTTTCTATAAATGTTTACACGTAATCACTATATTTACTCTCAATAATGATAGCAAATTGAACATATGTTATGGCCACAATTAGTGGATCAGTTTTTGTTAAACTACGAATTTTTATCGCTTTATTCGCCAAAATGTCATTTTGAATGATAAACCCGCTGAAGGGCCTATCTGCGGAGGTGAACCTGCTTCGTGGGGCTGAGAGGCGGGGGGGGAGGGGGCCCGGTGCCCCCGGCGGGGCAGACGCCTCGTGCGGAAGCGGCGCGCGCTGCCTCTGTGGTTTCCGGAGACCGTCATCCTCCGAGTCCGCGGTCCCGGCGGCGGTCGCGGCGGCGGCTTCCGCACTGGACAGAAGCCGCCGCAGCCGCAGCCGCAGCCGCACTGGCAGCAGAAGCTATCCGCTCCCCCACCGCCGCCGCCTCCACCGCCGTTTTCTCTTCCTGCACCACCGTCTCCTCCTCCATCGCCACCGTCACCACTGCAGTCTCCTCTCCCTTCGCCTCCTCCCCCACCGCCGCCTCCTCCTCCATCGCCGCCTCCTCCTCCATCGCCGCCTTCTCCTCCATCGCCGTCTCCTCTCTCATTGCCGCCTCCTACATCGCAGTCTCCCCCTCCACCGCCGTCGCCTCCTCCTCCATCGCCGCCTCCTCTTCCACCTTCACCAAAGTGATTGAGAGACCATGACAACTCTTTGAGTGAAATTGTCAGAATCATGTTAACAATTGGATGAAGTAACATAAATGGAAGTGTAGTGTAACATAATTAGATCTTGACGAATACGATCTCTTGAAACACTAGAGGACTGAAGTCCGTTCCTATTTCCGTTTGTAAAGAGAGATGTTTTAGAAGATTAAATAATGACGTCTATGATCTCTTTGTGTTATTTGATACACTTACTTAAGACGCAATACTATCAAACAATGTGACGGTATGAAGTTTTCTCGTACGAGTTAAGGTGAATACATACTTCATTCACTGACGATCCCATTACATTAATATGATGTAACACATCACAGAAAATTGATTATGTGCGTCTCTAATTAGGAATGTATCATAAACTGAAAGACAAACGTTTTAAAACTACGGATTCTGTTTTATGTTTAGTGTCCAAACACATCCTATGTACACTGTGAGCGAGTGTCGCTAGCGCCACCTTCCGGGGGTACCGCCGCTTGGCCGCAGCTTCTGCGACCCCCCGCCGCGCGGCGCGCCGGTCGCCCCTTCGGCCCCGCGCCCGCCATGTGCCCCGCGAGATAAAGCTGCTGCCGCGCCGCATCCTTGCCATCTGCCGCTGGCTCCCCCCCCCCCCCGCCACCCCCAGATAGCTGCATCCGCGTGACGAAGATGCCGGCCGACGTCCGCCCGGACTTCCATCCGAGCGCGCAGCATCTGGAGGAAAGCGAAGCGCTGCGGAAGGGCGTGAAAATCTGAGTCCGATGGTCACGAGGCAGATGGTCACCATCGCCCTTCTTCGCACGTGGAAAGAGTTCAGAATGTTGACATCACATGATAACCACTTGTTCTTCCTGAAACGGAGAAAACACTGGTGAGATATATTGTGTGGACCACATCGCAAAAAAAAATAATAAAATAAAAATAAGTAAATAAATAAATAAGTAAATAAATAAATAAGTAAATAAATAAATAAGTAAATAAATAAATAAATGAATGAATGGAAAAAGTCGATATCGAAAAATTAATTGCTAATTGCAGCATTTCGTGTTCGACTATTAATTGTCATAAAGCAACTGCCGTAAGCAATTGTCATAAGCATATTTAAAAAAAGGATGTTATCGCGTCGATGTGGGAAATTGTAGTTTGCGCTTGATTCTCACGTGTTTCATGCATTATCTGTTGCTCGAGTCAATAACCCTTCGACTGAATTCGAGCGGTCCTATGATGTGGAAAAATTTCCATGTCTAAATGTAGCACTTCCTGGCGTAACAAATTTCCATGGAATGAATTACGAGCATTTTATCGCTCATTCTATTGCGTCGACAAGAGATACGTATTCTGTTTTATGGCCATTGTTCAAAAATCCCCGATCTAGATCCAAGCATTTATTCTAATACGTCGCGCGCAACGATTCGCGTGTGTTACTTTATTTATTTATTTATTTATTTACTTGCGTAAAAAACAATTAAAATTTGTGTGTGACGTGCTATGAGGAGAAGTTAATATGAAGTTATATTTATGTCCAGAAGCAAAACAAGGGGCCATCTCAGCATTTGCTCAAGGATCAGGGAAACTGGATGAAAACCGATCGAGATGGGGGTCATTGACCCAGAAGCTGAAGTACAATACTTGTTACAGGTTCTTTACAATTATACAATCCTAATCCACTAAATGTCGTTGTTAAAATGAATATTACTTTCCTCTTGGATACTCGGTATAGTGTCTGATTGTAGAGAAACAGTTGCTTCTAGTCCCGAACGCCCCTTCCACGTTCCGAGCGCCCCCGATCAATTGGACGCGAGCTCCGCCGGACGGCAAGAGACGCGCGGCCGCCCCCGCGCCGGCCTCGCACGCACCGCGCCCGTGGCCATCGATGCTGGGCCGATTACGGTGCAGCGCCATCGACCCCGCCGCCCTACTTCCGAATCTCCGGCCCAACGAGCTACAATATACTACGCAGAGGGGCTGGAGCGCCTCTATCTTTCAAGCAAATTGAAACCATGTTTTTGCAGTCAAAGCAGTAACCCTCTGGAGTAACAGAGTATTCCAGCATTTCGTTTGGCGCTGGTTCGGACGGTTACACCCTCGTCACACCGCCCCTCGTATGTTTTGACTTCAAATAACATGGCGGCCACTAGTTCGGCGAGCCTCCGCCAAGAGCGCTGAAAGTATAGGGACGGCCACTCTATGTAGTATATTGTAGCTCGTTGCTCCGGCCCCACTCCCCGGACGTCGTCTTTTGCCCCCGACCGGGTCTCTCCTCGGCCTGCGCCGCGACCCTGCCCGTCGGGGGCGGGGGTTACCAAGCAGGCTCCTGAGCTGAATTGTTAGTTATTGCCGTCCACTGTCAGGAGTTCCGCATTATTTTAATGCAAATTACATTACAGTAATTATAATTAATGCACATTCAATTTAATGTAGTAATTAATGTATAATTAATGAGCCAAAAATTCAATGTACTGGTGATTATGAATATACGATATGGAATGAAAAGAGGCAGGGAAAACGGGAGAACCTCTACATTAAAGCTACCCTGATTTTAACTTCTGCATTCATTAATATACAAATATATTAGCTCTTTAATATTCAAGGTTACTTAAGACTAATGTACAATACATTAATCTATATTAAATTCAATGACATTAATGACAAAGCAACTTTTCGCTGGCCTGCCTGGATAGCAGAGGTCACTAAGGCTGAAGCGACGTAGCTGCGTCGTGCCTTATAATTATATTTTTTTAAAATCTTTTTCCGACCGGTATGGCGGAGATGGCTATGAACGTGTACCGACTCAGCGCTTCGGTCCGGAGGGTCGCGGGATCGAATGCCGCCTTGAGATTGGTTGTTTGTCCCCTCCCTCTCTATCGTGAATGTGTTGTCGCGGATGTCCTCGTGTCCTACTGACCCTAGATCAGAGGAGTCCACAGTTGTGTTAGTGTCTAGTGCATGTGCGAATATGCGAATGGACGTAAAGGGTAGTCTGGAATAAACCCTCGGGGGTGGGGGTGGGGGGGTCTTTCGCTGGCAGGAGTCGGCGAGAGACGGCTGGAGACGACGGCCCCGCGCGGCGAGCAATGGCGGGCGGCCATATGCTGCGCGCAATCCTTCCTTTGCGGGCGCCGCGCGAGATGTTCGAATGCGTTAGCGAGGGGCCGCGCCTTATGCGCCGGAGGAAGCGCGCGCCGCGCATGCCCAACGCCGCTCCCGGGCCCCAATTTTATATTTGTCCCGAGCGAGAGGAGCGCCCCAAGGTCGCGCGGGTGGGCCGCAAATCACCCGGCGGTTCTCCGCCGGCTTCTGATTGGAATGAGAATACCATTTCTAAGTTAATTCCAATAACAATAAATGCAATTCATTCGTAGAAAAAATGCATATTCATAATTCATTCAATAATAATTTCATTGTAGATTCATAATGCTTGAGAAATATTTATAAGCATTTGTAAAAGTTATTTCGAGATAAATCAAATATCAGAAAAAAAATAACTATCAGACATTTTTTTGAAGTTCGTGACAGTATGTTGCTAATACAAATGGGGATATTACAGAGTATACCTTAGGTCAAACTGGTCCCATTTAACGAATAATAATAATAATAATAATAATAATAATAATAATAATAATAATAATAATAACTTAACAAAATTAGGAAAATTGTGAAAATGCTGTGGTACCTGCTTAATAAGTGCACGAAGGCATACCTACAAGACTGAAATTATCCTGTAAATATTCAGCAAAATATGAACCAGTTAATGATTGTGGGGTCCGAAAAGACCCCAAATGTGGTACGAGGGTTAAGGAACGCATTCGTGAGATGTGGCCATGTAAAATATTCAGAGACTAATTTTCCATTCAAATTCAAATTTTAAAACAGCATTTATAGAATTAAGATTGCATCTGCTCCCCAATTACGATTTCATTACAATAACATTGCCTCGGAAGATAAGATTAGGATCGTGTGACGTCCTCTGATACGTCCTTGTGACATGCTTCGCAAGATAAATTCAGACGTGCACAACATTTATTCATACAGTGTTATAACAGCAAATACCGCGCAAGTCGCAAGGAAATAGTAAATATTTCGAAACTGGCTTCAGTATTCTTGTTTATTTGAAGTACACGAATATAACAGATCTCTTCCATGTTGTTTTAAACGTTCAAGTAATATATTGTAAACACGCTTTTCGAAACCAGGGATGTATAGGCGGATTACTGTAAGAAGGAACCGCTTTGAGCAGCTACTGCTGGTAACGAAACTGCAGATACATTCAATTCATCAATGTGTCTAATTGCGGTTGGCTCATTTGTAGTTGCTTCGACGCTACATCTTACAATGTCATTGTCGAACATGACATTCTTTTGTTTCGCAACATGTCAAAATGGTTCCTTTTTAGAGTAATGTCTCTACAATAAAATTAATTGTTGAAAGGGTTAGTAATTGTGAATGCGAGAATAATAAGTGTGCGTGTTCTATATACGCCAAATGCCACATTGTGTCAATCATGCAAGAGATATGCATCCACAGAATCTGTGCTACCCGGGTAACATCTGCCGTGAAGAGACTGCGACTTCGAGTGCACGTTTCCAGGAGGTCTATCTCCCCAAACTGTGATAAGCAGCTGCTCATCTCGCGGGTCGCCGCCCGCCTTGGGGGGCCGGCGGGGGCTCCAGGGGGCCGTCTGGCAGTCGCGGGCGTTTTGCGCTACACATCCCTCTCCCCCTCCCCCTTTCCCTCCCCTCCCCGTCACGTGGCCGCCACCGGACGCGCGCGTCGGCTCGCGAATACGCATGCGCCCGCCGCATTGTTCCGCAATTGGACCGCCTCCCCGCCCGGCAGAGGGCACTGCGAGTGCCGGCCGCCCCCCAAAGCGCCTGCTTTGTATGGAGCGGCGGGCTAAGCTGATCGCTGTGGAAATGGATGGGGTTCCTCAGGGTCCACTTGTTGCATAAATATTTGTTTAATGTTCGGCTTTTAAGCTTATCTTGTCGTGGAGTGTCATGATTTGATATAACTGTTAAAATCTATTAATGATGTCTGAACTGCCTCTTCCATTCCCTGCTCAGTATAATAATCTCTTCGAACCGGCAGGTTGTGGATGACGTCACTCCTACTTAGCCCTTAAAGTATTCAGCATGACGAAATGTGTTCGATGAGCGATTGTCAGCAAAGGACACAACCGAGTAAAATTAATAGTGAGGGCAAAATTGTGTAAGATTTAAATGAATTACATATGTGCTTCATATACTACCAATACTGTGAGTTGAGTGGTCGTAGAATTCCAAATAAGCTTTAAAGGCACAAGTAGGTCATTCATTGTTACGAATCTAATGATCATTGTTTTCAAGTTAATTCGTGATATAAATATATGTTACTGGAATATTTGCAGTCATCTGACTTCCTGTGGGGTATTTCTCGCCATCTGTCGACTGTCTGGTCACGAGGCTAGGCCGGGAAGGGAGCGCCTTGCCCCGCGTTCAGCGTTACTCGTGACGCCGAATGGCTCGTCTTTCGTAATATGTAGTGGGAACTGAAGTGAGATAATGTCTTCCTTTATCTTCTTTCAGGCCGAAAGTATTAACATTTTTAAGAACAACTCTGCGTAAAATGGGTATTAATGAAACGGGCGGGAAGTTCGTTCTTCTTGACGTCATTTTCTCTAAGGAGAAGGGAAGAATAGGCAAGGTGACAAGACTATCTCAGAGTTCTTTGGGGTTCCCCTGCTACTGTAGATAGCGTAGGCAGGTCGTGAACGTCACAGTTCGAAGGGGAGCGAATTACTTAAGCGGAAAATGGATAAAACGCAGAGCTTGCTTACTTATTTAATTAGATTTCATAATATTTCGTTAAAATG
This sequence comes from Gryllus longicercus, assembly GCA_038098605.1. Lineage (NCBI taxonomy): Eukaryota > Metazoa > Arthropoda > Insecta > Orthoptera > Gryllidae > Gryllus > Gryllus longicercus. The sequence goes on from JAZDUA010000769.1 coordinate 260,612, forward strand.
AGAATTAAAAGGTCCATTTTAATAAGAAAAAAGAAAAATATCACTTGCAATTTGAATAGATACTGCTCTTCATATATTATAAGGATTCTTCGGTGAATTTGAGTTATTCGTATAACACTTGTTTTGTTATTGATGCTGATATTTTGACATTTCTTAGATTCTAGTTCTTCCTATTACATTCGCCTTCAGGTTCTACGATTAAGCTTTGCGTGTCCCATTTGCGAAATCTTAAGCACTAAAATCTAATTCTTACTTTTACAGAATTCGGCAAACCTATCGCAAACTGGCAAAACAAGTCTCTGAAAGTTACCTTTGAATCACACTAGATAGCACCACACGGAGCGAAGTGGCTCAGGGCGTGGCGAACTGACTTCGCGTTCGGGAGGCTCCGGTTCAATCCCCTTGAAGTCCATCCTGATCGGGGCTTTTGGTGGTTTCTCTCGGTCATCCAGGCGAATGCTGGGATGTTTGCACTGAAAGGACGCGACCGGGAGACCGGCGTCGCTAGCCGAATTAGTTAACTACGTGAAGTCACGACGGTTGAGCGAATTCGAGACATTGCGGGTTCCTGGTTGGGTGACCTCCTTGGAACCCCGAGATGTAACAGCGCCGAGGCCAATTACCGTGCACTAGACATTGACTAAATTCAAATGACTAAATTCAAATACAGTTGACTTCAGTTATAGTGAACCCTCGGTTATAGCGAACTTCACTGGTGCCGTTTCACTTACATTACAAATAAGCATAAGATGATTTGATTATAGTAGACCTGAACTTCGGCTGTAATGAACCTAGGAAATAAGTCCTGGAAATTAAATCGATTTCGTATGTTATTAGGCAAGTTAAAGAGCCGTTGGAAAGGGAACCTGTGTTCCAACAGTGCAAGAAGCATTGAAATGTGCCAAGACTGCATTGCGCTACTTAGATACAGAGGGCAATGCAGAATCAAGTATGGAGAAACCACAAATTCTGTAGGAGGATCTAGAGGAAATACTAGTGCAAAATGTTCGAGGCAAACAATTGAAATAATCGATATTTTAAGGACAAATAAAGATGTTGAAATTTTCAGTTCCCGTTGTTAATAAAATCAATCATTGTGAAGAAATTCTATTTAATTTTGGCATCATCGGATGTAGCGAACCGAACATGTCAGTCCCCAGTTCACTATATCCGGAGTGGACTGTATAAGAGAGCGCGTCGGGCGGCCGCGCGAGTGACATGAGCCGCGGGCGGGCTTCTCCCCGGAGGGCTCCGGAAGCTCCGCGGCCGGGGGAGGGGGAGGGGAGGGGAGGGGAGGGGGCGGGCAGGTGGTCTTTCCGGAGGCCGCTCCTCGGCTCGAAGGCGCGCGATAAGCAGCAGCAGCGGCCGCCGCGGCGTCCGCTCCACCGCACGACACGCCCCCGGGACTTCCCCGCCGCCGCGCCCCAAAAGCCGCCGCGCGCTCGTCTCAAGATGTGTCCCATCCGGAGCAGGGTTCAAGGTATTTCGTTCGATTGATTGGTTCGTCATTCCAGGCGCGTCAACTGGGGAAGGCCATTCGTCCCGTAAGTGTAATGCACTGGATGGGCAGATTCGGCTAGCGGGGTTTCTCCCCAACCATGTATCTCCAACCTCCGGGACACCGCCCCCAGTCCGGACAAGCTCTAAGCTCCCGATCCGGTACGTGCGTTAGAGTAGTGCATGGCGGTGTGTGTAAGTAATAACACGGGTATGTAAGGAATGGGAAGGAAAGATCACGCGTGGTCCGAGGCCGTTTGTTAGGGTACTGCTCCGGCATTAGCCTGGCATCGATCGGAGAAACCACGGAAAACTACCGACCAGAGCAACCGGCCTGTGGAATTCTCCTTCAGACCGTTTCCGTTGGGATTCGAACCTAGGGCCTCCCGGTCAGAGGCACTGCATTGACATCAATTAGTGCCGTAAGCCACCTCTCCTGATCAAGATACTTCGAAGTACACTAGGAATACATTAAATGCCCAATGGCACAAAACATTGCAGGATAAAAAAGTCAAGCAAACTTCATAAAAATGTAACTAACATCTTTGTACTTCTCATAAATATCTCCATTAATTGTCAAGAACAATTTGCTATGTCAAGAAATACAACAAATCATTTTCAATTCTCTTATAAATGTATGTTTGAAGAAAAAGTTCCTCTAACCATCTGTGGCATCTGCAACGTTGTCTTAACAATAAACCACATCCTTTCGGAATGCCCCATCCACAATCAAGAGACAAGAGTACCTAGGAAATTAAAACTTCACTGCCCTTTTATCATCACCTATATATCAAGAAAAAATTGTTAAAATTTTGTAAAAATATTGAATATTTCACAGATTTGTAATTGCATTTAATTAATGTGTACATGAATTTTGTAGTCAAAGAGCTCAATCACAACTTCACAGGAGTACTCCTATCTACTGAATAGAGCTATCTTCAACTACCTCGCCTCATCTCTAATTGTAGCGTTTATTGTTTTGTTTACCTTCTTTTTAATATATTTTAATTAATTTCTCTTTTATTCTATTGTTATTTTATTTAATTGCTCTTTAATTAATTGTTCTTTTATTTCATTTCTCTTTTATTTAATCGCTCTTTTATTTAATTGCTCCTTAATTAATTGTTCTTTTATTTCATCGCTCTTTTATTTAATTGCTCTTATTAATTGGTCGATGGCAATCGCGCGAGTGCCCTGGGCGGGCCTAGTAGGTGTGACCCCGACCGGGCGTGCGTCCCTTCTTCGCACCTGTGCGTGTCTGTCCGCCGCGGAGATCCCTCGCACAGTGGGAGTCCCTCGGTCGGAGGCGGCGAGCGGAACGCAAGGTCACAAGCAGGATAACAAGATCACGCGGTTCATGGAAGCTGGGTACCGCTCTAACGTGGCCACGTTTTTCCTGACGAGGCGGCCTTGAACGTGAACTCGGCGATTCTGCTTTCTCCGTTTGTCTGCATACTACGACCGCACACGTACATGAAATATTCACGTATAAGAGTTCCTCTTCGAACATGTATTTTTGAAGTTAAGGTTATTATCATACCACTAAAAAATGGGTTTTTATGTATGTACGACTGATATTAATGGGTAATTAATTAATGGGTATTAATGACTGGTTTACACATCTCTCCAAGTTCACCGTAGTTCGTAGATCACAGGGCATTGTTGCATAAAACTCCCCAAGGCTGGTTCTTGAATGAATTTTTAACAAGTACTCATAATGTTACGATAGATTAAAAATGGATTTCTGTTTTTGTTCGCGTTCTTTTCAGATCAAACACTGTCCTATGAACCGTATCAAAACATGTAGGAAAATCCCATTAATATGTTATGTACATCGATTGCATTTTCTTTACTGCTAATAAAAGAAATGTCAGCCAACACGCAGGTATATTCACCTGGAAAGCTCTTAATCTTTCAAGTGGAAGATTTCCATCTTGTGCACTATTGCATTCACGCCCATATAAATATTAATCTTCTCGAGCGCCGCCGCTCGCATTCATCACCCTCATAATGCGCGGGCTGCACCTCAAAGTTCAGAAAACGTGATCGAAAATGGCAGTCAATCTGTCATTGGCGTCCCGGGCCGTCATTAATTCCAGAGGCAGCGGGCGAGGACGTGTCGCGCGCCGGGGCTTTCGCTGCTTTCTCCGCTGCCGCGTGGCGGCGCCAGCGGCGCGCGGAATATGAGCCCCGAGGAAAACCGATATCCTCCGGAAAAGTAGCCTTCAGAGTCGCTTTCTTGATGCTGTAGGTTTAACTCGTATAAATTTCCAATGAAAGCTTAACTCCTAACACGGATATTTGATAATTTTATTCATTATTTTACTTTATTTTTCTCTCCACACATTGTTAGGTATCGTGAATTATGGTAAGTCGAAATAGTCGTTAACACTATTCTTTTTTTTTTATTCTTTGAATTTGAGATATTTATCTCCTACCGAATAGTGTTCATACTTTTGTGTTTGTTGAAATAACTAATGATTTTCTTGTAAATGAGGAAGGATGTAAAGTTTTGAAGTGCAGGTCGACGCGAGAATGATGTACGAAGTCAACTGCGATGTGGGGTATTGTGCCGCTATTTGAAAGTGTTGTAACACCGTAGTGTAATAAATAAGATAATGTCAGTTAAGTCAGGAACTAATTCTAATTAAGATCCTTGAAAGATTATAAAATTGTAAGTTACGTGTATGTAAAGTTCTTGTTGTAAAATTTTATATTGAATTTCGCGAACTATTTTAGTTTTTTCGTCTTATTTTGTTTCGTTCATATGTGTGTTTCCATGAATAGAGGACTTCATTTACTACACCGACATACTTCAACATGTTTTTAAATAAATGCGTTCTCCCTAGTAGTGTAAATCAAGCACGCGAGGCTCTTCTGAGAAAAGTTCAATGACGTGGGCGTGGGTACCGGAGCCCTGAGTTCGAGGGTCGGGCGGTGCGAAGGTCCTATGACGCGATTCGGCCGTGACGAGACGTGTCTGGAAAAGAATGTGTGATGAGATGCGAGGTGATAGAGAAGCCGTCTGCCAATCCGCCCAACAACTGCAGTGATTACGAACTGCATCTCAATTACGGTTGCTTTCTCTATGGCCACCACCATCACCATCACCTGTTTGTCATCATTATTGTTATCAGACATTTAGAAACCGTGAACGAACTTCAGGGTAACTACAGTAAATGCATTTATTTCACTCTTATTTGTAGAAAGTAAAATGCTGCTATGAAAAATTTTCATTGAAAAAAACTCTTATTACGCAATTTCATTGGAGTTCATGTAGCTCACAAGACGTGTACAAAAATAAGCATTTATTTGGCAGTGCAGCAGTAGTGTTATTAATGTTTTGGTTTGAGGACCTTCCAGTATTTATTCGTAATACTCCTGAAAGAAAGTTGCTAAAAAGTATTTACCTTCCAAATCACGGAATCACGTTTCTGGGAAAACTATTCCTTTCGGCCGTCGAGAGCAACTACTAAAGAAATCACCATCGCAGCAGCTGTTTCCACTGTCAAAACCACCACCACCACCACCACCACCACCACCACCTCAGCCCCAGGGTGGGAATCACTCGGCGGGTCCAACAAAGGGCTGCTTCGAGAAGAAAGAGCCAAAGTAACGGATTGGAAATCGTGACTTCACTTTCGAAGACGGGCTGTGCACTTTTTACGGGATTCCGGAGTGTGACGCTGCGAGAGAGATACCGGGTGTCACCAAAGATCCGCGGATCGAGCCCTCCGGTGTTTCTCCCAGCTGTGGCCTTTCCTCTCGGCGTCTCGCTGCAGAGCGTGTGCAGTACGGCCTTACGGGGCGTCCTCTTGGCAGCCGAACGGAGGAAACTGGCATATTTACGTCGCACGTATCCATTAGTTTCTCCCGTGTGTGGAATCCATACAAAGGAGATTCGCGGTGTCAAGGAATCTGTGACACCGGGGAGGCTGTATCCTAATGGTTTGTATTGACTTGCAAGGACGTTCCTCGAGTATTTACATTTTGTGCGCTTCCTTTTATCATTTGAAACAAAACACATTAATTGTAAACAGTTTACTACGTCAAGTTATTTTACCTGTTTTTAATGCAATATACATTCGGCCAGGAGTTGTTAACGTTAACAAATTCCCTACATCTGAAGCCCGTGATAAAGTCGTAAGTCTTCGCGAGAAAAAAAGCGAATATTCTGATTTCTCTCGTTAGTTACGTTCGTCTCGTGTTTACGCACTCTTGTTTTAGGGAATTAAAGAATATAGTACATTTTCAGGAGGAATATAATATTCCATCTTTCCTCATCACGACTGAAGAGCGAATGTTACATTCAGTTTCCTGCCATGAGCTATGCTCATACATTTACGTACTCTTCTTTGGAGAGAACTAGGAATAACTTTTCGCAGATCTAGGGTCGCTGACGTAATCGGGCAATGCGCGGAAGGCTTCCTCCTCCAAGTAGCGTGAAAGGATTGTCGTGTCTGGTGACGTCTGCCGCACGCTAATTAGGCCCTTTTTCACGCAACAGTAAACCCCTCTGTCGAAATCCTCAGACTCCGGAAAGACCGACTTCCTTGTAGTTGTTGACGGCGCGGTTTGCAAGTTGAATTTTGTACTTGGAAGAGGCTGTGAGACGGATGAAAAAATTCGGGGATGTGATTGTCCCGGGAGTGTTGTGGGATTGCGTTAGAGCTTATAAAAGTTTGCCAATTATCAGATTTGTTGGAGATATTACTCGAAATCATTATTTTGGAAAACTGTTCACGCAGTTTTATTATTTCTGGGCAATCATGTTTTGTGTTACGCAGTAAAACTTGCTCACTGCGGAGAACTGTCAAATGTGAACATAAATTGCAGTCTTGCCAAAAAATATATTCTTGTATAACGCGCAATCTTGTCTAATGCGGAAAAGAAATACTAGTTCCTCGAGATTCCGTATTGGTCAAGTTTTACTGTACTTAGAAGTCGGACGTACGCGCAGCATTTATTCTGTGCTTTTCTGGTTATTTCAATAAGGAATCTCAGGACTTTTCAATCCGTTTCATTTCAACGAGAAGAGCAAAACCCATTATGTTCCAGGCGCCCTTTCGCAAAATCTTGTTTTATCAGTTGTACTTAGAAATAAATAAAGCGAAATAAAATTCGCGGCTCTAGCGTTGGCGGACCCGGAAAGCCGTGGCGTTTTCGACGCAGAGCTCTCGTTCTGGGAAGCAGCGAGGCTGCGCGAATTGTTTGGAGTGGAGAGGCGGCGGCGGCGGCGGTGGCTCCACGGCACGGGAAAGTCACCGCGATTGGGATGCGCGCGGTGTCCGCTGTCCGATATCGTGACGCTGTGGCCGGTGGTGACGGTGGCAGTGGAGAGAGCAGTGACGACGGAGGCAACCGAACATGGCAGCGGCGGCGGTGGTTGCGGAGGAGGACGGAGAGAAGTGCGCTAAAAGGCACGGCGGCGGGGACGGAAAAATCGTAGGCTAGAGAGAAGCGATTGCTGCGACGGCGAATGCCAAGGAAAGAGAAGTATCGAGAAAGAAAATCTGACACTGGGCGAAATAGAGGGAAAGGCGGAAATGAAGGCAGAAGGCTGCTGCAATAGCGGTGGAAGAGGAGAAATGAAGACATTGGAACGAGAGGAAGGGAAGAAGGAGGCGGCGACGCCGGCGGCGGCGGCGGCGGTAGAAGCACCGAGCGAGGCGGCAGATGATGCGTCAGTCTGGGCGCGTGCCATAGCGAGCGCGGACGTCCCTTCCGAGTGTCACCTGGAATCGCGGGCAACTTCGGGAAGCGGCTTGCGGCCAGCAGTAGACGTGTGAACACTCATGCAAATGGGACTGGGTCACTTCGGTGAGTTCCGTGCACATGCGCACTTCAAGGCTCGTGAGATCATTGAACCTCCTCGTGGAATTGGAAATTAAATATTCACTCAATATGATTAAAACATTGTGCTGGGAATTCTTGAAGTTATTTGCGTAACTTGCCAAGAGTTTTAATTTGCTTTTTGCACATGTTTTGGAATTCTTAAGTAGTATAATGAGAGTATAAGTCAGTATGTCATTTGAGTAACATTTACAATGTGTCAGTGTTGTGGATTACCATTTTAGTTATCGTGCAGTTATTTTGTTTTTTCCTGTGCGACTTCGAAATTCCATTATACATTTTTCAAAGAAGATTATAATCGCAAGAGATATCTTGAAAACGCGTGAAGTATTATAAAAACTGCGTGGTAATTCGTGCCTATTTGTAATCGGACCCTTTGAAGCGAACGCATTAACGTTTTAAGATTCTCGCTAAATTCTGCGCGGAGAACAACGTGCAGTAGAATATCAAGCTCGTGTCGTGGGGTAAAGAAGATATGCAACATTGTAATTCTCATCGGAGAGATGAATATAACGATGTTTACATAATTGACTATCCTAATCATCTCCGCGCGCGGAGCGATATCTCGCGGCTCAAGTTACTTTCAGGGCCGCTCTCTTTCCGACTGCAGCTACGCGTGAAGCGATTACACTTTCTCCGAACGCAGCTTTCGAGCCGCCGCCAAATTAATTTTTCGTACTTTAACTCTTCGACCATGTCCGTTTACGACCAGTCGCTTGTCGATATCTGCCGTGAAAAGAGTTGTTAACTTAAAAGAAATGGACGCTCACATTGCGATTTATATGTTCGTGGAGTATCGGAGGTTGGTGGGGGGACGACCTCCAAGCCCCCCCCCCCCAGACCTAGAGTTTTTGTTAGTTACCTTCTTTTATTTGGCAAAATTGATTTAAATATTTATGATCGAAATATGTAATTATTTAAAAAAGATTATTGTTTATTATATACAAAAAATAATATTATATAGTATTCGAGTATACACTACAAAAATAGCATACAATATAATAACAAGTGTTTAACAAAAATCTATGATGGCCCCCTCCAAAATGATGGGCTGAATCCGACACTGCGTCACTTGCACTCTTGGCAGCAAATCACAGCTATTCACTGTTATTTAGATGCTGCGCTATATATTCTTATTGTCAAATGTCCGCTCAGATTGACATAAAATCTATAACATTTTTCGGATTGTTATCTTTTCTCCGTGGTTTCTTCAGCTCTTCAGGGTGTTATGCAGCCAGACTTTTTCTCGTTTGGAATTCTCATCGCCGGTATCTAGAATTCTATACACGGGCGTAGTGCTGCTAGAGTTTTCGTCCTCCGTGTTTTTTCTCTCTCCGAATAAATTGCCCGCTTCTTCTCCGCACAATCGACAGCCGCTAGATGTTATCGACCGCTGCGCTTCTTGTTAGAATTCCAACCGACGTCACTGCGAAGCGATTCGGCGATCGATAATCGATTTCTCTCGGAGGCCGGCCGATGGCGGCGACGCGTCCTCCGTTCCCTCGCCCGCGAGGCGCCCGCGAGCCAGTGATGACGGCCCATCAGACGGTCACTCTGCCAGAGATTAGCGAGCGGAGAAACCTCGCGGTGAGATCCGTTCGTGTCTGCTATCGTCTAGCGGTTTCACGACTCTGTACCCAATACATGAAGCAGTGAAGAGCCTGTCGTAAATCTGATGCCGGATCCACGATTCAGATTCCTTTGACGTACTACTTCATTCCCACTACACGCTGAGAATTGCATTAAGCTACTTATGTTGCACTAACGTTCGTCGTGAATTATTTGTTTTTGACATTATGCCTGACAATGGAAGTAATAAATTTCCTAAATGTGGCTGTTATTATGTATCACATAGAAAATGATTATAACTGCTTTATATCAGTGTTACGTCTTCAAATTAAGGGCCAAATACAGTCTGACTACAGTTCGTACTTAGGCTACATTTTATCTGTTGTTCTCACGATTCAAATTTGATTCATATGAAGAAGTGTGATGACTTATTCCCATTTGCAACACAGGGAGAATAATAATATTTTCAGCATCAGGTACTAGAAAGTTCAAGAAGTACTGTATGATTTAGAAACATTAACTGAAAGCTACGTGATGCAACATTATGACATTTTGAATGTCATTTGATCATCTAGTCATTTCAATGCACTTCCCTTATTAATTAATCACTTTTGTCATAGATGCTTACCGCTTATGCCGTTTTTTTAATAATTGGCGTGCAGAAGGCGCGAATCGCCACGAAGGTCGAGCGTTGCGGCGGTGGGCGCAAGCGTTGAGTGAAGGTTCCGTCGCCACTTCCCCCTCCTCCCATTCCTACTCCTTCTCCCCCTCCCCCCTTCCCCACCTTCCCGTTTTCTAACACTTTTCCATTCGCGAGTTCTCGGTCCTCGTAGTCGCCTCCGCCTCTCCCTGACTCCAGTCCCTCCTTTCTCTTGCTTCATGTTTCCCTCTGCCCTCGTTTCCACCTCCTCCTCCTCCTCCTCCTCCTCCACATTCTCCGCTACCACGCCTCCTTCACGTTTTGCTGCTGCTGCTCCTCCCTCGTTGAGCCCTCCGCCTTCCCCTCCTCTATCTATTCCTTCTCCTTCGCCTTCCCCTATTCTTCCTCCTCTGCTTCCTGCTCCTCCTCCTCTTCCTCCTCCTCCTCCTCCTCCTCCACCTCTTCCTCCTTCACTTCTTCCTCCTCCTCCACCTCTTCCTCCTCCTCTACCTCCTCCTCTTCCTCCTCGTTTTCCTCCTCCTCCTCCTCCTCCACCTCTTCCTCCTCCTCCACTTCTTCTTCCTCCTCCTCTTCCACCTTCTCCTCCTCTTCCTCTTCCTCCTCCTCCTCCTCCTCCTCCTCCTCCTCCTCCTCTTCCTCTGCCTCCTGCTCCATGTCCTCCGCCCCCATGTGCGTGCTGCGCCGAGCGGTGGCGGTCAAAGGGCCCATTGTGCGCAGCGCTGACGCGGAGGTGCGCGCTGGCCGCCCGCGCCGCCCTTGTCGCCCCCGCTGCGCCGCTCGGGCACATGCCCCACCAGCTTCTTTCCGCGCTCCACTTACGCGGGCGGGGCTGATGGGAGTAGTGTGGCCTGCCGGAAAAATTGAGTCTAGAGAAGTGTTGGTAAATACTCTGCCAATAGAACCCTCTGTTAGAAAGTTTTTATGAGGAGATGGATATGAACACTAAGTTTTCAGAACGTATTGTAGTTGTCTCCAGTTCCGTCTGATTATTCGTGTGCTACACATTTTTTTCTTCTTTTCCGTGACCTAACTCATTTACTGAGAATTGATTCTTTAAATTTCCGAAAATTAGATGTAGTCCCTCCAACAGAACCGGAAGGTAGATCCGCAATTTTCCTCATTGAATCTCTAGTTGAATTCTTGGCACGTCGTGCGTTACATACAGGTGTGAATACGGTATCAGAACTACACTTTGATTTCCTGGTCTCCTCTGCTTTCTCGAAAGCGAGCGTGAATGTGTATGTATGTGTGTGTACGTGTGTAAACATTCTCGGAAGAATGTCTTTGTGCCCTTGCACCGCCTCTTGAATAGTTAAAATATTTTTGGAAGCGTTCTTTACATTCTTGTCTCCACTTGAGAACGCGATTCATTCGTACTTCATTCAGCAGATGAGTCAGGAGGTAGGCGGAGTGCATTGTAACATCTCCTTCCGTCAGCTGTGTGCCTAATTCACAGAAGATGCTCTTATCTCCTCCCTCGCATATCATAGTGTCGTTTCTTTTTACAAATAGACTGGGGTCACATTGAAACGTTTCAGAAAAGTGAAGTTCGAAACATTTTCGGAACCTCCAAAGAAGGGGGAAAGGGCATTTCTTTAATATCTCAGAGAAACTTGAACAAATCGTATTGCATCTTTTTCTGCATACGTATGAAAATTCAGCATGATGCAATGTGTATCTCAGTTAGCAGTAATCTATTGTTTATCTTGAACAGTGATAAATGGTGAGCGAAATCTGCTAATCTGAGTATTGTTTTATAGCTTGACATTCAAGTGTGAGAATGTGTATATTCTACACAAGTTGACAACTACCAGTGCTGAAGTATGTATATCTCTTTTTAGCTATCAAGACGTTAAGTCTCTTGCAAAAATAGACAATGGGGATCATACTCCCAAGCCGATTACTGCAAGAAAACGAACGTGTACGAAATGTCAGTAATTCATAGAGTAATGGGGCTGTACATTACACGTAATGTTGAGACATGCCGAGAGGAGGTTTTGGCATGTAGAGACCAATATGTTGCTTATAAAAAAAAGGATATGCAAGGAATGTAGCTAACCTGTTCGTACGATAGATAGATTTATTATTTCTGCAGGTAGGTTATACCTTCCTCCCTAAAGTGCGTTATTCCGACACATATCCTGGTCTGTCAGTGTCATCTTAATAAACATCATTATTGCATTACATTGTTAGATAACGCGACCGGCCGTCTTTGCTTTCCATTCTTTGCGCAGAAAGCCAGAAGGAAAGTGCGCGAAGCTTCCGTGAATTTTCCGGAGCGCAGACGCCCAAGGCACGTGGTGCTCCCCGGGGACTCCCCGCGCGCGGAAAGCGCGCCCACGCGCGTCACGGAGGGGGGAGGGATCCTCCGCGGCACCTGCCCCCCCTCCCGCCCCCGCCCCCTCGCGGGAGGAGCGCGCGCGTGGCATGTCAACGGGCAGGTCGTGTGTCCGCGCGGTTCGGAGGAAGCGACAGGGAACTCGGTGCGCCTCCGCGGCTGAAGCGGTGATGCTCCTGCGAAGTGATGCAGGTTCTGAATGCGCGTGAAGCATATTGTTGCATTTCTTCATCGATTTTGTAACATTTCCGATGGCCTGCCCCAAAGAGTTTGTGATATTTGCATACAAAAAAAAATTTTTTTTTTCCACGTTACTTTTGAACTCCTTTTATTTTTTATTTTATCGTTCTTAGGAATAGTCTTTTGTCCTATAGCTGCTCCAGAATGTCACAATAGTTCAAATACGAAGCATAACTATAGAGGAATTGTTACTAATGCGGTTGGGAGTTATGGCGAATGAAATACGGCTTTGTTATTAAAAAATCTAGATGAAACCAAGGCCATTCAAATTAATTGCAAAAATTAATTCAAATTTACACGTTATTGGCACTTACCGTGTAAGTTTATCTTGTTAGACAAGACAACTACAAGAAAGTCAGCATGCTTCCTTTCCTCTGCATGTTCTTGTACGCCTTGAAATTGTATTGCAGAACTCAATACGTTATCGAAATTCATAGACATTCTGCCGGGAAAACAAGACGCAGAAAAATCGTGCGTTGTTCAGCAGACGACCCTAATTCTTCCCCCTCCCCCAAGATGTGACCCACTGCGGCGCCGAGTGACTCAGCGGGCCGAGAATTCCTCTCAGCGTCCGAATACCGCGCACGCCTCGAGAGTCGTCACTTCTTGGAAGGGCCTCGCACCACCGCCCCGCCCCGCCCCGCACCCCCACGCCCAGCCCACGCGCTTCTGCTGCACTCTGGCAGCTGGAGCTCCCCCCACACACACACCTACACGTATGCACTTCGGTCCCCCAACCCTCCTACCCCATATGCACTACGACGGAGGCGAACCTACAGTGTCTCCTAGCGGTATCTTGAGAGTACAACATCTCAGCAAAAACAAAACAAACAAAAGAATTACGCCGCTCCTGTATCAGATATATTAACAAATGGAAGGCTTGGAGATGTAAGTGCCCAAAACGTAGTATTGAGAAAATAGAGTTTAAAGTTAAGTGACTGTAGAAAATGCTATAAAAAAGTCATTTTATTTCCACCGATAGAACGCGGCAACTGTTTGAGCCATTGAAGTATCCATTTTTCAACTAAACTTTTTCGTGTTGTGGAGGCCACTCTGTAACCCTGCATCAGTAGTGCGATGGCTCTCCGGGCAAGAGCATTGTGTATCTCCTTTTAATGTTAAGGTACATATCCCAAACGTGCTGGGATTCATAAGTTTTCCTGCATAGTTTTACGTGTCCGTGTAAACATGATGAGAATCAGTGGCCGCAACTTTATTGAGATTGTCCCGAATTAAACCCACGTTGGGTCCTGATTGTCTTCACAACGAGATCGTGGTTGACTGTATCCTCCTACATGCGAAGTTTGTCCCCGTTAACAATGTGAACTTGGACGTTTACAGCCGCCTTGAGGTCGCAAAGATGAAACGTTCAAGCCCGAACAGTGAACCTGTTGCGTTACTGAACCCGTAGGAGCTCCTGTAAACCGCACCACGCCCCCTTCGCAATGTCTCAACATCGCGGCCTCGAACTCTTGGCGATGGAGGCGCGCCCTTTGCCAGCATGTCTGCGCGCGACCTTCACCCGGCGGCCTTCGTTCCGTCGTCGCCGAGGGGGCGTGTCTGTGCGCTCTCCAGTGCACTCCCAGCCCCGAGGCGATGTTATTGCATAGCTACAACGCGCGACCGGGAAGTGCCGACGCCCATGCTGATAAGGGTGTCTTGACACTGTAGCCTGATGCGGCGACGGTGGCGCCTCCGGTGGCGACAGGCGAGCACGGGCGCGTGCCCCGCTCACGGGCGCCCTGCGCCGCGTCTGCGCTGACCTTACGCAAGATCACGTTGAAGCGAAGGGGCGCGTGTGTAGCAAAGTGCATGGCGAGTGGAAAATAAAATATCATATGTAGATGAACTAAAAAAAAGGAGATAGAAGACGCCTGGGAATTGAAACAGAGCAAATTGTGAACATTTGCATTTAATGTGAACTTCATATTAGATTGTTTCACAGCGCTACCACTGGTGATGATTGGCAGCGAATAACAGAAAGAACGTGCATGAAAAAGAGCGTGTTTTTTATTTTTCTTGAGGCTGTAATTATGTTCTGCGAGACAAAGTGGGTAAGTTCCAATTCACCCCATGCCCAGGTCGTCTTATTAGTATGGCAGACAATGATAATCCGCCACACCTCTCATGCATTGATTCCAATTTCCTATGAGCTGCAATCCCACATTACGTCCCTCGAAGAAAAAGGAAAGGAAGGACAGAAGAAATATCCTCGGACGTCAGCGAACAGAACATTCTGTAATGCCGACTTGGATAGGTCGCTGAGGCTGAAGGGTCGCGGGTTTGTATCCCGCCACAGGCATAGATGTTTATGTGTATTCGTGTCGTCCCTACCGTTCCCCCGTAAGTTGTTAAAAAGCGACAACAACAAAAAGTCTGGGGAGGAGTCCCTTGCGAGGTTTGGCCGCCGCGCGCCGCCCTGCTCCGTCAGCTGCTGCGGAGGCCACGGCGACCACGGCGCCGATAAACCTCCACACTCCCTCGCGACCCTCGGCCGCCCCCCGACCCACGCGCTCACCGACCGGCACGCCCCCCGACCCACGCGCTCGCCCACCCACGTACTCACCCACCCACGAGATCACCCTCCTGCGTGCTCACCTTCCCGCGCGCTTTCCCACTCACGTGCTCCCGCACCCACGTGCCCATCCACCCACGTACTGGCGCACTCGCCCACTCACGTGCAACCCACGCACACTCGTGTAATTAAAAAGTAGTGGTGCAACGGAATGGCGTAGACTTTCCCGTATTAGTTTTCTATTTCCTTTGGTCTCGACTCGACTTTTAAAACTATTCCTTTCACTTCTTTTCCAGAAGCTTATTTTAATTCTTCAGTCCTTATGTGGAGGAGTCACTAATGGACATGATGGCCATAAAACAAAGAAACAATAGTTTATTACAGTGAAGGTCGTCAAATCTTATAGTACGCACTCTTTTGGCTTGTAACAAATAGATATGTTCACGGGACAAATTAACCATTATGACTCAATAAAACTCGGTACAGGATGTTAGGAAACACGATTATTGCTTGTGAGAGCAACGGAAGTTTCCTTGAGTAAAACAAGCAGCGCATTGTTTCTTGAAGATACTATGTCTGAGAAATAGTTTTCTCGCCTTGCGGATTCGTGATGTTAACATAAATTTATTTTCTTGCCTTTCCAAACCTAATCAAACCTTCTGTGGATCTTTCATTCGTGTGTGTCTTTTACCTGCGCATTCTTAATCATCTCTCACATTGCCTCAAAGACCATCATAGAAGAAAATCATTGTTTCTTGAGAGGAAATGAAGTTGAGTCATCGTCGCGGGGAAATATCTGATCATTGTCAGCAGGAAGATGTTTGTCATTCAATTTCGAGATTCGAATGTTATTCAATGACTCATGATCTTACGAAACGTAGAGAAAATTGCCTTTGAGTGGTATCTGCTTCTTCTTGCTCTGCTAGAATTTCAAACAAAAACTTCCGGTGTCGAAAAGAAAACCGTGCCTCCTCACGAGTGCTGCGAGGAAGGACGAACGCACGTCTTGGAGAAACTCCTCAGCCCCACTCGTCCCGCGTCTGACAGCTTTAAGATTGTACCGATGGATCTGAGGCGTAGAGCACCTAGTGGCACTGCTCCGAAGAGATATGGTGGTCGATTCGTATTCGATTTCCTTTGAATAGTTCTGTCGAGAATATTCTGCAGCGCAGTATTCAATCTCTTGCAAATTGTTGAGCGGGTGACTCACACCCTTTTGCTAGTCAACATTGATGGGATAAATAAATTGAAAAGAACCTGTCCAACGTGAGGTATGACTAATCGATAGCCAATTTTCCAATCCTGTAATGAAACAAAAAAATTGCTTGGAAACCACGTTTTAGTTTAGAATTTTTTGTTGAATTGGTTATGTTTTTCGCAGGAGTAGAATTTTTGTGTTAATATCACCTGGTGACTGCCTATATTCAACTGTGGCCGTGAATAGTTACAATGGAAAGGTATTCAGTGGTGTCCGACACCCGAGAAAGGAACGTAGGATTCCCGGAACTGAAGGTTTATCACTCCGTGCCAGTCGAAGGGTAAACTGTCGAGAAACTTGTCTGGTTCATGCGAGAAAGAATGTGTGCATATGAAACTATCAGTACTTCCCGCAGGTTCCTCTCCAGACTCTTGCAATGCTTCAGTCACCCTGTCGGCCACTTTTCTTCCCGCGTCTACTCACTCTTACATTCAAGTCAGTGCAGGAACTAGACAACATTGCGCCCGGGGCAATGCTGAAGTGTAGCCGCCCCCTTCCTCTTGCCCCCTCAAAAAAATGTGAAAGGTGTGTTAAGAAAAATAATTTTTTGTCATTCTAGATAGAATGACTTGGTGAATGTTCGCTTGAAATGAAAAATAAGATGAAATGAACACAATAAATGAAATGAAATATTACTTGCATGAATTATTCTATTATTAAGAGGATTTATTATTATTATTATTATTATTATTATTATTATTATTATTATTATTATTATTTATTTGAAAACGTGATGAAAGTTAGCCATCCGTTGGAGATGGGTATTCGGTTATCTCACCCACAATAGATCCCTTGATCATCATTGACCCTCTTAAAAAAATACATCGACCCCCAAAGAGTCTCCTTGGGGAACCTCTACCCTAAACGAATTTCACCTGGTTTTGACTATGGGAGTTTTCCGGAAGACCCGTGCGCGCGAGTCGTCCGCGCGCCGGGACCACGGAACGCGAGCGGAAGGGCACTCGCGCGGCGCCGGGCATCACGCAGCCGCAGCCGCCCACGCAGAAAGGGAAGCGTTTTCGTTTTCTTCCTCTCGCGCAAGATGAAATCCCGCGCGCGGCGGCGGCGCCGGAGAATAATTTCTCCTAATAAACTTTTATTAGCGCTCGCCGCAAAACAAGGCGCGATCATTAAGAGCGAGGGGTGCGCGCCGCATTGCCGCCGCTGCACGAAAACCTTGGAAAGAAGACGCCGCGGACTGGAATTAAACTAATTAAGCGGCGTGCGCGGGAGGAAGCGAATTCTTCACGTGGAAGATTGCATCACGCTTGTCACGTAAGCCGCCCCGCCACTCTTTTGGGTGATGCTTACAGCCACATACGAATCGCCGTTAAATAACCGCGGTTTCTTTTTTTCGCGGCTTGTGGTGGTAACCGTGTGCCGTGACGGGTGGGGGTGAAGGTGACGTGTGGGCGAGATTGCAAGGTCGTTGGGCCGATATGCTTCAGAAGACGTTTGAAGCGAATGGTTCCGAAATTGGTGAAAGCAATGTGTAAATGTTTTAACTTTAAATCATACTAACTGGGAAGATTATTCCGGAACGCCATGTCCGCATGTAGTATAGATGATAGTTTCAGGAGTCTGAAGGTCTACGAATAAGATTAACAGATAGAAGTATTGTTGATAGAAAATGATGAGATCGACTATTGAATTTAGTCAGTCTTACTTACATGGACTTGAAATAGATTGTTCGTATTGGTTTTAAACATTTATTTTTAATGGGAAATATGGAAAAAATTAGTTTCATGATATTAATGAGATATGAGATTATTTAGGCGATGAAAAAACGGAATTTGGAAAACACGATAAAAATTTAAAAATTCCTAACATACTGACTTTATAATAAACGTAGCCAGCGCCAATTATCCGTCTCGTCATGCAAGGAGCTTCATTGTATGTGAGGCCCTTATTCCGTTAGGGCGAGAACCCCAAGTACGCGTTTGTAAGTAAAGCTTATCGTCACGAAGTCGGCAGCTGTGTGCTTGTTCGTGCCAAGATGGCTCCAGATTACATCCATCAGGGTGGTCGCCCGCCTTTTTCGCAGGCAGTTCACAAAAAACTGACAAGTTAATCGTCCCGCCTTCAGTCAGCGCTCGCAGATGGAATTGCTAACCGTTTCTATACTGCGTTCATTAACATATCCTGACACATTACGACGCAATCAGCATAGAAGAATTACAATGCCTACTCGGTTATGACTACATCTCTGTAATTCTGCAACATTACATCCTCGCAGTATCCGTTACTATCAGGTTACTACTAGCCTTCGCCGCAACGCTTTCTAGAAGTCACTGCAAACCACGTTCTCCTCGTCGCGTCTAATGATTAGCAACATATCTTGTCGCTTTATATCCCCGCTCCGTCCCGTCCCGCACCCGCGCCGTCTCGCCCCGCCCGTCCCCGCCCTCGCCCAGTCCCCGCCCCGTCCCCATCCCGCACCGACCCGATCGACACTGGCCCGTTGCCTTTCCTCCCCGCCCCATCTCGCCCCGCCTAGCCCAATCTGCCCGCCCCGCCCTGCCCCCACTCGATCCGCTTCCCCCGCCCGATCCGCCAAGCCCCGCCCCGCGCCGCCTCGCCTCGCCCCGCCCCGCCCCGCCCCGCCCAATCCATCCCGCCCTGCCCCCACTCGATCCGCTTCCCCCGCCCGATCCGCCAAGCCCCGCCCCGCGCCGCCTCGCCTCGCCCCGCGCCAGCGTCGCTCCGCCCCGCCCCGCCCAATCCATCCCGCCCTGCCTCCACTCGATCCGCTTTCCCCGCTCAGCCCAATCTACCCGCCCCGCCCCGTCCCGCCCCGCCCGTCCGCGGGCTGGGGCTGGGGCTGTTGGGATTCGCGGCGCGGCCGCGGGAGAGCCCGGCGCGCGGGCCGCGCCGCATGCGAGAGGAGGATTCGCGATTTATTGTCGCCGGGCCATTCACGGCGCGGGCGCCCCGCGCAGTGCTCCCGAACGCCATCGGCCAAAATGGAGGACGAAAAGAAATGTGAAAGAAAACACGAAGAAAAGAAAAGCATACAAGCGAAAAAAAACAACATAAACGACCAACAAAAACGGATCAATTTTTATATTATATATGAATGTATTTTTATTCGAAGGGGCGTTTCGAATTATTTGAGTTTAATGAGTGTAAATGCAGATTTCACCTGAAGCTAATTACCTTAATTTTCTCTGTGCAAATGTCTAGTAAAACCTGTTTGTAGTATATCTTCTATTTCGGGGGTAGGGAATCGGAACTCGAATTCTGAGAGATTGGGCATTTCGATATAGAAAATGTGGAATTGTATTTACAGCAATAAAAATCCATCAAATTCAATTAGCCAAAATTGCCTTTGGTAGTGCACGTTTTCATGACGCTCTCAAACGAACTCCCTCGAAGCGGCACAGAAATGGAGCGAAGCGTGAGAGAACCTGTGGCGACTCATTTGCATAATATAGTACGAAAAATATGTTTCTTAGTTATATCCAGGGAACTCATAATATATAGACGAAAATCTTGAAACAAATATTTATCGTGATCTTGAATTTAAGAAAACAACACAAACAAAACGAAAATCTTCTATTCACATTTTTATTTTACTACTTCGTTGTGTTATTTATATTTATTTATATTGTGTTCTTTATTTGTGGCCCGTTGAAAAGATTTGTATCGCGGAGGAACGCCTTTGACCCACTGTATTGCGTGCCCGCTGGGGCCTCGACCACACCTCGCGTACGCGAAGAAGACGGCGCTGGGGCCCACTGGGTAAAAAAATTCTTCGAGAGGCCCATTATGCTTGAGCACGTACCGAGAAGTTCCGCTACCGAAAAAACGTCGAAATTGCCCCGAGGAGTTTCGGTTGAGTCGCTGTTTGTAAAGGATTAGAACGTTACTCGGCTCGAGACGATGTATGGAACCCGAGAGAGGTGTTCAAGTGAATGAGGGACGTTTATTGTGTTATTCCATGAAAAGGCTCCTTGTCCAGTTTGAAACTTATCTGTGTTGGCATTACAGTCGCAAGCTGCAGATTTATGAAAGTACGTTATTTGCTTGGAAGTTAAATTGTCTTGGGTTGGAGTCATCGAGGCACAAGTATTACTATTTTATCTCCAAATTAGATAAGTGAAGAATTACCCGGAAGAACTTGTCAAGTGGATTTACACGTGATATCAGATAATTCATAGATAAATGGTGCGTTATTTAGAAACTGTTATTTTGGAAAGTAATTTTATATGGCCAAAATATTGATTATTTTCTACGTATTCCTGTTTATCGACTGTGAGATGTAGTATTCAAATGAACTCTTAAAATACATTTATATTGATCACTCAACGTATATGAGTTGATCAACAAGGTATGCAAAACACACCTTGCCAGCTAGATGAAGTGCTAGCAATTTAAATAAAATAAACAATATACAGCAAAGGATTGGTGTAAATTTGACATGAATTGTGATGCTGATGTTAAACGTCCCAAACTCTATCCAATCGTTTATAAAATCCGTTTAAAATACAAACTTTTCACTAATTTGCGTTGTCGCTCTTCAATTTAATTCTTTCATTTTTATTTTAAAAGGAAATGAAGTCGTAAATACGAAGTACCATAGAGAACGCAGTTTGTGTCATCTTACATGTTTCGCACCGCCTTCTTGTGACCCGAGCCCACTCCCCTCCCCCTCCTCCAACCCTCCTTGCTCCTCCCTCGATCCCTCGGCGCGCGATGAGAATCGCAGGACCATCTAACAATATATAAACGATGGCTCGCGCGACGCGAGTGACGAATTTATGGCTCAACGGCCTCGCCGGAAGACACGGGGCAACCGCCGGGCGAGATGAGCCGGTGTAATTAGCCCAGCGCCGACACAATGGCGCCCAACGGCAGACGCGCTCGGGGTTCCGCAAGGACCGGGAACCGGTCCCGACCCGCGGACCCCGCGCGCGGAGATTAACGCCCGGCCCGCGGGCGGAGGGGCGGGGAAGGGGTCCGTCCGTCTGTTTTGACAGTGGCCGCACGCACTGTTGGTGCAGTTGGCCCTCGGGCTCCCGCGCCCGCGCGGGGCGTTTCGAGGAGGCGAATGGCGATTCGGGCACCGGGAGGAGACGAGGAGAGGCAATGTACTTAAACCAAAGTGTAAATATATTTGTGTCGTTTTTTTCAGTTTTAGCATCATGACCATGATTTATCCGTTGTCGTATATTAATCATAAATCTTGAAATTGCATATAGAGAAAGCATTTTAATGTTTCATAATAACTCTCAAGACTTGTGTCCGATTATAGTGTTCTTCCATAATCTGGTATTTCTAAAACAACCTTCTGATAATTATCAGTTATGCCCATCGTCGGAGCTGTGTTACGAATTTTCAGTACGTTGTCTTCGCCCCTCGTTCGTGCTGAGCGAAGTCCAAATCAGACTTATCAGCTCTCCTACCTTATTGCACGTCAAGTATATCTACATATTATTCAAAATTAATATTGAATGTAAATAATGGAGACTCCAGTACTATTGATTATTTCAAATTTCACGTGTCTCTAACCATCAGGAAATGAATAAAATTTGTATTGCCACTTGGACTAGTATACCTCTTTTCTCGGGATTTGCTGCGCAAATTAAGTTCATGTAACCTGCACGCGGTCGTTGCTCTGCTTTCGCATTAAGAACGCGGTCGTTCCGATATGCGGTCGTTGTGGAAGAGAAATGCCAGAGATAACGCCGATAACGAAGCTGGAAGGATTAAAAGCGGACGGATGTACAAATGTATTTTATCAATACTTCTCGGTAGAGAGTACAGCACAAAGCGCCACCCTCACTCTAAAAAAGCTCTTACGTGTTTATGTTGATAAATTAGTTCACTACCTAGCACTTGTTCTAACAAAGGTAATTTGGATAAGCTCCGGAAAGTACCCGTCAGTTTTTATAGTCATGATAATTTCTTGAGTCAAGTTCTAAGGACTGTAGGTGGAGTGAACTTATTATCAGAATGTTTTCTTTAACGAATGTGGGAGAGCGCAAGAGCTCGTGCCCTGGATGACATACCATGTGAATGTACTTGAACTGATAATTTCAATATCTTTCCTTTCTAATATTCTTTCAAAATGAGTGGAATTTGAAATAAGAAAGCATTCGCTCGCTTCTAAAATACTGAGCGCGTGCGTCAAATTCATGGCCACTTACTTTTTTCCCATCCTTGCCATTCCCCATTTCTACCGAGTCAACCGCACACACAACGTATTCGAAACACACACACCGGATTCGAAACCACGATCCTTCGGTTGGAGATTACCACGGCACTACTGCCTCAGCGATATCGGCTCTCCGGTAAATTATTGGCCGCTTGCTATATTGTTAACTTGAATGCAATAGTGAATGGTAACGCCCTATCGTTATCGCTAACAGCGACCGACAACTTGTCGCAACACGATAGGTCCTTAACCCCCAGCGTCGGGTCCTGCCCGGTTCCGAGCGTTAATCTCTTCGCCATCCGGAAACCGATACGCCCAGTTAATCCCCCCGCGGTCTTTTCCTCTTCCCTGCGCGCGGAGGGGGGAGGGGAGGGGGGCGTCCCGTCCCCCTAGAAGCGCGCTGCCGCGGGATGGCCCGGTCCGATGGCCGGGCCCTGCGCCCCGCGCCCGTCGGAGGACGCTAATCGCTGCGGGGGCTCGCGTCCAGCCGGGCCCTGGAACCCGTTGCGCGGACGGCAGGGCCACGCGTGTCGGATTGGGCGGCGCGTGCGAGTGAGAAATTTGCGGCGGAGGTGAAACGGCCGGCGCTGGCGCTGGCAAGTGCTGAAGCGGGTTGCGCCCGCTCTGCTGCGTGCGCTTCGTTGAGGTCGGGCTTTTGAGAGTCGGGAAGCCTACTGATACTGCTGCTCGTTCTAACAGAGATGTTACGAAGCTTTAATCTGATTTTTTAGTGTAGTAGTTTCTTAGTTGTGTTCATTAATTAAGTTATGTTATAGGTGTAGATAGTTCAATTTTATTGCTGAGTTAAAATTTGTAATCAGTTATGTAGTTTCTTCTCATTGGTTCACAAAAATTAAAATATAATATTCTTTGTTGCAGGTGAGACAACGCTTCATCGTAAATCATTCTTATCGTTCTTGTGGTAAGTGAAATCATGTTCTGTTTTCAAGGGTAGTAAACTTGTGTGATCCGCTAATATTTTTTCGCGTCCATTTTTCCATTTCTTTCTGTTGTTTTTCTGCTGACTTTTCATATTTTCTCACTTCCTTACTACAATCTTATCATTATTTTTTGTATTCTAAGAGAGGCATATAGTTAAACACGGAAATCTCCCCACTCTGACTTTTTCTTTCTCTGCCCTCCCTCTCACCTAGACCTCTCTCCTAGCGTCCAGTACGTAAGTAATCTAACAGTTAAGTTGCCCGTCCTATTTGAATATAGGCCCGAAATACACAATTTTCCGGAAAGTGAAAGTCTTGGCAAGCTTCGTAATTAATTCATCTTTCCCATCTTTAGCCAAGAAGAATCGTATGTTGGACGAAACGTTTTCGCACTGGCCCGCGCGTCTCGAGTTGACTTCCCTGGTAGACCGCCCGGTGGCCAGAGCGTGCCCGGGAGGCGTGAGGCAACCCGTTTCTTCTCGGCGGCGCCCCCGGGGTCACGGCGCGCGGGCCGCCGCGGGCGGGGCGGGCGGGGTCGGGCGGGTCGAGCCGGCCCCGGCCGGACGCTGCGGGCGGACGGTAGCCGCTGCTTGCTCCAGAAGTGGCCGGGCCGGTGGCGGCAGGTGCCCGGCACGCGCTGGCCGCGGGCGGCGGCGGCGGCGTGCGCGCGCCCAATGGCCCGTGGCGGCCGCCGGCCCGCTGGACGGGCTCGTCCGGGCGGACGGCACGGAGGCGGGCACGCGCCGCCCGAGGGAGGACGGGGTCCGGGCAGCCACTCGCGTCGCGTGCGGAGCTGCTCCTGCGAGGCGTCGGAGCGGACTCGGTCGTCAGACTAATGGCCTGTGGCTCGCCGCCCCCTTATCCAAAAAACAATGCTCTGCACTAACGGGACTAATGGCCGCAGCGGTTGACCCGCTCGGAATCACTAGTAATTTATTCATTTATTCAACATCAATTAGTCAATTTATGTTGAAAATCGAGCCAGCTTACAAAATGTCCAACTCTCGTCAAATCGTTGCGGATCACGTTGCCCTGGGGAACCACATAGTGAGAAATTCTCACAAAGACACTATAAAGTCGGAAGAAATGACGATAGCTTAGCAAGTGGAAAAATTACGTCATAATTTGTGTTCCCGAAAAAAATTTCGCATTTCTCCTCGATAATTTAGTTTTTTTCTTGGATGATTTAAAATGTAAATGAATCAATACGAATAATTTCCGGAATTCGTGCAGAAATACACTTAGGAAATGAAGCGGAAAAGAGCATTCCTGGAACTAAGCTTGTGCAGTTTCACTTCCTTTCATTCTTCCCTTTTTATATCACATTTTCCGGGACACATGAATCCTAGTTTTTAGAGACAAAAATGAAGAATATATAGGTTTTTGGTACGACTCATTACGGTATGATATAACATAGGGATCATGTCGTTGATGTATAGAATGTTAAAGATTTTGTTATTCGTTTTGAAATTGACACGGGATTTTTCGCATGAGACTTGTGGTTAGTTTGAAACAGAACAGACGGCATATCCGAATTTACATCTTTACGATCACTAAACCTGTGGCATACAGACGAACTTACTTGTGTTTGCACTACCTGGAAATTGGTGTAAGTTCTTGTTTTATGTTATCTTGAAACTGGAGTGTGTTGCCTGCAATAATCTTGTGGAGACCATGTGGCCTGGTTTTGTAGCCAAGTAGTGTGTCTCTTGCTGTAACTTCAAGCAACCACCACCACTTCCGACACTTTGGTTTCATGGCCTAAATCGCGATCGTGATGTCGCAAACTTTATATGATTATACCATTAAATATGTTGCCTCTTTCACACAGACAAGCAATTTTTAACATTAAAATTGATTGACTTGACATTTCATTTAAAACAATCTGAAAACGTATCGAAACAAACTTTCTAAAGATGTCATGAAAAATTAACAAACAAAGCGATTCATGCGGTGGTCCATGAAGCTAACTGAAATCTGGTGTTCTTTCTGTCCTAAGCAAGCCACGCCTGAATAATCTAACGGCCTCAACCCGGATGGGTCCCGCGATCCATGAAATGAGTAGCCGCCTTAACCAACCGGCAACGTTTCCTTCGGTAATGTACCGTAAGACCCAACTCGCCCACAAATTCTCTAAACGTCGACGCCGACGCCCGAATTAGACTTCTGCATTTTTTTCACGATTTTCTGTGATAAACCTTCTCTACATTTTAATACAACGGTCAGGAGGATGTAGATTGTGCAACCTGCACTATAATATGCGTGTCGTGCCAGAATGCTGCAGGAATGCGGACTACGAGTGATTCGGTGTACTCTTTTAGAATATTGAGGGCAAGTGCTTCGCAAATTATTATTTAAATAATAGTTACATGTTGGCATGTTATCACGTTTTGAGGTGGCTCACCTCTATATCTTTAGCCAACCATATTTTCAAAACAAATCTGTCTAAAACGGATTTCGACCAGTTGTGATTGTATTACTCGAAGAAAATATATAAAACTTGTATAAATTAAAAAAAACAAACTTTTCTTGATTTTGTTAGTTCTTTAAGAATGAAGTATTTAATTGTTTTAGTCTGATTATATAGTGTATTGTTGTATAATTTAATTTTCTTGTTTTAATATGTTCATTGGTTCGTTTTTTGAGTGTGGCATGTCGTGCGAGTTGAGAAGCAGCCAGTGGGGCTGTGAACGCATGGGGCCTGGGCGGCCGCCCGCAGCGCATGGAGCGCCGCCTCTGCTCCGGCGCACGCGTCGCGCGTGCCCCGCTTCCGCGCCGGAAGAGGCGGCGGACGCCACGCGCGTCTTAGTCCATCAACCTGGCGTTTCGCGCGCGCGCGTTTCCCGCCTTGCGACACGCGCGCGACGCGACGCGACGCGGAGCAGCGGGCGCCGCACATTGTGGGCGAGACCGGAAAAATATGGCCAAAATATGAAAACGCTATCCAAATGAAGTGAAAATTTGTATGCAATGGTTTTTGCGCTCGCCTTACGATTACAATGTTATATTTGCAACAAAAAAAACAAACAAATTGGCGGATCCATTATGACGGATTAAAAATTTTAAGTCTAAAAATGTTTCAGTTTTCTTGCAAGTTTGTAAACTGGGTTTTATGAATTCGATGATTCCGATTCAAATATGATCATTGCAAAAACAAAATGGCGGATTCTAAATTGAAATTTTTTAAAAATGTTTCTGCACGTAATGCATAATAACAGGTAGTAACATATTTATTAGTTTATTTATTGTCATTTCATTAGCTAAGTAGTAGGGAATGAAGTTTTTACAAATTTCTGAAAATTACTTAAAACCGAAAACGGCTGTACGCTCACGCCAAGTTTTCAATGATGCAGAACGTCACTGTGACGCCTCGGACCTCTTCTAAACGTGGAATTAGACACTCTGGAATCAATCTACACGAGTGCTTCAAATTCCGTTCGTCCAAAAAGCGTTCTTTTTTTTCGACTTTTGTCCAGCTTTTGGAGATGTTGCCCCATTGTGCACCGCACGGTCTCCGCGGGCTTCAGCCGTTGCGGAAGCAGAGGCGCGTATCGGATGCATTGCGTCCTGTGTTTGTCCTTGCGCCGCGAGGACTTCGCGTGAAGCCAGCTCCAGAGGTGCGAGTGAACCTCGAAAGGAAAACCTAACTGTTCGAGATTAACTGAGATAAGGAATTCTCTACTCGATGCGTAATGCAACATTTGCGACATTTTACTCTGGGAGGAGTTTGAGAAACGGCTTTCTAGTAAAGTCGGAAAATACAATACGGAATGGTACAATAATTATTCGTAGAACACTGTTTCTTCGTACAAAACAGTGGCTTGAGGTTTTCTGGGAGGAAATGATTGATGAAATCGGCATACCAATTTCTAAGTCTTTTTCATTTTCCTTAAGGTGAAATCGGATGTTTTGGCGGAGGGGAAATTGAAGATAACGTTTTATGTAGCAAGACGTATTGTCGGAACAAGGTATTCATTTCTGAGCGATGTAAATTGTAAAGTGCTTGTGTTGACATGTTTCCTTAACAAGGTGAAGAGAATGTAAGCGCCACATGTCAACACATCCTTTGTAAATATTTCATCGAGAAAACAGATCAGTTACAATTCTAATATCCCGATATTCATGACGCACTTCCGCAGTTTGAGGATAACAGCGCACGAGAAAGGAACTGCTGGCGCCTTAAAAACAATCCGTCCGATTAGAATCGGTAATAGGCTGGATCTGTCTGCCATTGACAATCTTCCTTTGAAAAGTGAAACTATTCTACGAGTAAAAGAAAGATCGTTAATACGCGTCTTCGTGTCTCAAACAAAACTTTTGATGTTGCTGTTGAGGTAACAGAAATATTTGAAAAAGTTCAATTGATTTTACCAAAATTATGAATGCACATGACCTGCCAGAATGTCCGTAAACACACACGCACGATTTACATGCCTGTGAATAAGAAAAGCAATTCCGTTTTATCTTAACCAGCTTCTCGGAACTATTCCAACATCAACGTTAATCGCACGTCCATCATGCGGAACGTCAAGACGATTCGTTAGTGCAGTCGCTGACTGGAGGGGAATTCTGGAGGCTGGCGGCTCTGATCGGTAGTTTTCCGTGGTTTCTCCGATCTCCACCAGGTGAATGCTGGAGCAGTATCCTAATACAAGTCCACGGACCGTGCGTGATCTTTTCTCCCTCTTCCTTCCTCTTTCTATCCACTTCTACACATCTCGGAAGACTAGTTGGCAACACAGAGCTTGTCCCGACTGGAGCAGTGCCCCGCTGGTGGGAGGTACCTGGTCGGGGAAACCCCGCTAGCCGACGTTAGTTGGGCGCCGGATGTCGCCACCCAGCGGGATATCACCGCCACCTCCCGAGGAAAACATGCACTACACTTACGCGGCTAGTAGTTGACGGAATCGGTAACAATCTATCAACCAGCTAGAACGCAT
This sequence comes from Gryllus longicercus, assembly GCA_038098605.1. NCBI lineage: Eukaryota > Metazoa > Arthropoda > Insecta > Orthoptera > Gryllidae > Gryllus > Gryllus longicercus. Next base: position 288,581 of record JAZDUA010000769.1, read on the forward strand.
GTAAACACTCACGCGCGATTTACAAGCGTGTCGATACGAAAAGCAATTCCGTAGTATCTTTTCCAGCTTCTCGGAACTCTCCCGACGCGCTCGTGAATCGCGGGGCGGGGCGTGTGCGAGACGAGTCGTTGGCATGGGGGCGCGCGGTACCGTAGGCCGCGAGGCGCGGAGGCGCGGCCGCACGCGGAAGGCCCCGCTCGCTCGCTCTCAGGTCCAGCCCGGGCGGTGGGCGATCTGGCACGCGGCGCGGCGCGGCGCTGCCCCGCTTCCTGGGGGCGGCGAGCGCTGGTCGTTGGCTCCCGAGAGGAATGCCTGCCGCCGCCGCCGCCGCCGCCGTGGCGGTGGTGCGCCGCATACGGGATGCGTGTGGGAGATGGCGCGGGCGCTGGGGATGCTGGGCACGTCGCCGCCGCCGCCGCCGCCACCCGGGGTCATCCGCCTGCGGCGACGGCGCACAGCTGACAAACAGCCAGGCGGCGGTGACGCGGCGCGGCGACGGCGACGTAGGATGGGCGAGGGGAGGTGGGACGGGACGGAACGGGGCGGAACCGAACGGAGGTGCGAATGGCATGGATTGGCGGGGACGGGGCGGGGCAAGACGAGAGGCCGGGGAAGTGTAGTGGCCGGAAGGGTTGGAGAGAAGGGCGGGGCGAGGCAGAAGGGAAGGATGTGCGGTGGAGGGGACGGAGGTCGCAGGAACGGGAGAGGAAGTGTCCCACCGCATGGGGCGTTGCGAGGGCGTGTGGAGGGGACACGGAGAAGGGGCGGCGGTGTCACGGAGCGATGCGTGGCGGCGGAGCCGGTGGACCGCGACGAATCCTTGCAGCAGGAAGCGCCCACCGCACGCTCCAGGCCGCTTCGCACGTGCTTCCCCGCTCCGCTCCCTCCCCCCCTCCCTGCACATCCCCGTACCGCACTGCTCCGTACCACCCCGCTCCGCCCCGCCCCTCCCCGCCTCGCGCCGCGCCGATCTCTCACCGGGAAGCGAGCGGCGTCGCGGCGCGCGCATCCTGCGAGGTGCTTCCGCTTGCGGTGCTCTTCCTGGGACACGCGCTGTATGGGGCTGCTTTTTAAAATGTTGTATGTAGTATCGTGGTGGAAACACATGGGCGAGTCCCTCCGGCGCACCGATATTTGTTCGTTCTGCGCAGCACCTAACCAGGCGTTGACCGCTACGTTGTATTGAGAGCGAGAACTGTTGGGAAAGATTTGGAAAGTGGTCCAAAGTGAACATTTTTAACGGTAACCAACCAAAAATAACACGATGAAGGTGTAAACGACCCATCTACACACGTACACATTCATACATTCACACACACACACACACACATTCATACTCACACGTACAGAGAAATACGCCCACCCACAGAGAAAAATCGCGTGCGCGCCTCTGGCCATCAGCGGCGAATCGGAGCCTTAGCATTGCGGACGAGGGCGAGAGTCGGACGCCGAGGTTCGTCGACCCCTCGCGCTAATCCCCGCGAGGGCACGGCACGGCACGGCACGGCACGTCGCTTCGCCTCCCGTCGCGCCTCGCCTTCGGATGCGCCGGCCAACGTGCATCCTGCGCCCGTCCATCGCCCGTCACGACCGCCCGCGCCGCCCCCGCCGCCCCCGCCGCCGCCGCCTCGCGGATTCGAGCCGCCCCGCGCGCCGGCGCAAACGCTCGGTCCACGGGAAAAAGATCGCCGCGCCGCCGCCAACGCAGCCACTCGGCGCCGCCGACCCGCAGAAGGCCTTGCTAGGCCCCGCTCTTTCAAACGTAGGTTGTGGCCCCGTTCCAGTTGGACATCAACTTGTCGCTGCAGTGCCTCTGGCCGGGAAGTCCTAGGTTTCGAGTCCGAAGGTGACAGGGTTTTCGAATCTAACTAGTACTAGGTCGAATTCAGCTGCTGAGTGGAGAATTCTAGCGGCTGGCTGCTCTGATCCCTCTGCCGTGGTTGCTCCGACCAAATGCTGGAGAAGTACCCTAACAAACGGGTCAAGAACCGTGCGCAAACTTTCCTTCACCTCCGTTTTCTTATTCTCACCCCTTTACTTACACGCACTTGAACTTATATGCACTACACTACTATACAAGTCGGAAGACCAGAGCTTGTCCGGGCTGTGGTGATGTCGGCGGGATCCGGTGATGGGAGATACGTCGATGATGTGACTTATTCTTACTGGCTCTTAAACTCATTTCATTGACATTCCGTGAATGGATTTCGAATCGTAATATCAAGAGATACAACATACTTGATTATTTATTTTCCTGTATTGAAACCTGTGGAATCGTTTTATTTGTAGGCTGCCCTCGTATAAAATGTTATCTTTACAGGCTCGACCTTCGTAGGACTAACCTAGTGAGTTTATTTGTTAGAAGACTGGTTAAAACGCGAAGAACTTGGCATGAAAATCGTCACATTCCTGGTGCATATCATTGGATATTCAGTCCAAGCTCCCGCCACATGAATGTTTCCTCGTCACGACTTTGCTCATCCATTTTTAAGTCAATATCTATTCATTTGGTTCTTCCTCTGCGCTCTCCTTTCACGTTTTGCTGCTTAGTCGGCCAGCATGAGGCTTATCACGTTAATTAAAGTAATAATACGAAGAAGCTTAAGCGAAGTGACTTTTGCGTCTGTTAGGAACGTAGGTGAGTTAATATATGGTACGAAGTGGTTTAAACAAAAGATTATTTCTAGTTTTTCATTCGATTTTATTATTCATTGAATGAGGTCGGTAAGAACTCAGGTGATGCGACTGAAAATGAACATATTATCTATTCTTCATAACATAGTTTACAGAAAATTTCGTTATGTATCAAAGCATGGTAATTTCATTTCAGACTACAATTTACAATAAAACACATTACATAGTCAAACAATTCTGTTGGACACAGTCATTTCCCTTTGAAACATTCACAGGAATTCTGACATCGTAACCTTGGCATGATAAGAATGGGAGATTTCTTTCAGAAGAGCGATTATGTGAAGTCTCGAGATGATGCAGGTTTTCAGAAAATGTCCTGCGTTACGCCATCTCCAATTTCGTTCCCATCGCCAGACCATTGCGGCGCCCAAGATGCTGCTTCGCATTTCGAAGCGCTGTAACTCGAGGCGGCCATTAAAATGACGCTACATCCGGGACGAGTCGAACGTGTGACCTTTGCTCGACCTACGTGCTTCGCGCGTAATGCTTCCTTACATTGAACTAGGACGTTTTCGTATTTCTTCGTGTAGATAATGTATTACAGCTTTATCACTTTGTTAGAAAGTTCGTATGTTCATCAGGAAGAATTAAAATGAGATGGGGTCATTGTAATAATTGGTCTTTTACGGCGAACCTCTTTCATATTAGACGAACGAAATGATGTAAAATACCTATGATTTAAGAGACAGACAAGTTAAATAACAATGGAATTAGTGTTGTCACGGTAGTTTGGAAGTAACAAGAGAGCGCCCACCCTCAGGCAAGATGAAATAAGGAGAATGGCGCGTCTATGCACATTCCACGAATCGAAACAGGGGAGGGGGTGGCTTGTACTCCGAAAGTTTCTCAGGCATATAACAATACCTTCTCGTTAAATGTCATTTTCTGGGAAACCGAAGACCTCGTGATTCACGAGATGCTATGACGCAACCTGACGTTCTTAGGAGCAAGGTCGTTTGAGAGCACCAGCAGAAAATGAGAACAGAAGACGACGGATGGTAATGTGGAATTGTGAATGCACTGCCTGTCTGTATTTGATTGTACTGTAAGAAGGAAACTGAAGAGCTGTTGAATATATTTTACAAGGAAGCTGAAAAACATTCTGAGAATCTTGTATGCAAGTATCATTCGTTTCGAAGTGTTATTTAGTAAGAAAAGGTATATAAAATACTATTCCTGAAGCAGGAGAAAGATGATAGAGTAACTTGATTTCGAATAATTCGAAAGAAGATCCACAACACTCCAGTCTCTTAAATTTCTTGTAGAACTAGTGTCAGTTTCACAGTACTTCATTCGTATGTTGACCATTCTCCAACGTCTACTTTCGTCTGTATTGTATCGTAACGTAATATTGTATCGTATCGTAACTTTCGTCTGTAACATATCCTCAAGTTAAGATATCAATGGTTATAGGCCTGTCAGGTTTTCTCTCTTTTTTATTTCAAATTGCGAAGGAAAGCTTTATGAGTTTTGATGATAAATAGAAATATTATATAACAGATAAAGAAAACTTTCACATGCAGTTTACGTAGAGAATGGCCGTGCAATGCATAATTGTCGAAAATTAACCAAGAAACGAGCCCGCAACCTTGGATCTTCAGTCCTGGCACGATGGCTTACTGGCTACCGGGAACGCTTTCGGTGCAACGGAGCTCCGTGCAGGAGCCAACACGCAGCCTTCCGCATCTGGTTCTCGGGATTCGAATCCTACTCTCGTCACATAGACTGCGATTCCGTTGCAACGTTTCCCCATTCATCATTCGTTTAGCTGCGAATCTTTATGTCTCACCATGGAAATCCAATCTCTTGAAGATAACAGATGTATGCAACTTGAGAATTATATATTAGTGTCTGATATTTTGTTCTGCTTGGTCAGTTTGAATAACTGAGTGGCAATGTACATGAAATAATGAATATGAAGAGGTGTTGAGTTACATTTCACAATCAGATTGTGAATTCAATGAGGCTTACGTGTCATCGACTTTTGTGTTCTTTGCTACAATAGCAGCCGAGTATTGCAGCTGGATGGACTATTGATTGAACGATTTTTTCACATCTCGTTGTCTAGTGTCAAACCTCTCGCCTTCAACTGCAGGTAGGGACGTTGCAATCCTTCCCAAAGTATTAGAATTCGTGGCGCAGAAAGCGGGAGGTTTTGTCGCGAGTCTTTAAATTCCCCTTCCTCTCGTTTAACCTTGGCTCCATCACTCGTATCATATCTTCATAATGACATATTCTATTTTTGGGACGTTCAGGGAAAACAAGAGGCCTGGGGCAATAGATCCGAGGGGGGACTGATCTTCTACAAATTTCCTCCCCAGTAAATAAACATGATTATTCTCTCTAGGCAATAGAAATAACTTACGATTAATTTGAAATAGAATTAAATGTTTTTAAAAATATTTTTTGAATAAAAGAAATTCGGGGTTCTCATAAAGTCGGGACGTGCGGCAAGTGGACCTAGCTGCTCCCATCTTTGGACGGAGGTGTAAATTACCAAATCCTTCACTCGTGGTACGGACGAAGTCTTAGGGCTCGATCCTGTTATAATAAAGAGCGCGGACGATCCGTTCGGGTAGCCGGGATCGTTTAGGCACTAGTGCGGTGGCGATCTCGGAAGCAAGGATCGCGGATTCGTGTCTCGCCTGGGGCACGGGGGTATTTGTGTATGTCTATGTGCGTGTCGCCCTTTCACCCCTCACTCTCAACATCATTTCATCTTCCGTACCCCTAAGGCTAACAACCCTGTGATATAAAAATCGGATCCAGCTAAAACGCTGATCCCCTGATTAAGTTACACTGACTTGCACCGTGATAATGGTATGGAGTCCCGGCAAATGCAGTGATCGTGAACACGTAGTCCAAGTCGGCCTATTCGAGAGCAAAAAAGAAAAAAAAAAGTTCGATTTGTTAGCATGCGCGGCTTGCCTCCCGAGATGTGCGCCGCTGTCCTCCGCGGGCGGCGTGGCGCCGGAAGGCCCGTTCCCAGAGCGGCGATCTCCCCCGTGGCGCGGGGGGCGGGGCGGGGGGCTGCGCGTTTTTCGGCTGTCGCCGTGGGAAGCATCGCTGGCGGCGGCGGCGGCGGCGCCGGGGCCGAGGAACGTAACGGGCTGCTGAAGGACGCGGCGGACGTGCTTGGCTCTGCAGGGCAGCGCCTTGGCCGCCCGCCACGCCCCCCCACGCCCCCCCCCCCCCCCACGCCGCTTCCGCCAACGATGCTGTGCTCTTCTGGCCGAGGGTGGCGCCGGAGTAGATTGACTGCATACAAAACCATAACAGGCTTTCACCCCTCACGGTGGCAGGATTCTACGGGCTTGTCAGCTGGGTCGAATTCAGCCTCTGCCCCTGGAGGGGAGTTCTAGGGGACGGCTGCTCTGATCAGTAGTTTCTTCGATCAACATCAGGCCAGTGCCGGAGCTGTACCCTAACGCGATCACTCCCGTCTGTCATTCACTCGATCTATCTGCACGATTGTTGACAAAGAAACTAACACATTCCGGTCTAAATTTCAGACAATAATTATTTTTAGATTAAAATTGTATGAGATATCTGCATCCTATTTTTGCCTTTGAATGTAACGAACTTCTCGTGACGCTCAAGTGTTGTTAATAAAATTTTCATTTTGAGCTTAACATTCCCAGTTTTATATGCAATACAATCCGTCTGTGTTGACACATGTTCTTGTGATCCCTGATACGAATACTACAGGAGACTGTTGGAAAATAACTTTGGTGTCTTGATGTACGAATACGACGTATACAAACTACTTAGTGATGTGAGGAATATATTTGTTTAAGGATCTCAGCGCCGTCAGGCACCAGCAGCAACCCCGTAAAAGAATGTTCGTATTTGCAGGCGCGAATCCAAGGGGAGGGAGAATGAGGGAAATCCCCCCTCGCCCTAAATTTTTCAGTAACTATTAACTTAAACTAGTTACGAAACTTTAAAAAAAACATCGTATTGTCATTAAAGCGAATAAAATCGTATCGCAGCATGAGCTGAGTGACGACGTGTGGCAGCGACGATTTACAAAATCTGTAACATTTGACGAAATGACATTTTGAATTTCCCCTCCCAAAATTCGTCCCTGGATCCGCCCCTGGTATTTGACACTACTGTGCGGCGGGGCCTGTTAAATTGGGGGGGAGAAAAGTCATTGAGAGATTCTCGCCTCTTCCTGCGGAGGGATCTCTGGAATCAGCCGCTGCCTGCGCGCCCAACACGGCCTTCGTAGCTAGGTGCTGCATGTTCACGCTCGTGGCGCCGGCAACGAAGCGGACGGCAGCAACGTGGGCGCTTTTGTAAGAGTTGTGCGCTGTGTTCTCGGGAGGCTGGAACCGTTTAGCGGGCTCGCACTGACCGCTGCCCAGCGCTAACTGGCTCGCTCCCGGGGGAGGATCGCAGATGCGAAAGTTAGCCGTGAACAGTTAGGACAGTTGCAGGAGGACGTGCTTGTAGAGGATAATTTCCTTGAGTGTAGAGGGGATGAGGCGTAATGAAGACAGATGCGGCATTGTATGGCCCTCATATCTGAATGGGTGCTCGAGTTGAATTCGGTGTGCTTCAGTTATAAATAGTGCTCATTGACTGTTAATTTTCTCGTGGTACGAGATTATAGACAATTTATAATACCGTATGTGGTTTTTAGAGCAAAAAAAGCTGTGAGATTCCTTTTATCAAGAAACGATACATTTTGATATCGTTTAACAATAACTGTGAAGCAGTTATTATTAGCTACTCAGATAGCAGATGAAATGACTCCAGGTCTATTAAATCATGTTTCAATCGCAATTTGAATCTATAAAACTACTCACTTGTCTCTTGAATAACCTAAAAGGCCCATTGGCACTCTCTCAAACGACAAAACAAGAGAGAAACATGGCACGAGCTGTCGAGTTTCGACTTGTGGTTTCCGAACAATTTCCTCGATAACCGTAGGCGCTGGACGTACACGCTTTTTTCACCAATTGAAGCGTCCAGTGGGCCCCCACGGGTCCAACCGCCTGCGGCGGGTCCCGACGCGAAGATGATCGACCGAGAGATCGACGATAATCGACGGCGCCGGCCGCCCGGAACGTGGCGCCCCAATTTCCAGCGGCCGCCGGCGCGGACACCCCCCCCCCCCCCCCCCGGCGGTCGGGCTTTTTCCTTGCGGTGGCGCTTTTTCCCTTTGCGGCGAACGCGCGATCGATTCGCAGTTTCTCTCGTTCTATCTCTTCGCTATCTCCACAGATCGATCGACGTCACGCGATAGCCGTCAGGATCGAGGGTTAAGAGTTCTCGGAGCAATGCGCCGGCTGGCTTATAAATAATTCCCCCAAAATCCTATTAGATTGTGGAGTTTGATGAAATGAAGTACATCCGAAGATGATGTTGAATTTGGGATTCTTGTATTATTGTAGAACTACGGCGACGATTTAATGAAAACCTCGTTTATTAATGAAAAATGATATCCCTTGTTGGTGTCTAGGCACTGAATTACCATTTTTCTGTCGGAGTTGTGATAAATAGTCAGTTTGTTCACTAAAGAATCATCTTAGTGATGTTAGTTATTGCCATTACATACAGATTGTGGAAAGCTGCCTTCTTCTCATGAGAGTAGTACTGGTATCGCAAAACTGTACTAAGTTTTAAAATCAACCAATCGATTAAAGGGACCCTGCAATTTCGAGATACACAACAAGGGAAAAACACGCAGATAGAGCTGGCTTCTGTAAGCTGATGTATTCGCATCTGTGTATCTCCGTTATCGCCACCTTTACCCGATAAGGACCTGGCCCAAAGGTTAAGACTTCGGACGATGGCTATCTCTGGAGGCGTGAAGGGGGCGTTGTCCGCGCCGTGGGCGCCCCCACTCCGCTCCCGCCTTCCCTCGTCTCACGATCATACTCGCCCGCCCCCCATCTCTCGGTTCGTCCCCCATCGCCTGGTCCAACCCGCCCGCCCCGCCCCGGCGCGCCCCGCCTCGCCCCGTCCACCCCGCCCCACCCGCCTGCCGCCCCCGCCGCGCACCGCCCTGCACGCCCTGTGAAACCCTGAACCCGCCCGCCCCGCCTCGCCTCGCCCCGCGCGGAACCCGCCCGTCCCCTTCACCTCGCCCCGCCCCGCCCCCGCTCCGCGCGTGCCGCGACAAAGCGATCGCGTCGCGCGCGGGCGCGCGTCTAAGTATCAGCTAAACGGCGGCGACCTAATGACACCTCGGAGCGCGCCCCGCAAACGCCCCCCCCCCAACGCGCCCCCCCCCCCCCACGCGCCTCCGCAAACGACGCCTTCGCGTGCGCCCCTGCTGCAGCGTTGCCTCCACGAGACGATGCGGATCTCGAGCGTTATTTATAACCGCGTCCCCGACGTCCGCTCGGCGGCGTGCGGTTTTTTCGTGTCGCCCGCCGGAGGTGACTGCTGTCGGGGGCGTATTGACCAATCTGCGGAAGCGAAACAAAGGGCGGGAGCCGGCTCCTGGACTGGAGTGCCAGATCGCGCTTTGGTTTTTGTGCTGGGTCGTGGTATCTTATTGGAGGGCTGGAGTCACGGAAAGGTAGTAGGTGCCCGTGGCCTTCAAGGTGTGGTGACATTGAAACGTAAGGAACGAATAAAAAACATGTAGGATCTTATCGGAATTTTGGTTAATTAATCTTGGTTAGTTATGATATGACAATGATGTATGCAAATTGTGCGTTTTATTTGAGATTTCCTTTGTAAGCTTTCCGGAAGGTATCTTTATGTCGTGACTACTTATTAAGCGCAATACGCAACTAAATTCAAGAAGTATATTGCCAAAGGAGAAGGACGTTTTGTCAAATATTTCCTCTGTTATCTGTTTTACATTTTAAAAATTCTTGTTATTATTTGAAACACTCGCAGTATTTAAGCATGGATTTCCCAGGTTCTACATCACGTGATGACGAGTTGTTATCTCCTAGGGCAGTGATGAGAGAAATACCGACAAGTGCTGAACGGTAAAAACATTAATTCTGAACGATTTACAAGTCAGAACGTAATACATTTTTAAATATTTATTTTATGTGCATTATCTTGTTTCAACGACTTGAATTTGCTATCAGCTAATTCTCACACTCGAGACAATCGCCTTGAGTGAGACCAAGGTGAATAACCCAATCGTGAACAAAACACTACACTATGCCCGAACATGACAACACGCATCTTGTTCAGAACGTTCCGGAAAACAGGCGAGCGCTTTGAGACCAGACGAAGCGATCGGTCTCTCACGGCCCATTGCGACTCGGTGGCTGACTCGACGCTGACGTCAGCATCGCCAAGATACGCAGCCTCCAAGCAGTGGCGGCGGCGGCGGCGACGGCGCGGGACGGTAGCCGGGGATGCTTATCGCAGGTGTTCCCGCCCCCGCGCCGATTACATCGACGTCGCGCTCCCGAGCAGTGCGTTTTGTCACGTCACGTCACGTCCCACGCCGCCGCCGCCGCCGCCACCGCCGGCGTCTCGTGCTCCGCGGGCGCGGTTTTGTGACGTTTCGGTGCGTTTAGCGACGCTTATGTCTTATTTGTTGCCTGGCGCGTGCGATAAAGTGAGCACGTACGCGCCCTATTTTTTTAAAATTTGATTCATTGGCCTTTCCGTTGCCTATCGACGTTAGGGGTTAATTAAAAGTACAGGTGACAAAACGTCGGTGTTCGTAATGTGTTGTAATCTCGTGGGGGAATCACGGTGATTACATTTGCTGGGGATGAATATTGTAGATATTAGTTAGACAGTGATGAAGTAAATTTCATTTCCAGTAAGGAAGTTCAAATTAATATGCGAAAGCTTGAGGACAATAGAAATGTTAATTGTTTGCACAGTATCTCGTGAATATTAACTACCTTGAATAAAAAAATACTTTTTTATTCAAGGAATAAAACATTTTTCTGAGAACTCTTCTGATGGGCGTATTTTATTTCGATCCGACCCCCATGTCATGGGATGCCATCGCAGCTGGATAACTCGTGTAGAAACAAGGCTCAGCGTCCTCCGTCAAAGAAATATTGCAGACGGCAATCTCCCATGACCGTTCAACAAGTTTTGAGCAATATCAAAGAAAGTCGCTTGTCTTGACGTAATGGTTAATTTTCTCTCTGAACTTCGTTCTGAGGTGTTCAGCGGATATCTTCGTCTGCGCATTAGATCGGCGCGTTCACTCCCGACTCCGTCCGACACGAAGCGTAACCGTACGAAGCGATCCGGCACTGTTCAGCACCGTCTTATGACCGTCAATGCCCGGCACCTTAAGACACGACACATAACCATCCGACGCCATCCGATACCGTCTCCTACAGTCCTACATTGACTGTGTCTCCAACCGACAATGTCCGGCACCGTACGACGCCGACGAACACTGTCCGATTCCATCCGACACGATACATAACCGTCCGACGCAATCCGACACCGTCCCACACAGTCCGTACATTGACAGTCCCTACAGTGACTGTCCCTGTCCAACCACGTCCGACAGCTCGCAGCGGCACCCACACGCGTTGAGGGTGCGCGGGGCGGCGCCTCGGCCGTAGAAAGCGCGCGGCGTCGCTCCGCGTCGAGGGGCGTCGTGCCGCGGGCGAGCGGCTGGTACGGATCGCCGGAGAAATCGCCCAGCTCCGCCCTCCCCGCACGCCACGCCCGCAAATAGGCCGGGGGGCAGCCGCCCGCCCGCGAGCCCGCACGCACGCGCGCACACGGACACGCGCGTGCGTCGTCGGTGCGTGCTCGCTCTCGCTGGAAGCGCGATCGAGGGCCCCGCGTTTCCGGTCTCCCAGGCGACAGCCGAAGGAGCCGATGCATTGAGGTTTGTGGACGTTCGCACGGGGCGTGGCATGCAACGGGCCCTGCCTGATTGTTCCTGGGGTAGACTGCTCCTGGGGGGATATTTTTTCTTCTTCTGATCCACAATGATTTCGTGAACAATGCTAGGTAGGAATTAGAAAGTTCCTACTTACCTTTGGTTGTCTGCCTATCGTGTCTAATTGTGCCACTTCGTATCGTACGAAGACGAAGCCAGAGCTTATTATATTAACAAGCTATTCTTGGTATTCATCGTAGTTTTGGGTGTAATGTGATCATTATAGTACAGGCATACCTGCGTTCACGCAATAATAAGGCAACTATGTTCACGCAATAATCCACTGTACTAAAACGTTAAAATATGGTTGAATATGAAATATGTTTTAAAATATTGTGTCACTGTGAAGTGATAATTAAGAAAATAATAGAAATGTTAGAAACGGATTTGATATAATAAAAAAATAATACGAAATATTTCTCATCCCCTCAAATTCGCCTTCAATATCGCCTATGTAGGGAGCGCCACAATGACACAATGTAGGACAAACACGACATTCGACCCGGGGTGATCTGCTGTTAGGCTGGAGTTCCATTTCCCCGTTTAACTGATCACATAGACGTTCTCTTTGTATTATGTAAAAACGCAGCAATGAGCGATTGAGACCTGTGTATAATTCACCGAAGCTGCGATGAGTGTTCTGCCTTCACAAAGCGAACGATAACTCAATTTGCTTCATCAGCTTATCCTCTGCCTCAACATCCATCCTTCGCTACTCAGCATCCGCTGCGTCTCATCGACGTAGTCAGCAGGATGTTGCTTTGCTGGTTCGAGTGACTGTAGAGCGAAGATCTGTCGAGAGCTTCATCTTCCTTGAACCGTCCACTAAGAAATTCGAGTGTTCGAAATCCGAGTGTAGCGCAATCTAAATTACAGCAGTCGTAAAGAATGATTATCTTTCCCTTTCGAAATTTCGTAGCGTTGCTGCATCCTTTCAGTTTACTCTATCATTCAACGCATAATAATTGTCTGAAACAGCTTTGCAGGAGAAGAAGAAGAGCATTACATTTTATATCATTTATCAAATAGGAGTTCTTAGCGAAAAGCATGGAAATGTATCTTTTCGCCATTGCTGTTCTATAGTATACCAAAGATAAACCATTTTCGAAGTCGCGTGATAATGCTCACAATCGAATAATATTATAATATGTCATCGAATAATATAATTAAAATTAATGATTTACGTCTAAACTAGCCTTTCTGCATATACATTATATTTCCACGTAGGCTCTATGTATTACTTTCATAATTGTCTTCTCCTCCTTTTTACATCTAGTTCTTATTAACATAATTTATTATTAGAAAAATGACATGAGTTATCCGAAAAAAAAGTAGAGTGTAATTTTCAAAACGACTTTGTGAGCTTTGAGATGCACTGTCTTTTGCATAGAATGTATTAACTATTCAATCAATCAATAATGTCTTATTTTACGTGACGAGGATCAGGCAATCAGACCACGTAAATTTCGCTCTCTAGCAGAGAAAGAAGGTACCACTCATGCGACGAAACATACGATTTGAATTTAGCTCAGAATCTCCTTTTAAGGCTTGAGAATACATTACAAGCAGTAAATCTACAACATGGGACAGCCGGCTTTGCTTTTCCTCCAAAGGAAGGTGTACCGATGATTTTTTCGCGCTTAAAAATTCACGGCTTCGGTCGGGTTTGAACCCACGAACGCGGTCGAATACGCCAACCGTACAAACCGTACCGCCCCCCCCCCCCCCCCCCGCGAAACCGCGCAGCGAAGGAATGACGGACGTCCTGGTTCCCAGAGCACGCGCGCGCTCGTCGCCGTCGCGTATCGCGAAGCTTACGCGGTGGGAGGGGGGGGGGGGTCTGTGGCGACGCTTTCAAAGGCGATCGGTGCTAATGGATTCCGCCACGTGTCAACTCCGTGCCGCGCCTCCTCCTGCCTCCCGCGCCGCGCAGCGCCGCACCGGATGGGCGTTCTGCTCGGCCTCCCGCGCGCCGCCGCCGCCGCCGCCGCCGCCGCCTACACCTCCGCCCCACAGCCTCTCCCGCCTCTTCACTCGATCCATTCAAAGGAGCGCCCAGATAGATTGGTTGATTTGCGATTCCAGGTGCGCCATCCGCTGAGGTCGTTAGTCCCACTTGCGGATCCGATCCTTCCGCAGGCGTCCTCCACATCCACATCCACATCCATGTCCTTCACGGGCGGGCAAAGCAGCAAAGGAGGCGTGAACGAAAACGTATTTTGTGGGGAAGCAGAACTTTTACATAATATCAAATTGATAGGGTACGTGTGTCGGAAGCTCTATTTCTATCTAGATTTTATTTCTATACTACATAGCTTATTGGATTTAATTCATAGTGTGAAAATGTCTGCGCGAATAGAAAATGTTGTTGCGTCTCAGGGTAGAATTCATCTAGTTCCTACGTCCCCTCGATAAGCTCTCATTGCCACCACGTGCTCTCGTTTTTCACACGTCCTTCCGCGTCGTTACAGTCACCACCAAAACGCTTCCCAGGAACGCCTAGACTCCCCAAACCGCTGTCCCCGCAGTCGGCATCGCCAGAGTCGCTCCACGCCGCGCGCCTCACCGCTTCCGCTCCCGCAGCCCTCGCCGCCCGGCCGCATCCGCCGCCTCCCGCGGCCGCTCTTACCTCCGCAGCAGCGCCCCGCCGCCTCGCAGCCCGCCTTTTTCGACGCCGCCCAGGTTCCACCACAGTGAAGCTGCTCGACGCCTGTCGCCGGCCCCCATCGTGCCCGCCGCTAGAGCCGGTGGTTTTGTGACCGGCTCCGCATCCGACAGCGCCGGCTCTCTCGTAATCGCAATGCTATTGTTGATACCGCGTCGGCAGCTTTCTTCACTAGTGCGAAGTTTCTTCCATATTCTCGGAAGCGACTAAAGGCATATCAGCCGCTACCGCAGTTACCGTCTCCACTGCTATTGCCTTCTCTTCATCGCATTTGCCATCGAACTCGTTATCCTCCTCACTGCTTCCATTACTACCCCCACGCACCAAAGGTGGAGGGGGTCTTGGAAGTTCACCACCCCCACCGAATATATGATACATATTCAATAATATAGCATGTACTAATTTTCTACACTAACGAAAGTCAATTAATATTTCTATTATTAATGTTACAAATATTAAAAATAAGCCAATAAATAATACATTTTATATTTAGCTCAAATGAAAGAATATTTGTAAGAAAACGTCAAGATGACCGAATACTGCACCTGACCCCCCCCCCTTCCCGGAAAAAAATCGAGAGAGCGCCCTAGCTGCAGCACACGCCTACCTCAACGCCACCACTTTCCATGTCCGCCACTACCGCTACCGCCGCGACCTAATCACCAACTCCTTCACTATAAAATATGTAACATCCTCTGCTTTCACGACTAGTACAACTCCTCACAGTCTCGTTATCCTTACCTCCGCCTCCGCCGCCGTCAGCGCCACTCGCCGGCGCCCCCGCCCCCGCCTCGGCCGCCGCCGCCTCCGTCCTATCCGCCGCTGCCGCCTTCTCCGCCTCCGCTGCCTCTGCCTCTGCCGCCACTACCACCACCACCACTGCCGCCGCCGCCCCACCGCCACCGCCGCCGCCGCCGCCGCCCCACAGCCACCGCCGCCGCCGTCGCCGCCGCCGCCGCCGCCGCCGCCACCGCCGCCACCACCACCTCCACCACCGCCTTCGCCTCCGCCACTCGTCACCAGCGCCGCCGCCGCCGCCGCCTGCGCCGCTCTTTCCGCCGCCGCCTCTCCTCGTTCGCCCGCGCGGCAGCGCGCGCGCCGCACCTCGTTATCGCCGCGTTAGCGCTCTTAGCCCCCGCGCTGCGCGCATCTCGGCGCCGCGCGCTCCCAGGGCCGGAGTCTGCGCGGAGCGGCCGTGTTTGCTCGAGAACCGAGCTGTTTAGGGATCGCGTCGGCGCTGGTTAGCCGACTCGCGTGGAATGTGCGGTGAACGCCGACCGAATCGCAGCGACTTGGCAGGGGCGGGGTGTTCCTGCAGCGCCTGTTTCAGTGGAAACAGCTGATTGTCAAGTTCGCGAGCGACGCGATGCCACTGGACGTTTTGGGAATTGCAGCATTTGCCGCGTGGCTGTTTTTTGGGGCAACGAGTCTCAACTTGATCTCGTGCGTTAAAAACCCTTCTTATTTTTTCTTCTACGTGAAAGAGTCTTTGCCACTCAGGCAATTGAATTCTGTAAACCCCCAAAACCCTTTATTAATTTGATTATTTATTAAAAAGTATTACATTATTCATTGTAAGCTGTACATATTTTTTTAGTTAATTTTATTTGTATCTATGACTATGTTTCATTGTTTTTACTTTTGGCCGACACAAGTAAGGTATTTTTGTCTGTGTTTCAGGTGAGAAATCAATTCGATCCCTCTACATGCGATACTGGTGGTGAGTGTGATTTATATATTTTGAGGTAACTTATTAAATTTTGGAATGCTGTATGTTCTGACAAGATCTGATATTCATTATTATATTTCTAGTATAATTCCCCTCAAAATAACTTACCCATTTCTTGAAAAGTGAACTTAATGTCCCATCATGTGAGGTCATCCTTACAGCTCTTTCACGAAAGATAAGCGAGATGCGCTTCTGACATACCTGCAATACTGATAAGGAATAATGTATCTCTCATTCACTTTGACATTTTCGGATCAATTAACCAATCATTTACTGTAGAAGCACGAGTACGATGCACTTTTGAGGACTTGCAAGATAAAAAATTCTCCGGCACTTTCTGAAGTTTTGATAAATCTTCGCTTCTGTTCTCATATTTTCTTGCGTAATGGGACTCCCGCCGCCAGCAGCAACCTCACAAGTGCCAGTTCGCCAATACTTTCGCAAATAGGATTTCAGTAACGTAATCAGTTCAGGCGGTGAAGTAACTTTATCTTGACTGCCTGAAATAAACTTTACTGGAAGAAAATTGGATGAAGTTTCAGGAGAAGCAGTGAATATCAGTAAGAGACACAAAAAATCAATATTATTTTTCTCCAATTTTTCTTATTAGATAACATGAGCTGACAGTGGTAATGTGACTGTTTGAAATATAAATTCAGTTTCTGAAAGTTTCGAGAATAAAGTTATTATGTGACATTCTCTGTACTTTCGTATACCTTTCTCAACCGTTGCAAGTTTGTAGAAGTAAAAACCCGTGAGTCTTTTATGAGGCAGAACGGCGCCCACTTCCTATAAATAATAATAATAATAATAATAATAATAATAATAATACTGTCTTTATTATTGGCGAGACTCTAGGCCCGCTCTTCCGCCTAGCCACTGAATGTAGATAATAGAAGAGAGCAGTAACATTTTGAGAGAGGGCGGACAAGCTGGAGGGCTGCACGTCTCGCGCAGAGGCATTCGGAGAGGCGAGTGCAGGCATTTTCCTCCTGCAAATGAACTCGTCAGCTCCGAATCGCACTGTCTTGGCGCCCGCCGCCGGGGATCATTCGCGCATTCCTGCGGATCCGCCGCTGTGGCGGCGCCGGCGGCCGCCCCCCCCCCCCCCCCCCACGCGTCGCGGCGCGACGGGCCCTCGCCAGGCGACGGGACCTCCACTTACCTTGGGCATTCCGTTTAGGAGATTATAATCCAGGGCGCCAGAAATGACTCCGCACCTAATCGAATCAGGTGCTCCTATTAAAAAAAATGCAACTATGTTGATAGCAACCAGATCACTAGGAAACAAGTGAAGGGGACAACACTTTCAGTATATGTTATGATTCTGGTGAGCGCGATATTTACGTTTTCATTTATGACAAGTTGCAGTTCGTGCAATGAACTTTTTGCTATTTTATTTTATGTGTTAAATTAGGTATGAACTATGTGTCGTAGGAGTATTGTGATAAATTCATTTTGTATTATAGATTGCTGGTAAAAAAATACGCCGAGTGCAGCTAAGAAAAAAAAACACCGATTTAATTGTTCTAATGGGGCGACAACGCCCGGCTGTATAGAATTACAGGCGTAACGCAACATCTCTCGTTTCATCCTCCCCTGACTCACGCGAGACCTTTCGACCGCCGCTGGTGACAAACAGCCCCATTCTCCCGGGCGGAGATGCTCCGTGGACCGCGCCCCCCCCCCCCCTTCAGCGCATTGTGGAGCGGGGCCGCGTCCCCGAGGGCGCGCAGGGGCGGGGCCGATCTGGGGCGGCGGCGGACGCGCACGCCCTCCCGCGCCGGGGGCGACCTTTGGCTGCGCCGTCGCGCCCCTGTTGACTTCATCGCCCCCTCGGCGCCGCCGCCCCCCCCCCCCCGCTTACTCGCGCGTATCCTCTCGCCGCGCGATTGATTAGCTCGTCCCCCGCAGCCGCCGCCGCCGCCGCCGCAGATTGCGCGCGCCGCCGCCGCCGCCGCCACCATTAGAGCCCCTCGCTGCCGGGGCCCCTCCTCCGCTGGTGGCCACGGCACGCGTTCAGAGAATGGATCAATCTCCTGCTTGACTGGGTGTGGTGGCTGGTAGCGGCTTTGCGAAGTCGTTACTCGAATTTAATGAGGTGTTTAGACACGTTTTCGAGAAGGAGACGGAATTTTCAATGCGCGTTTCATGACATTACATCTGTAAATGATACGTATTACTACCTACTTTAAAACATTCGCATTGTATATATTAATATAACGTAGTATACGGGATTCCGAGTTCACTTTCGTTCTGTTATATCAAATTCTTAGATGGTAGGGATTACTTTTTGATGGAGATACATAGACTTCTTGAGCTAGCAATGCATTAAAATTGCGTTTAACTACGAGAATACGCGTGGGAACATCACTTATCGCAATAGCAAAACCTGATTTATCGTCTATTTTTAAGGAGAGAACTTGCCAGGCTTGTCGCTGCTGCAACATTATAGGAAGAAACGTTTCAATACACTGCACCTGTGACGGATAACATGCTAATTTAATAGCATTTGTTCTCCCGTAGTTAGAATATCACTGTCCCACCATCCCATCAGATCATCTCGAATCTTGTTTTTCCGCGAACCTGTTTTATTCTTTCTTTCTTGTCAGTGATAGCATCCACTCCTGGCACGGCTATCATGTTTTTTACTGCTTTCTTCCCTCATTCGAATCACAGCTTGCCATCGATGTCTTGAAAACTTTTTGTACATCTAGAGACAACTTGTGTCCCGCGCCGACATGTTTAAAGGGCCTGTCTGGACGGGCAACCTCCTTGACGGGGCCTTTAATTCTTCTCGATCTGACCAAAAACAGGCGTTTCTCATCCCGCCTCCCCGCTTCCCGGCTCTTCCACAACCTTTGTCATTTCCGTCAACCTGAGGTCGCCGAAAACCGCGACGCGAGACGAAAAGTTCTCCCGGGGGAGGCGACGACCGCCGGCGGCACCGTCCCCACCGCAGTCGCCACCGCCGCCTCCGCCCGCGCCACCGCCGCAGTCACCACCGCCGCTGCCGCCGCCGCCAACACCCCCCGCCACTGCGGCTACCCCCGCCACCCCCGCCGGCACCCCGCCGCCACCACCCCTGCCGCTGCCGCCACCGCCACCTCCTCCACCGCCCCCTGCCAGCGCGCCCGGGCTCCGCACGCGGCAACGGCGGCGGCCGCCGCAGACAATGGGCGGCCGGCGCAGGTTCCCGCGCGCCGTCGT
The DNA here is from genome assembly GCA_038098605.1 of Gryllus longicercus. Classification (NCBI taxonomy): domain Eukaryota; kingdom Metazoa; phylum Arthropoda; class Insecta; order Orthoptera; family Gryllidae; genus Gryllus; species Gryllus longicercus. Next base: position 307,727 of record JAZDUA010000769.1, read on the forward strand.
CTTGTCCCCAGCATCCGGGCGGGGGCGGGGGCGGCGCGCGCTGGCCCGTGACGCGCGGGGGCGTGGGTGCCGGGCCGTGACGCGCCGCCGCCGCCAACGCGGGCGGCGCACTGCCCGCGCACTGCCCGCGCAAGGGCCCGCGCTCGAGCCCCGCTCACGGCAGCAGGCGTGCAAGCATTGGAATGAGTCCTCTTGACGCCTGGAGGAAGACAGTGGGGAAGGAGAAGTACCGATCTGCGACCTTCCTGTCACTCGCTCGTGCGAGAAGATAGGATTCTCATTAACTACGTGTTTAATAGACCGAAGTAGCAATAATGATGCACAGTCAGTTCAAAAAGTTAGGTGCCCAACGAACGTAATTATTATTACTCTATTTACGTATCTTGTAATGTTATTTATTATTAGTTCTAATAGGAATTTCTTTGATCACGAACGTTTGACAGTAAATACTAAAAGGCGTTTAGAGGCCTATAATGAAAAAAAATGAATTAGTGCTAACGCTATTAGCATATTTATTCCCAGGCAGACAAATAAACAAATTATTAGAAATAATTTATTGCGACGAAAATAATTGTTGTAATTTCGTATTCCCCGGATTCCCTTAGATTTTCCGACCTTGCGAATTTCGAGCCTTGTGAAGAAGAAAACGAACAAACTGAACAGGATCGCCGAGGCGCGCGTGCACTTTGCGGGCGGCAAGGGGCGTGGAACAAAGGCCGAGGCGAGGCACCAAGCGCCGACTGGTTAGCCAGCCGGATCTCCGAGCCCCGCCGGAGCGCTCGGCCGCCGCAGCCGGGACCGGAGCCGGAGCCGGAGCCTGGTCCGGGCGTTTCCGGCGGCCGCCGTGGCGCGCCGCTTCCTGCGCGGCGTGGGAGGCGTCCAGGCCCGGCGCAACGCCTTGGGGAACGCCGCCTTTGGACATGACCGCCCGGTCGTTGAGGCTGTAAATCGCGTGGTATCGTTTGAGTTTTCCGCAGACTTTTGGTAAGAAGGGCGTCGAGTTTCATGTTGTATTCCTTTGCATGGGATCGAGATCGTTTGTTTTTCTCTGTCGTGTTTAAATACTACTGAATATGCCTTTAGTTGTAGGTGGAAAAAACTCGTGAAAGGCGGTAAATAGCAATTTTCTCGCCTACTATATTTGAATAGCTGAGAATAATGATGTGTAAAAATCGCAAAAAAAATCAAACTGAAATCACCGACCCGTCATAGCTGAGACATTTTTTTTCTTTCCAGATGAAATAAACAAGCCTGCGAGATGGCTACATAATCGATCGAGTACAGTAATCTTACAAGAATCGCTAATTTCACATATATTTGATTGCTTCTGCACTCTCAGAGTTTTCACAAACTCGACCCATGAATTCGAATTTTTGAATCAAGCGAAACTGTCCCGAAACCCACCTTGCTATTCCAACAAGACTGTGAACCTTCGAAATCATACTTCACCCGCCGCCTTTTCTGTTAACACCTACAACGCGCAGACATGTAGCATTGCTAGCCTCGTGACGGAACGCCGTCCAGCTCCCTCCATGACGCTCTCCTCTGCTCTCCTCTCCTCTCCTCCCTCTCCCCTCTCCCCTCCCGCGGCGCGCGCCGCCCGCCCGCCTGCTCACCTGCCGCCGCATGGGAAAGCGCGAGCCCAGGCTCCCATGCGCCACTTACATAAGCGCGACGCGCGTCCTCACCGCCCCCGCCCCCGCCCCCGCTTCGCCCCCGCCCCGCGCGCGCAACAGGGTCACGGCTGCGCCGACCGGCTCCGCGCTGTGTCAATATAATTGGAGCCGCAATCCCGTGTGTTCTTGTGCCCGCCTAATGGGCTCGAATTCCTCGGCAATTTCGAGTCATCTGCGAATCGCGGGGGCGGCGGACGCAGTGTCACGGACGCCCGGCGGCGGGCGGCGCGCCACGTGAGGGTTGCACGGCGCAAGCTGGTTGGCCCCGGAAATCTGGGATATTCTGCTCACCTCGAATTCTCCGCGTCCTCTTCTGCGGAAGTTGGAAAATTGCCCGGGAATGACCTCTTGTTGTAGGCATATTTGTTACGTTTTTTATTGTATTCTGGTCGTGTTTATTATACTTACTTTATAAAACAGTTGAAGTTGATGCGGGAGAACGCATTCTTACCTTATAGAAATATCCTGGTTGCGCCACTGGCAAATAATGCGGCGCCATCATAATTCTGTATTGGGGACGTGTGCGGTTTTTCAACACTTATCGGTTTCCGCTCAATTAGCAAATCCTGCTATAGTTCATAGAATTTGTTGAGATATATTTCGTCTTTCTTGTTTAGAAATGATGAATTGAGCCACTTGTGGTTGGAAAAGCGATAACAAATCAGAACTTTCTACATTCTTTTTAGTCTACAAATGAAAAAGTTGCAAAATAATTATCTAGGTATTCAATTCAAAATATAGACTGTTGTGTATACATGCATGTACAAGAAACTGAGGGTTGAATTTAGTTTTTTAATTGAATACAGCATTTTTTAAAAAGTATTTTAGATTATAGACAGGCAACATGTGAATGAATGAAAATGAAATAAAATGTCTGTAGATCTACTAGCAAATATGGGAGTCATTATAAACTAATTAATTATTAATATATTCATCATTAAAAGAAAGATAACTTGTGGCAATTTTAAGAATCTGTATGCTTCTTTTTTAACATACTTTTATTATTAATGCTCAATTGTAAAGTTGGGCAACGGTGAAATTGGAAAAATTCAGTACATGTACTGTATGTCAAGGACTTTTAAAAATACATTTTGAATATCGTTTTTCAAATTATCTTTGTAACATTGGCTAGGTGACCTAGTAAGATCAAACAGGCAACACTTGAACAAGATGATAAAATAGTAACAAAAATTGAGGTACAAGTAATTGATAGATGGTGGAAGACATTGGCGAACCATGATATTTTAGGGTTTATTGATGCTGAATTTAAAATTTATTTTTATTTAGATTTAGTTATTCACAACGTATTCAATTTTGTTATTGAAAGACCGTTCGTATAGAAAGTTAGTGAAAGGGAGGGGTGCTGAGTGTGCACGAGCCCCCCTGGATCCGCCAACGAAGGTGAGCATCGCCGAGGCCCCGAAGCGCAGCGGCGGCAGAAGGCAGCTGAGCAGAGCTCCTCGGGGCTCCGGAGCAAGGCAAGCGCCAGGCGCATTGAAGGCTGACGGGCTGTAAACGGCGAGATGCCGTTAATGAGATTAAAGCGCGAAAAACCTGCCTCGCGCCGGAAGTCGTAAAGCGATGGAGGGTGGAGTGGGGAAAGCGCGTGCGGGGGGCGTTCAGCCCCGCTCCCGCCCCCGCTTCCACCCCCCTCCCTTTCCCACTCTCTCGCTCCCTTCCATCCTCCCCCACTCCCCTTCTCGCCTCCCTTTCCGGCCTCTTTCACCCTCATCGCTCCCTTCCCCCATTCCTTCCCCCATCAACCACTTCTCTCCGCTTTCCCCTCTCCCTTCTCCACTCCCACTTCCCACTCTCTTGCCCACTCCGTGCGCCCTTTCCCACTCCCCCTCTTCCTTCCCCACTCCCACCGCTTCCATACCCACTTCCCCCGCTCTCTTCCCCACTCCCTCGCCCGGGAAGTGATGATGACGCCAAAGAGTACTGCACAATATGTTGTCTCTGATAATCAAGTGATCAGTTAATGCAACGAAAAATTAAGCATAACAAAAAAATGTGAATTAAGTAAATCAATATGCCTGAATGTTTGAACTCAGAAAACCTTTACTGACAAAGTTCGATTGCGGAGTGAGTTACGACTGTTCTTTCACCTACAGCCCTTTAACTCACAGATTAATTATACTTCTTTATCGCGTTATTCGTGCAAATTCGTACGAAATGCTTTCAAATTTTATCTTGTGAATTTATTTCTTCCAATTCGGCATTCTAATTTCTCGGCTGCTTCTAATTTACGGTTTGTCGAAAAGCACTCACCACTGCCTTTTGAGCTTAGGAAATTCGTTCGTTTTGAAGTGATACTACTATATGCCAATAGTCGTTGTCTATTTGCGCCTCTTGGCTCATTTAGAATTAGGTTGGCCCCACTGCTCATCGTCGCCGACCCATCTTTGCAAGCGGAACACGGAGGCGGTTCCTTCGATTGATCCAGCTGCGCGCCCCCTTTAATGTCTCGGTTTCCGTCAAGAAGGTCACGTCGACACGCGAAGGACGTTTTATTATTTTCGGATTTCTTTCACAACACACGTATTTATGGAATTAGATGATAACGTGATTAACAGCATGATTTCTACCTAATTCTAGATAAACTTATTTGATTCTAAATGTTGGGTTAATTTCAATAGGATGCAATCACCACGATATAGCATGTCCGTAAAAGCTTTAATTTGTGTCTTAGGTAAACGATATTTTTGCCGTTTTAGATATTTCCAGAATCACTGCGTCGAAGTTCGACCCTTATCAAACTCGGAAGCGTTCAAGTTCTGAACAGGACATCATATAGTGAGCACACCTAATGCCTGCTTTCCACATCATTCCTTCCTCCCTGCATTTACATTCTAATGCGCAGTGTGAAGAATATAATTAAAGGATGTGGTTTTTAGAACTACTATTTCTGGCAATGCAGGATTTTGTCAATCACGGGGGTTTTGCAAAGCTGCGAGAATTCGCCATTCGCCCGGACGTCCCTTGTGGCTGCAGTGTTCTTTGATAACTTGCGGAAGCGCTATCTGCTTCGTCGCAGGTGACCTCCAACTTCTCGACCGCGCGCGCCGGGCCCCCGGCTCAGTTGCGAAGCGCCGTCAGCGCGGTTTGTAAATGGAATGGGAAACAGCGAGAGGGATCCAAACAAGACTTCCCTCGCTGCGTTTTGTAACGAAAGCTCCTTGTGTGTGTGTGTGTGTTGCCATCGCGTGACATTCAGAAATCTGTTTATGAAACTACTGCGGCAATAACCAGATAATTAAAACGGAAAAAAAGCGTGACGCCAGGTCCAATATATTTCCTTCTCGTTGAGACTCCACGACTGGTACGACTGCGGTCGTAATTTGCTCTGTTTGATCAGCCATGAAAAGCCCGAACCCGTGACCGTTAGGACAAGGAAACTTACGTTCACGCAAGGCTGGAGTAATGTTCGTGGATAAGTAAGAAAAGCGACGGAGCAGCCGACAAGAATAATCTTTAGTGGAGATGGTTTTCTCTCTCTGCTTCTAATTCATTTTTGTGAACTGAAAGTACCGAATTTTGTAAGGCAAGGCAGGGCATTGCAAGACAAAGGCAAGGCAAGTTGCACGATTTGTAGAAGCGACGTTTTGCGAATATGTAGCATAATTGTGCTCCTACTAGAGAAAAGTTCGACATAAAACAATAAAAATATAAAAGAAAACGTGTATTTGAAACAACTTTGATTAGTCACAGTGGGGTGAAATAAATTGTTACTTTCTTCTAACAAGTTCGTAAGCCATTTTTTATTTTATTTCTCATTGCTTTGGGATGATGGCAATTTTGGCATTGCGAGGAAAGGTGGACATTTCTACCTGATTATTCGATTTTCCTCCTTTATCGCCCTCAACGATGATGTCTTATATTCCTGGCCCCAGTTATATATTTAAGGGTGGAGCGAAGCCCCAATTTTCTTCCTTCTCCTTCCCGGAAGGCATTTAATGCTAAAGGTCGTGTTACACGACTCCTGAGGCGCATTCACCCCGCGCCAGGAAGTAGCCTTCTCGCATCCCCTCAGCATCTCGGGCGTCGACGCCGCCGCCGAGCCAAAGAACCGCCATCCATCCCACAGCAGTGGGCCAACACGGCGCCCGCCCGTGTGAGAAGCGACACGGCCACTGAGCTGAATGAGCCGCGTGTTTGCTTTGTGCGCCCCCCTGTTCGGGGGGTTAGCTCCTCTTCCGCGTGTCCTTTTGGGGGGGCTTAATCGACTCATCCTCGAGATGCGCATTCATCGCTGTCAGTGGGCCATTTGTATGCAAAACGGCTGGCAAAGCCCGGCGCGGCGGGCGGGCGGGGCCGCGAGGGGGTGTGAGGGCCGCGCAGGAAGCGAGATGGGTCCCGGGAGGGTGTCTTCGGGCGGTGCAGGTACGCGGGCGGCGGCGGCGGCGGTGGCGGCGGCGGCCCCGGCCCCGGGAAAAAACGCCACCGCTGAACGGGATACCTTTGGGCGGAGAAGGAGGCGGCAAAAAGGAACTTCCTTTGAGCGGCGCGCGGTGGCGCTGGCGGAAGGCGTCAGTTCCGATCGCTTGTGCGCGGCGGCGCGCCGCCTGCCGTCCTCCGCCCCAGCTCGCCCTGGCACGCCGAGGGAGTTTACGGGGATGCGTTCGTCTCCTTCAGGCTCTGTTCGTCGCGTCGAGACGTCGATCTGTAGTTTACGACTTCCTAGAGAGCCGAACTTCGTAACCCGAAGCAACATCTCTGGCAGTGGCGGTCAGAAAATGTGGTATTTGCGGGAATTCTTGCACGATATTGATGCAGTGCCTACTTCTCAGTTCGGCACACTTACATCCCAGATGTATTATCACTCGTCAAAGGCAGATATCAGCATTTTCGGGTTTCGGCGCAGCCTCCTGTGTTCTAGCAGCATTCGTCGTTAAAGACCAAGGTGGGTTATTTCACTTTTTAAAATTAACTTCCTTAATATTTCATTGATCAATGCGGCAAATAGTTTTCTTCTTCTACTTTGCAAACCGCGTGTACTCTTTGTGGTGAATTAGTAAGTAATTTATATGAATGTATTAGAAGAAAATCCATTCCTGCACAGTGTATCGCAATGGATTAACTAGTAGCCAAATTCATCAACATGCCCCCACCGATGAGTTCTATCTGACGCATAGCTATTATTCCCTCACGGCTCCCCCTTTCCTGGAAGCGAACACCAGGCCGCGCGCAGCAACGACTCGTCAGCAAATACCGCCTGAGGTCCAGAGCGGTACCCTTCCCCTGAACTGACGCACAGCGTTATCGCGCGCGTCAAGTACGAGTATAAATTTTTTCTCTCTTTCTCTTTCTCCTCGGGGTGAGCAGTCGCGTTGTAGAGCAGCGTTTCGTCAGCACATACCGACGACCCGTCTCGGAAGCGCGGCATTTGCATGCGGCCGGTGCATTGGCCCGTCCGCCGCCGCCGCCGCCGCCGCCGCCGCCCTCGCCCTCTTGCTCCCCCCCCCCCCCCCAGGGGCGCGGCGATGCGCTGACCGAAGGTTTGCCCCGCGCATGCGCGCTTCCGCCGTCGACGCGCGTTCAATGCCGCTTGCTGCGCTGCCATCTGGCGGCCGCGCCTGCAGGGAACACACGGGACACCCCGACCCCCCCTCCCAAATTCAAATTAGTTTAAACTTGAAATGCTTACTAGTTTATTTTTATCTTGATCATTCGTGGAAATGTCAATTGACAATTATTGTGTATTTTCGGTCTGGACGCCAAGGCTGAAGAGCCATAGCTGTTGGTGTTTAAGGGTCGCTGAGTCGAATCCCGCCCGAGGCATTGATGTTTGTGTCTGTCCAAATACTGTTACGGTTACCCCCAATGTTACACTGGTTGCTGTATGACCTTAATAGTTGAAAAGCAACCTTAAATAAGAAGGGTATTCTATAAAGGCTTTTGAAATGCGAACGTAATCATAAGACTGAATACATAAGGCTAAATGCTAACGACAACTTCAGAATTTTCTTTTGATATAATTTCGCAGGAAATTGCGAGAGTGATATAGCTTTAATACTAAAGTTAACGAGAATAAGACAAAATATAGCGTTGATAATTTTGAAAGTAAAAATTAAATAAAAAGGTTTTTCGTAAAGATGAGGGATAGTTAATGCTTGTTTCTGTATTTGTTGGTTTTGTAGTATTCTGGAAAACCACCCCCTATCGTACATCTGCCCGGAGGCCTCCAATGGCAGTGGTCCGACAGGTTCTTTCGAGGCGACGTGAAGTGTACATGATGCGGGTGGTCTTGCACCCGCGAAGTGGGGTCAATGCTGATCGAGCCAGATTGCACAGACCGTAGGAATTTGCTTTCCTTTGCTGTCGAATAAGTGGATGTGTTTCCTTATTCAAATAGACGTTTAAGTAACTTTTGAACATGTCTCTCTTTCTTTTTGTGATATTTTTACTCTTAAAACCTGAATTTCTTAAAAGCATATCGTTTTAGAATGTTTATAAAAATATTATTATATCAAATATGGTAAGACCTCTCTTTCTGTTTAGTTTTTACTGTATATTCCAATTTTTTCAATTTTTTTAAATTCTAAATATTTCTTGTCACTTACTTTTTCCCATTTATAAATGTATATTTCGTAAATTGGACATTTTCACTCGGAATATGGTTTTAAAGTATGATTTGCATCAATTTTATTATTTTACAAAATATTGCTTACAGTCTACGTGATGATGTAAATGATCAATTCGATTGTCTTGTTTTTACTCAAAATTATTTTCAAATAAAATAGCAGTTTAAAGAGAAATTTATTGCCTTTAACGTATAAGCATACGTCTTTACTTTAGTACTGACTTAAGACACGCATTATAGGTGTTATTTTTTTACCAACTTCATTTGAAGGATTTTTTTGTACTGTTGCAACAAATTAACATGACCGTCTCTCAGCATGAGACAATTTCCCTGATGTGTGGAGGCGGCAGGCCCTTCGGCAGAGGCGGTCCGACTGCGCACAAATCGCGATGGGGGAGGGGGCGAGAAGTGGAACTTCCTGGAGGGGGGAGAGGGGCGACGGGAGGCGTTGTGCAGCGTCGCCGGCCGAGGGGGGCGTGGCCGCTGTGCTGGGCGGAAGTGAAGAAAGAAGTAAGGAAAAAGTCCTCGGCAGTGCAAGACAATTGCTGTAGTATGAGGCGAGGTTACGCGTTCATCGACACTGCTGTATCCCTCATGATTCAAATTTCTTTTTGTTTATCAACAAAACTTATTATTACATTTCTCACGTTCTCCTCTCTTTTTCTCTACTTCCCCCTCTACCCTCTTTCTTCCCACTTGTCTACTCCCTACCTAACCCCTCTCTGAACTTCCTCCTTCCCTATCCCTCTCAACCTCTTCCCTCCCACCCCCCTCTCTCAACCTCCCGCTTTCTCTCTCAACCTCATCACTCTCAAACTCATTTCCACTACCTCTCCCTGTCTCTCTACGTCCTCCTCTATCACCATTTCTATTTGCATTCCCCCTGTTCCTTTTATTCAGTCTCTTGCTCTTGACTCCTAAATTTATTTCTGACCTCACTTGGCCATTGTCAGTAAGTTGAAGTTCAACCTAAAGTAGAATTTTGAAGCAATGCGTTGATAGTAATATTGTGCAAGGATAAAATGTATGATCAATAGGGATAGGAATGCACAGAAAGATGAGACTCAAGAACGCATTTTGTAGCTGCTCGAATTACGCTTGATACCTGTGAGACCTAAAAGAAATTTATTTCACGGAGTGCATTTTAATCTAATAGTCCCATTCACTTTATAAACAATATTCAGTATCTTCGATCTTATATTTGGAACGACTTGACATGTTCCACTTGAAGAGACCAGCCACGCCACCCAGTCCCTGCCGCTGCCAGCATCAGCTCCACCCCTCGACTGCCCGGCCCTGGCCCTCCCTGGCCCTTCTCTTCCGCCGCTCGGGCCGCAACGCGCCGAAGTCCCGGCGTTTTTCGGAGCGGATTTGCTTAAGCAGAGTGGTGGAATGCGCTGACGGCGGCGGCAGGCTGCTCTTGCCCAACGTCACGACGCTGGCCTCCTCCTCCCCCTCCCCCTCCCCCTCCTCCCCCTCCGCCGCCGGCGCGCCGAGGTCGCGAGCAGCCCGGCTGGCTTGGCCCCCGCGCCAGACCCCACTGCTTACCTGGCGAAAAGCAGGGCGGGTTTCAGCGAAGATTCTCCTAGTGTCGGGAGAGGCGGAGAATGTGCAGTGTAAGGAAGCGATTGCGAAATTCCTTTTCCCGAAATGTACGTTACTGTGATGTTTACGAAAGTACCTTCTTCATGAGAGGCGACCAAAATTAAGACGAAGGCAGGATTTCACTTTTCGTGTCTCACGTGTACGGGCATAACACCACAACAGCCTCTTTAAAAGCTGCCTTATTCATTATTTTTGTGCGTCAGTTGTCTGAAAATACACGAACAATATATTGAAAAATAATCTCGTTTTCGTTTCGCAATTTATCTTCATTTTGTTTTCAAAATCATCGTTATTACTCTGAAAGAGATTGCGTTATAAAATTCAGTTGTTGAAAGAAGGTTCTTGGAAAGCCCATGGTTTTAAAACGAAAGCATACCCATCGCAGCGGCAGAATTGTCACACAGTTTACATCGTCTCTTCCACTGGAGTGTGTCCTGGACCGAATCGCAGGGGCGTGGCGCTGGGCGGGCCGGCGCGGTGATCCCTCGGCGCCAGCGTTATCTCTGCCTGGTCGACGCACATCTCGCGTGTTTGCCCGCCGCCTATCTCCTCTGGGGCATGCTTCAGATTACATCCCGTGCTAAAGACCCGGTTCATGGCCAGGGACGGGCAGCGCCTCTTCTCTAATCATTTTCGCTGCTGCCGTTTCCGCCGATTACTCCGATCCAGCTGCCACCACCATCGCCACGGTACTGCTACCGTCACCGCAGCCACCACCACTAGAATCCCAGAAAACATAATGATCACCGTATCTCCATCACATCTCGAACAACGTCATCATTTTCACAGATACATCGCACACTTGCTACAGAAATGACACAACTCAAAGTGTCAGGTGTTCCATAAATTACGATAAAAGGTTTGTGACAATAATGAAACATTACTAAGACAAAAACAAATTCTACATTGAGAACAGATATAAAACCAAGATTAATTGTTTTAGTTATTTCTAACAAAAACTCCACAAATCTGATTTTTAAGTTGCGTTGCTTTTGTAGCAAGGGTGCAACGTGAATCCTAAATATTGCGACCGTTTTACTTTTATTACCAACACCAACCATCACCAACCATCACCGGCATTATTCGACCTTTATCATCTTGAAATCCACCACTTTCTTCTACTCCAACGCATGCTCTTTCTTCATACTTGAAGTGGTGACTCTCACTGATAGAGCAGATGTGAGGAGATGGTTGCGACATATTCTCTACTACTTGTGTCAATTTTTCTGAGAAAATTTTAAGACTTTCTTTTTTTGCGATTTCCACTTTCTGGATGATACGAGGTATCTGAATGAAGTGTTTTGTAATGTTATTGGACAAGAGCTCCGTGGATTCCATATGAAGAATTACTTTCGCCGATAAGCAGCAGAAAAATTCACATCATCGTATCTCTTCTGGCACGTGAAATCCTACAGAGATTTCCTTATTTGTTGATGATACTATGAGATTTGTTTGTAGTTAATGTCGTGTAAGTAATCAAATATATCTGTTATTATAGAAATAACGCATTTTATTATTATTTGTTTCAATTAATAAATGCATGCCTATCGTTCATATTTTTCATTAACTGTGCGTCTGAAGTTTCGTAAATGCTTAGTCATCCAGGTGAATTATTGAAAACGTGTTCAAACTATTCCAATGCTAATGAACAATGAAACAAGAATATATTCCAATATTTTTTTTGTATCAGTTTTCATTTTTGGGGATTATTTACTGATGTAGATTGACAGTAATTCCAATAAAATTGGCGCGAAAGGCGTGACCTAATTTTTCAATAAACGTATAAATCGTAATGAAAAGCCTCCCACAGAGTGCACAGGTTACGTGCCTGAAATACACCTTAAAAGTTTTTGTTTTTTTTTACTCACTGCCCTCAAAGTTGAACCTAGGCTTCAAATCACATTACTAATCTATTTATTAAATTCTGTCTCTTTCTCTGTTCCGTGTTTCATCTACTGGATATCGCTGAAGCTTTGTCCATTGAGGACAAAGTAGTCAGGAAAACTGGTCCTTGAGACTCGACAACCCTCGAGTACTCAAACTGAATGTACACTTTCATACATCGCTTCTTTTATTTCCAAAGTATTTAGTTGTGTACAGCCATTATTTTTTCCTATTATACTTAACACCGTAAACCCGCCTCTTGCGTTTTCGTTCTGCTTCAGAATTTTACCCAATCCTCACTTGGCTTTTTGCAAACCTCAATATAAACGCGAAGATTCTACTTGTTTTATGTAAATACCACCTCCTTGCCGTGCGTGAAAGAGAGCCCAGCGCCACCATGCCCCGCGCCCGCCCCTTCGCTCGCCCGCCGCGCGGCCAGGTGCGCGGCGGCGCAGCTGCCCACAGGCCCAGCGCCCGAATTTCCCGGCGCCGCGCCGCGCCGCGCCGCGCCGCGGCTCGCAACGGCCTGCCGCCGCCCGCCGTTTTCCGCGTCCTGTCCATATGTCGCCCGCCCTCGACCCGGGCGAGCGCGGGCAGTTTCTCCCAGTGGCCTCGCGAGAGGATAGGGGTGACCGCAGGCCCCCGTAGTTTCTCTTTGCAAGGGACGACATCACGCGAGTCCGCTTATCCTAGCTTAAAAATTGACAATTTCATGGCTACGGAATGAATTTGGATACTTCGAATTCCATGAAAGTTACATTAGTTGACGAAATTCAAATCTATAAATGAGTTATTTTTCGACCTTTGTAGGTTCACGGCCATGAAGTACAAATGGGAAACCACGAAATTTGGTAGGAGTGAATTAAGACATTAAAACATAATTTGCCATGGTTTCAGAATATTTTTATTGAATCCCCAGGGCTTGAGGTAAAACAAAAAAATATAAGAACAATACTATCGATATACAAATGGCTATTACAATGGAGGATGAAATGAAAATATTCCGAAACGTCGGCTAACTATGCTTTAATGTTTTAATTCACTAAGTATTTTTACTGAAACAATTGGATTTTCAAAGTTCAAAGTTTTCGTTAGCGCTAATAACAACCCAAAAAAGTTGAAAAATTATTGATATTTAAATAAAAAATGTTGCGAAACGAATTGAAAAAATTCCTGTTTTCTGAATGATACGTTGTCTTTCGATTTTAATTGGTAAGTTACCCTGGAACAGACTTCCCTGTATCACGCTTTACATGTTCTTCGGTATTCTAAATGATTTCGTTGGACATGAAAACGTGTAAGATTCTTCATATAATTGCTAGTGAAAAATCCCACTTGTTAGGGTTGCATCTCACTATAAACAGTTAAATAACAGTTTAGTTCGAAAATAAATCTCTTTCCTAGGTCCTTGTTTTTTTTCTGTAATCGTGCAACTGTCTTTTTTCCCCCCAGGAAGGTATGCTTTCCTGATCTGACTCAACGAGCCAGCCGGAATGCTGGATGCTAATCATAGAGAGGGGAAATGAAACGTTCTGTTAGAGGAGTTTGAGTAGTTTTCCTCAAGTCTCGCGATATAATTAAAGTGGATGCGGTGAAGAAATGCCAAAAGTATTTGTGTTTTTATACTTATTCTACAATGTAAAAGAGGCAAAGAATTTTAAAAATATTTTCTAAAATCCTCCCAATTTTTGACATTCCTGAGGTCTCCAGAATTCAGACGGATATTAGTAGTGAAACATCTGGGAAGGTCAGCAGAAAGTGGTCCATTGTGAATTGTCAATTTAACAGGGACTCCCAGGGAGAAGGTCAGTGACAGCAGGTCCACGTGGCCCCTTTATTTCAAACATAAGACCCCCATCCCGAATTCGTAAACTTTTTTAATTTCTCCATGCAGCAGCAATAACTAGTAGCGGTTCCTTCTGTGCGCCTGGATTTTAATAAGAATACTTTATTGAAACACAAAAAAATTTACTAATTTTATTTAAAAGTATTGAAAATCATGAGTGAAAGTGTGCAATGCAAGTTATTCAAAAATGCGTTTGATTGAAAAGGTTTCCTAACACATAGGGCAGGATCATGGTTCTTGTGAAAGTATCATCGACACCAAACCAGAGCTCTCTGCAGCGTGTGCCCCTCATTCAGAAGCCAGAAAAGTCCAGGCGTCAGAATTGGCTACTAGGGGAGCCGGCGGCAGGAGACATCGGGGATAGGGCTCCCAGACTGCTAAGGCAGTGAAACAACAGCAAGGATGATGGTAGCTGCGCTCTAAATTTTCTTGTCTAATCGTAGCAACCGTTTCCATTGCTCCAGATAATTACGAGAACACTTCATTTGCACATTTCTGAAAATGATGTTTTATATTTGCAATTTATTGGGGCTTATGAATAAAAAATATAGTTTGGATTTTTTGAATCTGAAAAAGTGTAATATTTTAAATAATTATTTTTACTGACAGCTTTTTATGAAAGTGGACTGGAACATAACGGAAGATTGAAAGTGATTGCGTAGAGAGCTGTAACAAAGAAAGGCCACGGGGGTAGTGGCGAGGGGACAGCGACAGCGTCGGGGGTGGGGGGGGGAGGGCGAGGGGGAGCGAGTGCGGGGGCGGGCAGCGGGAGCGAAGCCCGGAAGAGGAGGAGGAGGGGAGGGGGAAGAAGGGTTGGCGGCGGCGGCGGCGGCGCGTGCCGAGAACGAGAGAGAGAGGCAGGCGGTGGCAGCGGAGCGATAGCAACCGGCGGCGGCAGCTGCCGGGCCGCGGGCACACGCAACTGCCGCCGCCGCCGCCGCCGCCGCCGCCGTTTCCCACCTGGCGCCGTCTGCGGCCGCCGCCGCCGCCGCAGCCGACGGTCCAGCCGCAGCCTCCTGCGACGGCCGCTGCCGGCGCCCGCGGCGCACGGTGCGCCCCAATTGGCGCCCGCAAGACGCACGCTCTTTCTCATGTGATTTCGGAACTGGCTTTCAATTTTCTAAACAGAAGAAACGGACGAGGTAAATAAGAAATGAAGGGTATATAAAATGAAGAAAGTCGTTTTTGTTGGGTGTTCCTTTTCTCGTTCTTCTTTTGCTGTTTCTGTTTGTAGCTGTTTGTGTATAGTTTCATTAAGATTTTGGAATTTAAGGAGTTTAGTGTTCGAGTTGCATCCAGCGTAAGACACGAAAGACTGCAGTTGCAAGCAAATGAAAATATGTTGTATCGCCTCAGCGCATCTGTATTTCTCCTTTCGGATCAGAGTATGGCGCTTCCACCGCTCTTCCACCGCCCAGGTCCCACGCACACACGTAGACGACACACACACACATTTGAGCTGGCGGCGCAGGATCTTTTACGTGAGACGCCCGATCTTTTGAACGTGTTTGTTCGCAGCTTTGCGTGCCGGGTACACGATACTTATCTCATGCTACCGAAGTTAACAAAAGAGCGCAGCTACAGCTTCTGTGGGAAATTACACAAATATGTACACTTACGTTGCGAGGGGAAATTGGAAGAAAACCGCAAAGTGGTTGTATGTGCATGTTCGGTGCTGAAATGCCCAGCAATTGATCGAATAATGGCAGGTTATGTTGAAATTACGATCTACGCGTCTGGATACAATTGCCCTTCGTGTTTTTATTGGAACGTACACAAGAGGTGACGATATCCGAATCGTGTGGTAGATGAATTAAAAAACAAAACAAAAAAAACATTTGAACGCCTCTCAAGATTTTGTTTCATTAGTAGCATTTTGAGCGATTAGTCATTTCTTTAGACGCGAAGAACAGAGATATATAAAATGAAATAAACATAGTGAGTCAGTAAAGAGACACTTCCTTGGCGCGTATTTTTAATGCAATACCTGGGTACCTAATGTAATGATTTACCATTGATTGATCCCATTAAATAAATTTACTTCGTGATTGGCGTCCGTCGCAAAGACGTTCCCTCCAGCGACGAGCACGTTGACGTTTCGGCTTCGTCACTCCGCTCGGGAACAAAACCCCACGCGCCGCCGCCGCTCTGCCGCCGAGCACCTCGTTGTATTTCTCCCGATCGCGAGGGGAAAGCATCTCTTGCGATTGGCCACACGGGGGATCTCCCCTGCGACGGGGGCCGCGGGCGGCGCGCGGCAGATGATATCGCCAGCGGCGGCGGCGGAAGCGCCCGCACCTGGCCGCCCGGCCCCGTGGGCGAGGGCGGCGGGGGCGGGGGCGGCGGGCGTGCGCTCATTTGCCTGGCCACCGCCGCCGCACCGCTCGCGCCGCGGCGCGGAAAACTGTCTGCATTGTGTGCTCGAATTTTCCACGCCACTAGCCCTCTTTTGTGAGCGGCCTTCCCCCGAAGTCACGCTGACTGGCGCCGCGGGACCGCGCGCTTTAATTTCTTACTCTCATCTGCCGGCCAAGGCGCCGCCGAGGCGTCATCGATTTTTGCGGGCGATGGCCACGCCGCGCCGTGCCGCGCCGCGCCGCGCCGCGCCGCGCCGCGCCGCGCTGACAGGCGCGCTCTGCCGCCGGAGGGCCCGCGCTCCCGGCCTGATCGATACGCCAGGTGCTCGCCTCCGCTCCGCTCCGCTCCGCTCCGCAACGCCCAGCGCTGGGGTGGGGTGGGGTGGGGTGAGAGATGAAGGTGTCGGCGCTGTTGTGGAGAGGTGCTCGTCTCCGAAATTGAATTGCGGCCTGTGATGTTTGCGAACGAAGCGGACGGTGTCTGGCGATTATTATTTATTGATTTATTGTCTTCTAAATTTGTGGCTAAAGTCAAGTTAGTTCAACACAAAAACAACTCCAGTTTGCAATCACGTCGTTTCTATTATTATTATTATTATTATTATTATTATTATTATTATTATTATTATTATTATTATTATTATTATTGTGTCGCGTGCATTATTAATTGTACTTTCCCTTTTCTTCTCGTCTGTAGTCACACATTAATTATTATATATTGAAAAGTGCTATATTTATTTAATATCGCCTCACAAAATGTGTAAATTCATTTCTGGTGCATGACGAAGCGAAAATTAAAGTTCGCGTGAGAGCGGTTCAAATGCCGGTGTAATGTAATCAGTGTAGCGCCTTTGCGACAAAACCTGCGAGAACGTGAGATGAATTGTGCTTCTTGGCTATGTAAAGTAGCCCTCCTCTCGTCGCGGAAGGTATCAAAGGTTCCTTTTTCTGTACTTTCTTCCTCTTCGTAAGCAAGATTGCAGACATTCCGAACTCTCCCCCTCAGTAAATGAAAGCAGTCGTTACATCTCAGCTCTCGGGCTTTGCAGTACTCTTTATGAACATCTGCGGCGATCCTAAGCTTCTCAAACACACGCGTTAGTTTGCGGCAGGCGGCGGACCCTCGCTGGCACCCGAGGTGCCTCTACCGGGAGAGGTAGCTCACCAGCTTATCACAGAGGTCGAAATCAGTCGCAGTCTGGAGAAGAATTCCAGCGGCCGGCTGCTTTGATCGGTAGTTTTCCGTGGTTTCTCCGATCAACAGGCGCAGTACGTGGCCCTAACAAATAGGCCACGTACCGCGCGCGATCTTTCCTTCCTCTTCCTTGTCCTATTCTCACCCCCCACACGCCGCACACTTACACTAACAAGCACTACACCACCACTCATAGACCGGCCGGAAGCTTAGAGAATGTCCCGGATGGGGCTCTGCCACGTTGGTGAGAGATACCTGGTTGGGGAAAACCCCGCTAGCCGACAGGAGGTCGGCGCCGGATCTCGCCGTAAAGTAGGGGAAGACCGCCGCCACCTCCCCAGCAAAACATACATTACACGTACGAGACAAATCACCTGTGTAGTTGACGCGCCCAGAATCATCCAATAATCAATCAATCAACAGAGGAGTCAGTATCGGAGGAGGCAAGTAACGAAAGTCACGCCTCTTACGGTCCTGCTGTCTCCGCCACCGCCACCGCCGCCTCCACGGCGAATTCCACGCCGTCGCTCCCCACAAGCGCGCGTTCGTCCTCCGTAGCGCCGTAGATAAGCCCCGCCCCGCCCCGCCCCGCCCCGCCCCGCCCCGCCCTCGCAGTTTGCAGCTACCACCGCTGCCGCGACCGCGAGCTGGATTCTGGGAAATGAGCGGAGCGCCGGTCGCCCAGGTGCAGCACTGCGCCTCTCACTGAAGTCATCGTAGAAAGGCATTTTTGCCGTTATCAGAAAACAGTGAAAAGTATGCGATATAGGAGATGAACGTTGGTTTTTCCGTGCTTGATGAAAAACTGAGCAACGCAGGAGAGATTGTGTGAAGATGAACTTGATAGTTCCTACTACGTTCGACTCTGAAAGCTTTCAGATTATCTATTTCATCTGTCGTTACGTTGGGTTGTACATGACGCTTCTTAAGTGAGTTATGAGTTAGTTCTTCTATCGATTTCTTGAAGTTATTTATCATATTATTGAACTAACGCGGTTTGAAAAAATTGTTCACGAATTTGGAAAACGTCTTGATATCTTTCTCTGGCACTTGATGTTAAAAAGATAGATGTAAAAGTATTTATTACCCAAGGCGAAAATGCAATATAAATACTAATTCCACCATGGGCTGGATTAACAAATTCATTGGATTCGCACCGAGATTGAAAGCCTTCACATTCAAAATAAATGTTAAACGCGAGAGAGGCTTTGAAACTGTTGGCATTTTCATGAGTATCCTGATATAGAGGATTTACTCTAAGAAGGGACCACTTTGACATGTCGGGAAACAAAAGAATGGCATGCAGGGCGAGGACATTGCCACAGATAGTGATGAAGCCATTTAAAACTGAGCCATTTATAAACGAACGCCCTGACAAAGTGAGTGAATGGACTGAACATGCAGTTTATTCTGCCAGCAGTGGCCAAGCAGTAGCTGTCAAAGCGGCCCCTTCTTAAAGTAATCTCTCCATAGCCATGGGGTCCGTGAGCCACACAGGCGCATAGTGTTCGGATTGCGGCGATGTTGGCGCCAGCCACTCGAGTCGCTGATACGTCTCGCTTATCGGGCGCTGATTGACCGGGGGATGCTCTCGTGCTGTGTCGTTGTAATCGTCTCACGCGTCCCTGCTCATGTTAATTGCCCAAGAGAGCAGCTTGTTCAATCCGCTTCTTTAGAATTGTGACGCATTAAAAATGGGGAAAACCTAAGAAAACCTGTTTGTTTCTTGGGATGCTGTCATGTGCATGACAGGAACGGGCATTTGCATTTTTTCATGTACGTGGTACGTGTATTATAAGTGAGATTGTGTGAGGTGGAAATGGTGTTTGGTATTTTTCGTGTAACATATTACTCCAAAATTTATTTTCGAGTGTAGTCTGAATCTTGGTGTATGAAATAATACGCATCTTTATGGGGATAACAGAACAATCTCTTTCTTATCTTTATCTCGGTATCCACTCGCACATCTTGCCGCGTCTGCTGTCCTTGCCACATCCGCTGCGCCGTCCGTCCTCAGGCCGCATCCTCGCTTCTGGTTGTCCTCGCGCGCAGATGAGATCACTCGCGTGAAAAGTCCGATTCGTCTGGACTTCCGTCGCCCTCGTCTCTCCCGCTCGTTTTCCACGGCCTTCTGCAGCGCCACCACCACCGCCATCTGCAGCGCCCGCGCAGCCGGCCGTCTGCCCGCCCCTCCCTGCCCCTCCCCGCCCCGCCCCGCCCCGCCCCCCCCCCCCCGGACCCCAACCCCCGCCAGCACCTGCGTCGCAACCTGCCGTCTCCTCTCCTCCTCCTCCTCCTCCGCCGCCACCGCCGCCGCCGCCACCGCCGCCGCCGCAGCCAGCTCGCCTTGCGCCTGGGAGCCGGGCGGCCGTGTGGCACGCGCCAACCCCCTCCCCCCGCGCCTCCTCCAAGGCCTCCTGTTTCGCTCCCGCCGGCGCCGTCTGCCGCCTCCGCCTCCGCCACCGCCTGCGCTGCGCCACACGACACGCTGAAATATGGCTGCGGGAAAGGAATTACGTGTTGTCCCAGCTCTCGACGCTGCCGTCGCGCGGGACCGCGCCTCTAAATTGTCTGTCATGGAACTTCTCGGGGCGCTGCGGGAGTATGCTGCCATGTTTCTGGACATTCAGCATTTGATCGTTTCTACTGCATTGTCTCGAAGATATAAGCCCAGTTCGTGGTCAAGAAACAAATGCCTTGAGGCTATCTTCCATGTTTAATAATGTTCCATCTATACACACTGCATCACTCAAAATTCGTCTTTTCGATTCGAATTGACTAAAGGACTACTAGACTAGACTAGAATCGACTAGGCTTATACACTGAACCTATCAGGCCATGAATTTATAAGCAGGCATGTTCAGAAATAAATTTTCCTGTCAACAACGACCTTTAAAATACGCGAATGATAAAAGAGTAACGTTAAAACTTTTGGAGTTGATTCCAGAAGCGTTTCGATGTGTAATCTGATAAATACCTTTTAGATATGAGGTAGGGCATGCTCGTAGTGATTCTATACGTGAAGACTTCTCTTCCAAATAATGAAATAACTTACATCGATACATTTTCATGTTACACCTAGAACTCCGTTCCCATCCTTTCCTATCCACTCCTTTTCATTTTGGAATGATGAAGTGTCGAAAAATCTCATTCAAGGCAGAACTCTCGAAGGATCTCCGCTTCTCGATTTCTCCGTCTCGCCCACGGCTCGCCCGAAGGGAGGTCGTGAAACGGTATTTGTTACCCACAATTTGCGAGGGCGAAGCAGAGAACTAGTACAATCTGTCGGAAGAAAGTTTCTTCCGAGATGAAGTGTATAACTGCATGGAACTCCACGGTCACGGAATCGTCTCTTGTAATAAAGAGTTCCCGCGGAGCTCTTGCGATGTGACGAAATAAAAGATTATCAGCTTGTCCCGTGCTTGGCTCATGCTATCACTGCTGTGTCTACACTGCAACTCGGCTCGCGCTTGTTTAAAAATAGTTGCGATGCCAGATAAAAAGTTTTGGCTAACAAACTTGCTAACAGCCAGAAGTTGTTTCCTCGTTTTCGGATCCGGCCAGACCGCAGACACTTCCCCGGCCGGGACGCTTGCGGGCTGTGCCGTAGATGTCATCTTAAACAGCGGCTTGTAATTTCTCTTCGCCCGCCGCCACGGGAGCATGCAACGGACAGTGGAGAAGTTCCAGAATGCGTAAACTGGGTTATTAGTTGCCTCGAAACGTTTTCGTGTTGGGCAATCGTCTTTCCGCTGCCTTCCAAACTTTCGCTCGTGTATTTATGGCGAGCATCCGATTGTGCACGTGAGCCCAGTGCACTCGCTGTATTTTGATGAACTATCCAAAGATAATTGCAATCGCGGCTCGTTTAGTACGACAACGGAGCGATATTCGTGTATTCGTCATTCGTTACAAGTTTTCTGTTTCTTTGTAGATTCTAAGTCCGTTGCCAAGGAATGTTTCTGAGCGAAATTGCGAAGAATTAGTCGGATTGGCTTCTCCAACGTGTGCCTCCATTGTGCAGATAGACCGGATAGTGTCGAATATGTCAGTTTTGTTTAATATTCCCTTTATCTTGTAGTATTGTTCATACGCCCCGGATCTAAAGATAACTTTTTGTAAACCGTTCGTAGGCAAAACAAACAGCCCAAATCGGACACTTGCTTCATTGAGGATAACTCCGACCCTACAGCTTCGCGGCGAAGGAAGTCCGAGAAATCCCAGACGGAAGAAGACACACACAGGAAAAGCAAACCCTTTCGTATCGGACGCAGCTCAGTACAGTTAGATAACGCAGCACCATCGTCACTGTCCGCTTCGAGAATCCTTCTTCCGCTCGCGTAGCTGTCGGCGGCGGCGGCAGCTTCCTCTGAAATCTATTTCCGAGGCGACCGGGGCTCCCCGGGAAAGGCAACCCTGTCGCCGGGCGCTGCTATCTTGATGGCGAGGTCACCTCCGCCCGGGGTGGTGGGACGGGGGAGGCTAAATATGAGAGAGGGAGGGAGAGAGGGAGATGCGAGTGAGCGGTGGTCGCTCTCCCGGGGGTTGTTTACCCCCGCGATGTGCCGTTAGAGCGCGCGCTTTCACCAGGCTCCGGGCGGAGCGTCGTTGCTGCGGGCGCCGGCGCTGGCGGAGCCACTGCGCGACGCCGTTAGACGCCCCCTGCGCGCTCTCCCAACGCGGCCCGAATTCCTGCCCGCGGGAGCGCTGGGCGGGGTTGCAGGGCGGGTGTCGCCTGACGTCAAGAAGGACAATTCGTCTTCATGTTCCGTTCGGGCGTTCTTGCCTATATTCTCGATTAACAAACTTCGTTCAGTGCCGGTCCGGATGACAGCGATTGTTAAAGCATTAGTGCCGTAGCAAACTCGGTCCGAAGGATCGCGGGTTCGAGTCCCGCCTCGGGTATGGTTGTATTTGTGTCCGTCCTTTCACCCCATAATCACCATATGTGATCCTCACAGTTGCCATGCCGTTAAATACAATAGTGGTCGCTAATGACCTAGATGTTGATGTGACCTTATATAGTGTAAAAATAAAATCAGTAATATTAATATAATAATTCAGTAATATTTGATATGATTCATTGAAAAAAGGCCGAAGATTCTTGATGCATTCGAATGCTCCATCATGATTTAGAAACAAACTAATCTGATGTTCATTGCTGTAGATAAAGTGGGAAAAAATCGAAAATAAGTTAATCCAGGTTCATTTTTCCGTTGCAGAATTTAAGGAAGAATGCAATTGATTTAATTGGATGTGATAGCTTTGGGTGAAAGTTAGCTAGCTTCCCATTTTTGCCATTTAGTGAACGTTAGTATTCGCTAGACAAACACTAAACGAACGTATGAAGCTATATTCTCCAAGGATGAGAACAGGACAAAGAAAAGAAAGAAAAAAAATCGCGCGCGGTCTGCGAGCCGTCTGTTAGGGTACTGCTCCGGCATTCGCCCCGTGTTGATCGGAGAAACCACGGCCGGTAGAAGTCTCCTCCACACAGCTGCTGAACTCGACCTAGCTGACAAGCGAGTGCCGAAAATCCTGCGACCGTCGAGGCACCGCAGTGACATCCGTTGATGCCCTGAGCCACCTCTCCCGGTCATTTAGTAACTCAAGTATCTTTTCACGTCGCGATCCGGGAACGCGCGGGAGCAGGATCCAGCGCCCGCCCACGTTCGGAGGCGCGGGGGCGGCTTCGCGCGGGCGGGGCGGCGGTCGGGGCCTGGCCGCGCGCGCCGGAAGCGCGGAAGAGGCCGGCGGCGGAGGCGGCTATTCGCGGCGGTGATGGCCCTCACCCCTTCCACCGCCTCCGCGAGCTGCGCCCGGCCGCTCTGCGCAGTTTCCAGCGCCTCTCGCCCCGCCCCGCGCAGCCACATCGCGTCGCCGCCCCATTGGCGATTCGCGTGCAAACCACTCGCGCTTTCGCGAAATTTAAATGTGCTTCTTGAAATGCCCGCCCGCCTTGTTTTCTTTCATTTTATTACATTTTTACTCTATCTCAAGAGTTACGTTGTTCTTGCAGTTTACGCTAGCCGTTCAGTGGAAGAATGCTAGTAAGTCGAAAATATATTTCAGGGAATTAGATTTTTTAAAATGTAATAATGAGAAACGTTTCATTTTGTGATTCCCCATTCATTTTCTGTAAATTCCCCGGAATTTTAATTGTCTAACATTCTACGATATTTTTAGAAACTTACTCAGTATCTGTTGAACATTTTTTTACGTCTTTACACCAAACTAAAATACCATAGAAAAATTGTGTCACCCAAAAATAAAATCCCCGTTATATTCATCCGCTTGACTGAATACCCAAGCGTCAGTTTAAATTTATATCTTTCAGTAAGATATTATTTTTATCGCCTACAATGTACATTCTTGACTGAGCCGGAATAAAATTAAAATTCTATGTAAAGTACCAGTTTATATTAAATCGATTTCGCTTCTGCAGAATTGACGACTTGCCTCCTGTACGGCTCAACGGCTTTTAAAATAATCTTTCATGTCTGAAGGATGGCGGTAGCGAGGCTTTCGCAATTTCGAAGCTTGGCTTGCGTAGCAACAGCGGGCTGAAGGCGGTGCTACCTGCGCCATTGCCTGCGCTCGCCAGCAGCGTAGCGGTCAGCGAGGCGCGTGAGGCAGGTTGGCAGACGGGCGGGCGGGCGGGCGGCGTGAGAAGCCGGCGCGCGTTTTTCCCAGGCGCTCGCAGATGTCGCTGCCCGGGGCCACCCCCTCCCCCTCCCGCTCCTCTTCCTCCTTCTCCGTCTCCTCGCCTGCCTCCTCCGCGGCCGGGCGAGCGGGTAGCCGGCATGTGCGTCCGCGTGCGTGTGGAAGGGACGAGAACAAAAGCGGGGGAGGAGGAGGAGGCGGTGGCGTGCGCGCGCGCGCCGCTTGGCTGCGCCGGCGCGAGGTGAGGCGGGGCGGGGCGGGGGCGGGGCGAGCGAGAGGAGCCGGCCGCGGCTCTCCCACGGTGCGTGCTGCGCGTAACGCACTGGGGCGGCGCGGCGCAGGGCGGCGAGGGGCAAACCAGCCTCCATATCCTTTTTCAATTTACAAGGCCTTACGTCCATAGGATAGAATCGTATCAACACACTGCATAATCGTACTTTTTCTCACATTATCTTCTGTTTCTTTTCTTTCTCTCCCTCTTCTCCTGATCCTCCTCTTCCATTACATCTTCTCCCTTCTCTTCGGTATGATCATTCAGTCGCATTCCTTGGCATTGCCATAGTTTTACTCTTCTTTTAACTACGTTGCTTGCGAGCCTTCTTCACACTCTTGCTTTTCTTTTGGGCCAAACTAATATTTGTTTTTCTTACTGTAGTAGTATATTTGCTGTCCATCTATTTATTCTTTTTCTCATGACTTGTTACTGTCAGACTCTTTCTCGTCCTAATATACTGTTCATTTCATAGATATGTCATCGCTTTGTTTATTTAATATTCATTAAACTCCTTATCTTAGGGTTTACAATATCTCCACACCCCATTATAGAAATGGTGATTTTCATTAACATCTAAAAAATAATGCAAAGAAACCCTTGTGAAGTTCCTCAAACAGTTATCTCGCGAATATCAATTTCGGTAACTCAAAATAATTTCTTCATATCCTAATTAACATTTCCCTATTCATGTTGCGTAAACTCAAGGTTCTCCCCTAGTGTATTCTCGTAGAAGTTTAGATGAAGTGCGCTTAGATTTTTAACGTGAGCATAATCTTGAAATGGATGTGAGATCAAAGGGAGTGAGGGGCTGGAGAAGGAAGGCAAAAGAGAGAAGAGAATGGGTGCGACAGAAGGAGAAACGGAAGAAGAAGAATCCAGAAAACGCATGTGTAAAGTGATTAACTGATGGACGTATTTCTCGTCGGTGCCCTCCGCTGCAGCGTTCGCGCCCGGCGCGTGCGTCCTGTTCCTCTTTGTTTTCATCCCGAGGAGGCCCGCCGCCGCCGCCGCCGCCGCCGCCTGCGCCTCCTTCCGCGTGCGTGACTGCGTCGCTCGCCCGCTGGCTTCCTCGGCGCGCGGAATGCGTTTCGCGCGATGCTGTTAATGCGGGGAGCCGCACCGCGTGCCGTGGCGGGGGCGGGGGCGGGGACGGGTGCAACTGAGCCGAGCGGCGCGAGACAACGTCGATTGCCATCGCCCGCGCAGATGGATGCGAGCGATAAGGGGCGAATGCAACGCGTTGCTTTGTTTGAGGCCTGCTTGCGCACGGGCTGAGCCGAGGGGGTTACGGCCGGCAAGGCATTCTGTCGTGGCGCTGAAACGTAATGATACATACTCTTCTTTCACGCTTCCTTGGTCGGAATTGCTAAGCCAACCCGAGATGTTATTGCGTGCATCAATTTGCGAGTGCATTTCTGAGTGCTGAGAACGCTAAAAGATTGGAATGCTCCTACCGTGGCGAGAATGTGACTGAGTGTGCCGACGCCATTAAACAAAATCAGCTACAATATACATTAGTTAATTGTGAAGTAAAGCGAGCAAAGATATCTCGCTTATGATACGTGTACTTAGAATCTATAAATTACCCATTTGATACAAGCTGCGTATTACTGAAAGTTTTCATAAAAGTTAGGAATGTTTTTTTACTGGATATTTCTTAGCTTCTATATGATTTGCTGGAGAATCAAAAGGTCATGCGGAAAATGCAGCAATGCGGAAAGATACACAAGATGAAGTAACTTGTAGAAATAACATTGTAGTTGATTATTCATTTTCTTTATCCTATTACATTTTGCAAAATATTGGCTGTAATCATATGTATTATACTCTGAATTACAGAGAGACTTAAATTAATTTTTGATTTTTTAACGTTTCATTTACTGCTAATTTACATTTTTTCCAAAATTTAGACATTCAGTAATTTGTTCTCTTAATGGTGAACTGAAAGGACAATCACAGTACAAAACATCGCTTTCAGAATTACTTGGATCGGAAACGCAAGTCTAGAATTCGATGTCTCTTGCGGAGTTTAAGGTTTCCACGAATCTCCAGAAGGGGTTTGGATGATTGTTGAGGCGTGTGTGTATTTCTCCGTTTGTGGGGGGGGGGGGTGAGTAGGTCTTGTTGCATGGAGTCGTTGGGCACGTACCGGGACGCAGTGGCCATTTTGATTCTGCTCCCGAGGCGGCGCTGCAATCGCGCGCTGTCGCCCGCCGCCGTGAAAGCGCTGGCTGGGGCGCCGATAGCTGCGCCGCTGGCGCCGCTGGGCGCGGATCCGCGTGGAGATGGGGGGGCCGTGCGCGCCGCTGCGCTTTCGCCCGAATAGCGCCTGCGCGCGCAGCGTTGAAGTGCCGCCTTGCGCATGCCCACTCTGCGCGCCACGTCCAGCACTTCGGCCTCAGCCAGATTTGTGTTATTTAATAAACATATTTGTTATTATATTGCGTATTGTTGTAGTGTCTATACGATACTATACAATATTTGTTTCTAAATAGTTACATAATTCGAACATAAATGAATATTTATATGAACTTTGTCCAATAGAAATGGTAACAGATGTTTTTCTCTAGGCCTTGGAGGGGGAGGGGCATGGCCCCATACACCCCCCAGGATCCGCCATTGGCTTCAGCCGCGGACGCTGGGTTGTTTGGAAAAGTACTTGGTTCAAATTACGGCCACACCTGTGAAACGTGTGGTTGACTTATGGGTGAAGGTTTCTTGACGTAACCGTCATTGCCTTTCATGTATTCGTTTGTTCCAATTCTGTGTCGTAGATTCAGTACGTTCTAAAATAAGAATTATTCGTTATCGCATTTTCCTTCCTCCTCTTGCCAGATTTTGTATCATTGAATTTTTTAATAATATCTCCTAAAAATTACGTAATAGAAAGTAAATTAGCAATTCAGTTCTGCAGAAATGCAGTATGTGCTCATAGATTCGACGAGGACTAAAATAAGAATTATTTCGTATCGCGTTTTCCTCCTCGTAACTGGGAATAGAATTCTAATCCAACCCACACATAGGGGAGCTCAAATCCACGGTAGTCCGTGAATTACTTTTTTTCGGCATAGGGAACATCTCTTTGCCTAAGGATTAGTTTCTAATCTCTTAAGAAAAGACTTTTCCAATTGATACATATCTAATGATGTATAATCTTCACCTGTTTCCCTTCAGGAATGGTTTGCACACAAACGCCTGGCTTCGGTGTTATTCGTGAAACGATAGCGCATATTTTGTTTAACTGCATTGGAAAATATTGAATATTTACGCTCACTGTGATATCCCGAAGTGTACTGTGATATTTGACGTGAGCCTGTGATAAGACGTCGTTTGCACAGCATTTGTTGGAGCAGCAGGTTCATAGCCGTCTGGTATCTATTTATTTCTTCGAATGATACCGTAAGCCAAACACCACCTGTAAACAAAATCCTCAAGATTCGGTGAAGAATGTATGATTCATAATAATACGAAGATAGATGCCAGAGCAAGAAGAAGCCGTTTAAATGTAGAGGTTAAATTGAGCTCACACTGTCCAGTTATCCATCATGGACTCCCATATTAATAGAGGCCATTTTTTCAACTTGCTTGGATAATCTTTCGTCGTATTTCTTCACAATGTTTTTAGAAATTGCCATGGGGCAACGTGGAACTGTTCCACTTTACAACTTACGACATGCAAGGAGCAAGTTATTTGATAACGAACCTGTATTTCCAGTAAGAGTGTGGTGTTACTTCTGGTTACTTCGTACCATGCCAGTAGATGACTATTCTTCGGTCGCAGTTTATTTGAAATTTCCCCGAAAAGGCTGCATCTGCAAATTCTAATATCAAAAATAAATTATTTAATGTGTTTCTTTTAGCACATACGACACCAGGGCAATACTACATACCTTTGGATGTTTTCACTTTTATCCAGTAGATCTCTATACTTCATTTACGAGAAGTAAATGAGACTTATTTTTAGAATTAAATTAACATTGAGGCAAGCAACAAATTAAGTTTGTTGGATGAACTAGGGCAGGGCTGTCCAGCTGGCGGCCCGCGGTGCCATTTAGTGGAACTCGCGATCGGTTATTAGTAATCGTGGAAGTCCCGTGCCTCCATTTCGGGAGAGAATATTGTGCGTTATTCGGGAGAGAATAACCCTCTCGCGACATGTTGGGGTCAACGTCCCCTTAATGCAAAAACAGGTTCAATTGACATTTAAGGACTTTTTTCTGGTAAATTCATAAATTGAAAACGATCCCATTGTGTTCCACTGCGGTATGCCTAGTGAAGTCTGAAATCATGCTTTGTTCCACTCCACCTCCTTGCCGTTTCAGAGCAGCCAAGCAAACTGCCGAGATCAACAATACGAGATCACGCGTGGGTTGCCTGGAAAAATGAAATTATGGCACGCAACCATATGAAAGGTTTTAGTTGTGGCCCTTGAACTAGGCATTTTACACGTAAACGCCTAGGAGGATGCAGGCTACACGGCCAGTGGCCGAACGTGTGTGGATACTAGGGAAGTCGCCGAACACGCGTTGCCCGGCCTCGCCGCATCCCGGGTGCGTGGGCGGCGGGCGACGGGAGCGCGCTCTGCGGGCAGGGCGGCGGGGGCGGCGGGGGCGCGGCCGCAGCCGGGCCAGTCGATAGCGGCTCTGCGCCTGCGCCCCGCGACGCCCCGGCGGCGGCGGGGGTGGGGGCGGCGGCGGGCGGGTCAGCGCACGGCGCCGCCGCAGCCCCGCCCCCGCGCCGCCCGCCCGCCGCCGCCCGCCCGCCGCCGCCGCCGCCGCCGCCGCCGCCGCCGCCGCCGCCGCCGCCGCCGCCGCCGCCGCCGCCGCCGCCGGCCGTTCAATGAGTGCCAGCCCGTGTCGTGGAGGCCGCCGGGACGCCCGCGGACGCGAGGCAGGCGGAGGCGGAGATGGCGCGGAGGAGGAGGAGGGGCGGGGCTGCGGGGAAACGCCGCCTCGAGCGCGCACTCCGCCGCCGCCGCCGCTGCCGTGATGAACAGGGCTTTGAAGTTGGAAACGAACGGATTTTAAGCAGGGCATGTCGATTTCATTCCCTTTGGGACACAAAAAGTGTTTGTGGATTTGAGGGGGAGGGGATTTAATCAAGAAGGCCCTGGATTTTTTGTAACCTTATAATCCTTCCAGGTTATTAATGTAACAGTTATATTATTAAACATAGTGCATTTCACAATTTGTAATGTTATTGATAGTGACACATGCTTTGCTATGAAGAAAATTACATTTCATACTTGAAGAAACGATTTTTAAAAACTAAAAGTTGTTCTTATTGTTTAATAATATCATCTAAAAAAAATATAAAATTCAAGAATAACATTGTTCCGAACTATAACTAGATCTTACTTCAATTACCAATCTTTGACATTTTCAAGGAATTTCATTTAGACAAGTCGAAACTGTGAGAAATTATTGTTCCATTATTCATCCTCATTGTTTTAGCTAGCGCACAAGTTTCGGCTGGACGTAAATACGTTGGGGTGTCTATCTCAAAATCCCCGGGTACCATTCCCGGCCGGGGCAAAATTATAACTGCGCTTTCCTTGCAAATGTCCCAGTACCTATTGCTGTGTGACTCTGAGATAGCCCACCCTACGGTTATGGGGACCTGTACGTACGGTGAAGGGATGTCTCCATGCTAAACACACGACCCCCTTCGAGTGGCTGGGCCACCGCTGGTCGGCCAAGGCCCTGTATCGGCTTGCCGAGTCAAAGGAGAGGCCAGTGCATCTGCAAATGTAAGTGAGCAAGCGGCGCGCGCAGGCTGGGGGTCCGGCGCGGTGCTGCTGCGCGCAACCTTGGCCGCGGGCGGCGTCAGGTGCGGCGCGGCGTTATCGCGGGCGCTTATCGGCCGCGCAGCATCGGCGCGCGCGGATCGGCGGCTCCGGAGGGCCGACTCAGCCGCAGGCGAGGGAATTAGATTGGGGGAAATCGAGGAGATAGAAAGACAGTAATTAAGAGATGAAAATATATTTTAAATATGCTTTTTTCCCCTATACGTCAGCTCGGACCACGTGAGCAGGCGCAAAAACATTTGGGGGGGGGGCAGCATTTTAGCGAAATTCCTATTTTTATCCCCCGAGGTTGTTAGCTCTGGAAATATGGGCGATATAATGATGGTGAGGGGTGAAGGAACGGCACACAAATATAGACATACACAAATCCACTCATGACCGAGGTGGGACTGGACCCGCGGTCTTCTGGTCCGAGACCGCTACGGCACTACTGCCCTATCGATCTCGGCCAACTGACTGGCAAATATGCTTGATATTGAGAACGTTAATCAAAAATAATTAGTAAGTGAAAGAAGGTAGATATGTTCAATTGGATTTTGCGTTGAAACTGTTGGTTTAACGATTCTGTGTTTAATTGGAGTTCCGTTGGAACTATTAGTTCAACAATTCTGACAACACAGTTTGTGAAAACTGTGATGCGGTACGTATGACGAGAAGATAGCTTGATTCATAAGATCATGTACAGGAAAAAATCAAATGTCGTTGTAGATGTGTTGCGAAATCAACAGATTCTCGAATCTGACGGTTTCAGTTCGTTCTCATTTGAAATGAGATAGTAGCAAAGCGTTCGATATTTGTAGAGATATTGAAAAACTTTTTGTTTGTTGCGGACAGGACACAGTCCATCACCAAAAAAGGGAGTTAATGTACTCATCTCGAGATTTATCATTTTTCGTATATCGAAGATTAATTCCTGTCTTATCTCGTCTCCTGCGGGAACAATGAATTTTTCGAACGTGCGATATCCCCCCTTCCCATCAATAGCCTG
This sequence comes from Gryllus longicercus, assembly GCA_038098605.1. Taxonomy (NCBI): domain Eukaryota; kingdom Metazoa; phylum Arthropoda; class Insecta; order Orthoptera; family Gryllidae; genus Gryllus; species Gryllus longicercus. Next base: position 338,604 of record JAZDUA010000769.1, read on the forward strand.
TCAGCGGCAGTCGATTCTTCATCCCATTGTCTTCTCTCGCCTACACTCAGCGGCTCTTTGTGCACGGCGGTTCGTTTCCCGGTACAGCCCTCCTTCATTCGTTCTGCTCACAAAGAGCACTCGCCAGGGTTGCCAACAATGTTCATGGTAAAAGAAAAGAGCATTGATAAGCCAAAAAAATAAAAAAATTAAAAAAAAACGCCTCAACGTACTTTTTTAATAAATATTTAATTTATTCTAACAGCAGCTATATTTCTTTCTTCTCTCTATTTGTGATTCAAGAGAAAAGATTCGTTCTCAAAATGCCGATGAAGATGGTCTGACTGCCTCTTTTTTTTTAGTCGCTGGACAGAGACACTTATGCCTGCGTGTGTCAGCTTTCAGAAAAAAAAAGATTTCATGTTTTCTATTATCTAAATTAAACAATACAACGTAGCTGATGTTAGTCACGTGATAAAATAAATGACAACAAATGTTAAAAACGTACTAAAAGGAGGACATTTAAAATACAAAGGAGGAGGAGGGGAGGACAATTGCCGTCAATGTAGGACGCTTGGCAACCCTAGGTACAGCCCCCTTCATTCGTTCTGCTTGCAAAGAGCACTCGCGCCTAGTGGAATTCCCTGGTAGATGCGATCGTTTCGCCAACTGCGCTCCGGCGACGTCGGGAAGTAGCGGCTCAGGTGCGGCGTCCTCGTCGCCGGCACGTCGGCGACAGGCGCTGCGCTGCGATGCGCTGCGTCGCCCAGTCACGCGCGCCCTGCGAACGCGCCACCCCGCGCCGCGCCGCGCCGCCTCTTACACGCTTCGCTACTTAGGTAAGTCTTTCGCCAAACCTCCCCCCCCCCTCCCCCCGGCCCTGCACTGCACCTCGACGCACCGCCTGCCTTGCGACGCGACATCCTTGGCCTCTTTCGTGGGAAAGATCGCCTTGATTTCCCCTGCAGCGCGAGCGAGCGAGCGAGCGAGCGAGCCGGCCGGCCGGCCGGCGGGCGACCATCTTTCCATCAGCGCGCGTCAGTATTACCGCGGAGAAGAAAAAAAAGACGACGTTGGAGATACTCCCGCCGACGTTCCCGACGCACTCGCAAGTTTACGGTGGTGCGCTGAACTCGCGTGCGGGTGGGCGGGAGGAAGAGGGGAGGGGAGGGGAGGGGAGCAAAACGTCGTGGGCGATCCACGCAAATGAGATAGTGTCATTAAACACTTAACACTCTCGGGACCAACCGCCGAGAAGCAGCGAAGAATAGACGCATTGAAACATGATGGTTTTTAGTGGGTGACTTTCAGCTGATGGTAGAAAGTGTATTGCCTGGTATTTTATTGGATTCTTCATGCAGGATGTAGATTTTTTTTACATCTAACTATAGATGAAAAACTTAGAAATAGTATTAACATACACTGCAAATATATCAACTTCCTTCTTTTTGAACCTTAGGCTAATAGTTAAAATTAGTACGTTTCTAAATATACTGACAATGAGAGATATTAGCTACTTGTATGAGTATGGCGCGTCTTCCTCAGGGAGCATGGAGGAATATTTTTCTCAGAGAGAAAGTTATGTGCTATTTTAAGAAATAACATGTTCTTTCCGTTTTAATTCAAATTCCAACGTCACAACATTAAACTTACATAAATTCTTCTAACAGTAAAATTTGTTTCGTGTTTCGAGCCTCTTTTGCGCTTTTACGTGTGCATACTCGTCCATGATTCAGATATCTTCCTGTTAATTATTTTATCAAATTTAACACGTTCCATGAATATGCACAAGCACTTTCTCGCGAGCGCATGCTCGTGTGCAATAAGAGAGAACCGTTACAACGTGAGACTCCCCTGGGGCGCAGCAAACGCTGCGTCTCCATCGCGCTCCCTGTCAGAATCCTCCGCCGTGCCGCCGCCGCAGCCGCCGCCGTCGGGCGTTTTGATTTACGGATAGGGTGCCCAACAATGTCCACGTAAAAGAGTGGACTCTCGATAAGAAAAAAACGCATTACACATTTCTTTTTACGAATATTTAATTTAGACTAACATCAGTTCTATTTCTTCTCTCAATTTGAGAGCCAAGTGAAAAGATTCGTTCCCAAAATGCGGATGAAAATGGTGTGAGTGTCTCTTTTTTTATTTTAGTTGCAAGACAGATACACTATCACGCAATGCGTGTGTCAGCGTTCAGAAGAAGGATTTTCATGTTTTTTTATTCTAAATTAAACAATAAACGATACGACGTAACATATGTTAGTCCTGATAAAATCAATTAAAACAAATGTTAAAAATTTACTAAAAGGACATTTAAAATACAAGAAAAAGGACGAGAGGAGGGCTGTCCTCCCAAATGAGGAACGGTTGGCAACCCTAGTTACGGGCGCCGCGCCGCCGGGCATTTTGAGTTCCGGGCGCGGCAGCAATGGTGGCCGGCGCTGCGCGGCGCGGCGCGAGCCTTCGGTTGACTTTGGCTCCCGCGGGCAATAAATCGCCCGGAGGGCCGGCGAGGTCCGCGAAGGGTCAGGAGGGTCGCGCCCTTTGACGCCCAAGGCCAGCGTGAAATGAGACGGAGGGACGGAGGCGTCCGTTGGCACGGGCGGGGCCTCTCGCAGCTCGTTGCCCGGTTAATAAACACATCGTAGAGACGGCACGCGGCGCCGGGCCCCGGGCATTTGCATGCGGCCACTGGTCAGTCCATTGTGCACGTGGGGGGGACCCTTGTTGTCGGAGTTGTGGGGTCCGCGGCCGAGCCTGCGCCCGCCGCCGGCGGTGGCGGTGATGTCGCCAGCTACCGAGCGTGGTGGCTGCGATGACCGGGCGACCGGGGCGGCGGCGGCGGCGGCGGCGGCGGCGGTGGCGGCGGCTACCTGCACGCTGTTTCGCCCATTAGGCAGATGTCCCTCCCCTCCCGGTCGCCTCAGCCCCTCCCTCTCCTCCGCCTCCTTCCCCCAATGCGAGAGACCCTGCGCGCCGCGCCGGGCTCCTCTCGCCCCGGCCTGGCAGTCTCCTGCGCGGATCGGTCACGGCGGTCAAATGACAGACTTCCGCCCGCCGCCGCAGCCACACGAGACGAGATAACACGGGAATGCCTCCGCCTGCTCCGGGTTCCGATAAGCACGCGCCGCTGTTTACTCGACTGTCTCTGTGGGCCAGCCTCACCGACACGTAAGTTGTCTCTGCTGTTTGCTCTTCTGTCTTCTTTTTTTTCCTCGGAAGAAGGTGCGGTGTGCCGCTCTGGAAGTACTCTGGAATTCTTGTTGGATGAATGTGCCGAACGAGACCTGGTAGCTCGACAATCTTCTTCCGTTTGCTGTTGTCTCTATTTGCGCTTCGCTTGATTAACGGTTGATGACTTTAAGGATGCTGTAATTTTGATTTCATGTTTTCATTAAAACTTTTGAGAGCAATTTCTTTCCAATGTACCCACATAAAATATTCATAGGGGTGTTGCTGATCATTAAATGTTATGTTATGTTCCGTAATGTTGTCTTACGTTTTTGCTTGCTTCAAATTTGAAATTGCTTGTTTCTATTAGTCATGATAGGACATTCTTTTCTACTATCTCTGCATCTTAAAATGTGATAGTATACTTTTTGGCCAAATGCGTATTCAATGCGGTTTTATTTTCTGCCAATTAACAGGTATGATATGGAAAAGTGTTTTTCGTTTGTGATATTTTGAAGCAAAAGGCAATATCGTTTTCTGTACCATCGATGGATTCTGATCACATGTTATTTTTGTAAAGTTTAGGCTTCATAGAGTGACCACACACTCTCATTTGTGGTCAAATAAAACCCTTTCCAGTCCGCTTTCTATGCTTCATGCTCTAGGAGTCAAAGGGGGCCATCGAGTTCTACTCGAATGTTGCGAGGAATAGTCGATATCCGCTCCCTCGAAGCGCGTGCTCGCCAACGAGCTACAAACATTACCGACGATGCGAGACAAATCGCCACCGGAAACGAAACGAGACGAGACGAGCGTGGCGGGCGCTTGATGAGTCGCCGGGGACGAGGGCGGCGGCGGCGGCGGCCGTCTCCCTGGCGACCACATCAGCGCCGGGCGCAAACAAACGACTGACGGCGGGCGCAGTGCGGCGGCGCGGCGCGGGTGGGTAGCGACCGCCACTCGCTGAGACGCGCGGCAGTGTCCCCTCCCCGCGTCACAGTGGGCCTTCAACTCTTAACGGGGCATTATTAGATTTCCAAGTAGGAATTGGACTAACAAAAATGTATTGTGTGAATTAAAAATTATCGGGTGAAGTTATCCTGATTGGCTATTCAAAATTACCAATAATCGATGCTTATTTCCACGGCGAAAAAAATATATGAATGCCAGTTGTCCTACGGCATAACATAATTCAGTATTTCGACTAAAATGAAGCATCTCCTTTGGAAGTTCACTTTTCTGGAGTTACGTGAGAATTCTACTTTTTCACTCAAGTTTATCGATTTCTGTATCATTTTTTACTTTCGTATCCTTATTCGAAAGATGAGAAAATGTATTCGTGCACCGCAAAACAGTGAAATTTCGACAGAAAAACGCATAGTGTTGGGCCCTGGTCTGTGGATAAATCTTGCGTTATTGGTTGTTAATGAGCAGCCAAAACTAACGTTTTATCACTAACAGACCAACTGTGTCGTTTCAGTATGTATAGTCTCGATCAACTTACTCGTCCATCTGTTTAAACATTTACGCATTTGTATATTACATATTTTTTTCTCTTCTGTTTTTGCGAGTTTCGCTTTCGGGCCCATTGCGTGTGGGGGGGGGGGCATCCCCACCACCGTCGCGTCGCGGCCGCTGGACACATCCCGCGCCGCATTATCAATTTCACTATCGACCTGGCGCCGAGCGACGCGTGCACGCCACGCCAGCCCTGCTCCCTCGCGCCGCGCCCCGCCTCGCCAGCCCCGATCCCTCGCCGCGCCACGCCACACTACGCCAACCCTGCTCTCTCGCCACGCCACGCAGCACCGCGCCGCGCCCCGCCAAACCCGCCCGCCACGCCAGCCCTGCTCCTTCGCCGCGCCCCGTCCCCCAGCCCCGATCCCTCGCCGCGCCACGCCAACCCTGCTCCCTCGCCACGCCACTCCACGCAGCACCGCGCCACGCCCTGCCATGCCCCGCCCGCCACGCCAGCCCTGCTCCTTTGCCGTCCCCCAGCCCTGATCCCTCTCCGCGCCGCGCCACGCCACGCAAGCCCTGCTCCCTCGCCGCGCCGCGCCACGCCACGCCCCGCCACGCCCCGCCACGCCACGCCACGCCACGCCGCACTGCACCGCTCCGCGCAACGCCACACCACACCACGCCATGCCACGCCACGCCACTCCAGTGCGGTGGTGCAGCGTTGGCGACGGCGACGGCGGCGGTGGCTGGCGCCCCGCGCGCAGCCTTTGTCGCTGCCACGCGCAGGCGCCTTCTCCTCTCGCCTTGCGTCACCTGCCCTCGTCACTCTCTCCTCCGCGTCCGTCCCGTCCTTCCTTTAGCACCTGCTCCGCCTCTCCCTTCTCTTTCTACGGCAGCCGCCGCCAGTCGTTTCTACGCTGAGCGCCAACACGTGTGCCGTCGTCTCCGCTATCTCCACGTTTATCGCAATAGCCGTTTTCATCCCTCTCTGTGGCAGTCGTGGCTGTAACCTACAGCAATCACCCCTTTTTCTTTTCCTGTCTCTACAGCAGTCACCTAAAACTATTGTAATTTCCATTAACACATTTTCCATCAACATTACCTCCATTACCTCTAATAACAGCGTCATCACCTCTACTTGACCGCAACCAGTACCTCCCTTTGAATGTCGTATTAGCTTCGAGTTTCAAAGCCACCATCGAACTATCTACGTTCTTTCGAGTGCTAAATCGTCTATTATTACTTCAATATTAATAAATTATTTCTACTTTTAAAAAAATGTATTCAACTATGTTCAGAACATTCTTTGATTCCCCGTACCACACTCACCTCCATTCTCTACTTTCTAATCGCTTACTGCCACTCACCCCTCCCAGCCCTCCTCTACCACGTGACGCCTCAATCTCCACCGCTCTAGGAGCCCCAATAATCGCGATATTTCGATCTCCTGCGACTATTTGTTGCACCCCGGTCGCCCTCCTCGTTGGCGCTGGGCGTCACGCACCGTCCCGATCGGTGAGCGCGGACGACAAAAGCAGCGAGCGGTGCCCGCGCGCGCCGCCGCCGTCGCCGCCGCCACGGCGCGCCGCAGCGAAAGCACGCTTATCGCGGTGCGTGCGCGAGATTGCGAGCGCGGGAACGCGGACACCACGCGCGCGGAAGCAGCATCGAGGAAACGCCCGGTTTCTCCTTCGGGCGCCGGTTTAGTCTACGGCGCGTGCCCAGACCAACGCCTCTAAACCGGCATCTCTAGTTTGTTTTATGTAATTCGTACGACGTTGTACTGGTGTATCGATGGCTTAAAATTGAAATACGTTCAGAGTTTATTTTTTCGCGGGTGTGTGTTCGAATAGAATGTAAGGTAGCTGTTTCTTAGCAGGTTTCTTTACTTTTCTCTACTTTGCAGTCGTTTTTTCTACGGTACGGGAGAGAAATGGATGAGAGAGCCACCGCCTTATTTAATATCGAGCACAATTCATTGACATCTATTGTACTAGTGACAATTTCATTAAAACGTTATTGCTAAAAAAGTAAAATTTATTTCGAATCTCCTGTGCAGAAATACAAACATTCAAGATAACAGTTGAAATATTACAAGTATAATATTACGTAATCATGATAAATAAATCAAATATTATATATATATATATATATATATATATATATATATATATATATATTACATATGAATATATTTACTTGATCCCCTGTCATTGTAGGGTCTACCAAAGATGACCCAGCAATAATTATATAAATTGTCTATTTACGTTTGAGGCGAATTTCAATTTCAGGTTTGTTCTAGGAATTCCAGAATTCATCTTAAATTATATTTGGTCTTGTTTTTTAGTCACGCAAAACCTTGATTTCTGATGTCGAGATAATTTACTAAATCGAGGTCAGTGTTAGAAATCCATATCATTGACGTCGGAAATCCATATGCGTTATCTTCCCAGGATATCAATGTAAACATCACAAAAATCCGTAAGAAACTATTTTTGCTGTTATATTTTGATTTTAATGTGACTGGTAGCCCAACCATCGCTAGCTATTCTATTTTTCACTCGGCTGGTTGGGGCGATGACCATCAGATGAGTGGGGGCGAGCCATTGTGCGGGCTTTGCTTTATCGAGATACACTTTCGCGATCGAAGCATCACTGGGGGCCCGTCGCTCCGCTCTGCGCGAGATAAAGCGGAGTCCGAACTTCGATCTCGGAACAGGCAAGACGTCATCTGTCGAGCAGCGCGATTGGCGGGCGGAGGGGGGCTTGGAAACCGTTGGAGAGCGAGACGATTCTGTCCGGTAGTTTTACTCCGCCTTCTGATATGATAGTGTGTTCTACATGTGTTCGGCGTAAGATTGACAGGTAAGACGCAGTCATTGTTGCAACACACATATTTTATCTTTTAATTCGATTATCTTAATGTATTAAAATGTTGGGTTAGATTTGTTTTAAAATGCTTTCACAAATTGTATTTAAAAGCCATGTGTAAAGTAAAATTGTAGTATCCACTTTATTTTAAAATACTCCCAATGCATAACGATTAATAAGTACCTGTCTTCCTTATTTATCTTCATATTATAACTATCTATTAATAGTTATTTTTATCATTACAGTCTTACTTGAGTGATGTGATATTCTTTGTTGCTATTATTGCAAAGAAGAGGCCTCCATGTTTACTTTCAATATTCTATTCGTGCAGTTGCCTTCATTTAATACACTGCATTGCTGTGATACTTTTTTCCGGCTCAAGCGTTGTTGTTTTGATAAATGTTCTAAAATCATGTGTAAATTGCAATAGTGCAGCACTCAGACGCTTTCCTTGTTTGAGGTCACGTTTGAGGTGTGAAGTGTTTTTACATCTCACGTCAGATCACCTTGAACTGAATCCTCTCCATAGGTAGAAGTGTTATCGAAGTAGAAACATTGAAGTCATATTGGACTGTACACATTCATCCGATTCTACTCACATTTAATGTTCTTGAATTGTTCGTAATAATTCGTACTTCGTTGCCACAGCTTTCGATGGAAGAGACATTTTGTAAACCTTGTTATAGAACAAATAAAAAATATCCCACATTACAATCCAATGTGCGTGTGATTCCAGACCTACGTTCTTTCTTTGCGACATATCGGAAGTGTAGCTTGTATTAGTCACCACATAACGTTGTCTTATCATGTCGAAGTAGGTCGACAACGTTTGTTTCACTGAGCTAATTACGGTTTTAGGTCTCAGAGTCAATCTAGTTTTTTTTAGCAGTTACAAAAGCCGCAATAATGTGTCTTTTGTTAAACTAAGGACATTGACCTAAATATCCATTTGTACCCGAAATATATATCCATTAAGAGTATCAGTACGTATAACTTATTATATGTATGATTATCACTTTAGAGTATCAATTTTATGATGTGATTTTCATTCAAAGAAAAATCCTTATTATTCCTCCTTATTCCCACTTATCTGTGTTATTCGTCAAACTAAGAATGGAGCCTTGAATTGACACTCCTATTCGAGAAATATTTTTGAGTATTTAGGGATAGAATTGTTCACGCTAAACCTTGTTTCTAGATTTATATATGAACTATCTCTATAAACGTGTTCTATATTACCGGAAATAATTGTTTAAACCAATAGTGCCCTATTACTTCAGTAAAGGAAGTTCCCACTACGAATCATCTGAATCGGTTGACTACCCGTAAAGGATGAATGAAGAAGGATGTAGCATATTTGCATCTCATGCCAGCCTTTCACGGTCGCGTGCAAATGTGAATGCAAATTGCTTGAAGACGCGCGTGTTATTGGCTTTTGCTTCTGTTGCTGTCCATCTCCGCCACTCCATTAACGGATCGTTGTACTCGTCACATCACCATTATAACGCAAAGCGGACTAGAATTGCTCAGATGGCCGAGATTCGTAAGTGAAGTAGGCTACTAGCATGCCATTTAAAAGGCGGCTCGAAGGTTACGTAGGCTTGTTTCTCGGAGGAATACGAAGACTTCGTAGATACCTGTGATCCATTTTGGTTCTCATGCCCGCTCTTCCGCGAATATCGAAGTGCGTGGAAGTTTGTGCGGCAGGGATAGACGAAAACGCATGGATCCGAATTTCCATTAGCACCGATAATGTTGGCTCCTTGTCGTGGAGCGGCTTACCCTTCCGCGCCGCCACGAGAGGGCGTGGCACTGGTCCAGACCTAGGGGCCGGGGCAGTGGCGGCGGCGCCGGCGCCGACGCCGGCGCCGTCGCTGGCGGAGGGCGGGGCCCCGATGACGTCAGCACCTGGAGCCGGCGCCGCGGCCGCGTGATGCGTTTCCATGGCAACGCGACGCCAAATGGCTTTTGTGCGTGACCGCGACGGTGGGATCATTAGCGCAAGGTTAGTGCCTCGCTTCGCCGGCCGCTCTCTCCCCTGCCCCGCCCCTGCTCCGCCGCGCCGTAGTCTTTGCGCCCCCTTGCCGCACGGCCCCGCCCCGCCCCGCCCCGCCCCGCCCCGCCCTCACCGCGCTCCGCCCCTCTCGCTCTGCTACTTCCTCCCGTCAGCACGGCGCCCTGCTCCCCCCTTGGCCCCGACGGCTGCTGCCGCCCACGAGTCCGCCGCGGCGAAGGAGGCGGCGAGAGGGTCGTGGGAGTAGCCACAACCCTCAGGCAGGTAAAGCGTGTTTTCCTCGTTTTGATACGATCGGCATCTTTTCCAGGAAACTGCGACGTTGCTTCCTCGAATTTTGAAGTTCTGAAGGAACATGTTAATGTAAGGCCTATGTGATGCATCTGAAATGGTAACTGTGAGTGAGCGAGTTCCACTCTGCGCTCACGCGATCTCTACGAAGTTCTTAGTTGTTTCTGGTCCAAAGGTTCTCATGAATAATATCTCGCAGGTAAACAGTGGATGTTTATGTCCACATTCTTTGGAATTGTAGTTGCAACAAATTCGCCATATAATTGTGAAGTGATTCCAATCATTTCAACCTCGTTATCTTCGTAAGAATACTGATAGTTTTCTAGAAACTTCAAACAAAATGTTGAGTAATTCTCACTATGTTTGTTAAATAAATGTGAAAACCGTCATACAGTTTTAAAAATTCAGATATTACTTTCTCTGGTAAAAGAGGTAGTGAAGGGATGGTTCTCCTAAAGGGTCCACTAGCTTGTGCAATCAGCTATTAAGAACCCGCTGCTGCCGTCTTGTTGAGAAAGAATGCTTGCACCTTACGGAAAGGTTATTCTTAGAGCAGCAGCGTCAGAAGCCCTTCCTTCGTGCCATCCTTCTACCGTCAGCTCGTGGGATATTTCAGCAGATGCGGCCGGCGCCGCGCGCGTTCTGCCGGTGTTGCAAGAGGCCACCCGCTCGCCCTTCCAGTTGGTCGCCTTCACTGTGGCGCCCGGACGTCGCAACCGAACTGTCCTGGATTTCCCCTTCCCCCGATGCAGGATTGCGTACAGAAAGACGATGGATTTTTACGCTCGATAAACTCAACTGCAATGTACCTGCAGGCCGTGGAAGCACATGTTAGGTGGAACGAAATAGTTCAAATTTTATGTTATCCTAATAAGAGTAAAAATGTCATTATTAATTAAGTTTTATTTTAGAAACTTTTATCTAGAAATTCAAAAATGTCCAAATAAAAACAAAATAGTGTTTTGTAATATATTTTTAACTGTTCGAAATGCTGCTTCTGTTTAATTTCTTTTCAATCATGTGAAAGTTTGTTTTACTATTGACGTTCTTTTAATGTATAAAATAGCTTTCGAATATGAATTAAACTACCAGATTCTAATTAAAACAATTTCATGGAAATTTTAATACGATCCCATGAAGATTCATTCTGTCATTAATTGTTCGATGGGGGGAAAACGGCGTTACAAAACCTGCACATAAGCATTGATACCTGATTATTTTTCAAACTGTGAGAGGTGATATAACTCGCAATCCACACACAAGAAAACTTAGCGTTTCATGGCGTGGTTATTGTCCCATTGCGAATAGACATTTTCTATTCATTCCTCTTCATAGTATGTAGTATGTATACGTGTGTAAAAGCGTTTGCGTTTGTCAGCTACACAGTCGCTTGGCAACCATTGCCAAGCAATCGCAAACATCCAGTCGCAATCATTTTATCCTTTTGTGCGTTATACAAGAGCGGAAAATGTGTGATTCAAGGTGAATATTCTCTTGTAGAATTGGAGTTTTACCCATTGTAAGAACAATCATTTGTGCTGAAGGATTTGATACACATAATACTCACTGGTAGTAAAACGTTTGTGGTGGTTCCTCTGATTCATCTCGGACCTGGAAGCTGGCCGATAATATCTGGTATGGATGTTCTGAATTTTCACTATTTTATTTAGAACGCTTCGACCGCTGTACTTATCTGTCTAACAAAATGGTGTTAAGCATTTTAGTGGTACGTAGTGAAACTAATTCACAACAAAAAGAAATATATATTTATAAATTCTTAAATCATTTTAGTGAAGCAAATCTTACGTTATGCGAGAGTTTGATGAACGATAGCAGGATAATGGAATTACTTTGTGAGTGGTTTACCGCGATCCCCGTCCTAGAAGGTACAAAAAGGGAAAGAGCATTCTGCCGCAGATCGTTCGCCAGGAGGAGGGCGGCGATAGGGGAAGCCAAGGGAAGGGGAGTCAAAATGGATGTCCAAACGTCTGGTCGCTATGGCTACGTCGCCTACACACAAAACATTCACCGGCGCCAGCACTGCCACCGCGCCGCCTCGCCCGTCTCGTGGGCGACACAAAAAGGGGGCTAGGCGGCAGCGCAGGCCTCGGGAGACATTGTCTCGTCGCTTCGCGCGCTGGACGTGCGCGGACCCGCCGATCGTTACGCGTGGCCTCCTCCGAGGGTCGGGCGCGGCTGGCCAATCAATCACGCTCTCGTTAGGGGCTTTTTACTGAGGCGTGGCCTCCGCTGCCGCAGACGACCCTTCCGGTTCGTCCTCGGTAATTTCGCTCTCCAGCGCGAGGAGCCTGGTAATTTTCGCTCATTTTTCCTTCCGCTGTGTCCAGTTCAAGGGGAGCTCACTTCAGGCTTGACGCTGCCCTAGCATTGGATAAATGAATGCTGGTGTTTCTGAACGAGTCGTTTTAATGTAGTAAAATGAAAAGGATGCTGCTTACTAAATTTTGTATTGAGCTTGGTATTTATTTTCCAAATTCATTGAGACAATAAATAATTATCAGATAGAGAGTACGATTTAAATGTTTTTGATCTGCACATGGTGAAATAACAATAATCTTATCACCTAGAGCTTATGACTTTCATAACATACATTCAAAACAATAAAAAAGCAGTTTACAGATAGAAAATAACGTTTTATGCTGATCAACATGTAAATATTTTCGGATGTAGACTTGTATATTGGTGAATAGAATTTCCTCGCTAGTGAAAAAATGTAATTTTTAATTTCATGATTATAATTATGTAAAGGTTTACGATAAAAAAGTTATTATTGTACAATTATGGTTTTCATATTTAAAGCAAAACATTGCAATTAAAAGATCGTCAGTGAACGCATCTCGTGATCTTGCGTCGTGGCGCGTTGCGGCTTTTAGTGCCGTCCTCTGCGCCTGCTCGACCTGGCCCGGCCGGGTCGCGGACGCTGGCCGCAGCCGGTGTCCCGACTGTACAGGACTTGTTGCGGCACTGCGCATGCGTCGTGGCCCCCGAATCCGGCTCCTGATTGGTCCTCTGCAGACACGTCCCCGGGATTGGATCAATTCAACGCTTCTTTCATCTCTGCTAGATGCTTTTTTTTATTTCCGAGTTGCTTTTTGTTCGCTTTCAGACACACGCGCTACCGCGTTCATGTGTGTGTGTGCTGCTCCCGTTGGAAATTTGAAATCAATGTCCCGCCACTGTATTATTCATCCAGCACCATCAAGAGAACGACCCCGTTTTCGAGCCTCCTGTCATTCGTTCCTCCGCTGCGGACATTCTACTCTTCGACTTGCTGCTGCTTTTCATTCCCCGGCTGTAGCGTTTCCCGTTATCAGGAAATAAGGCCAACGAAATGAATGTGTGATATTGTTCCCTGAGTGCTACTGCCTCTTTTGATCTGTTCAGAAAGAAACATATTTTCTTACCCACTGTGTTCTCACATTTTTGTCGTACGATAAGTATCTGTAATTCTGATACGTGTCAAGTTACCACGTCGGCGCAAGTAGTCATTAACTTGTTAAGTGTAATATATCACGCCCCAATCTACGTGTTCTGTGTAGTAGGTTATGTTCAAACAGCGTTTGTGTTTTTTTTTTTAGAACATCGCTGCCAGGTATTCATTGCTTCAATCCGAAGTTGGGACATTCCTGAGGAAAGAAAATAGGAAAATAAGTATAAAATTCTCTGAGTATGTATTTTGATAGTTTTATGTGAAGTCATTCAGGCCAAAACAGTAAAAGGACGTCTCATCTTTCCCTGAGTCCGACGCACATCAGTCGGTCCGGAGCAAGGCTTTCCCGGGCGCCCCACGAGGCCCGCGTCCCCCGCGCAAAAGGCCAATGCAAATGGCGGGCGTCCTCCCCCTCCCGCGCCGACCACGCTTTCGCGCGCCCCCGCCGCAATTGGATCATCGTCGTCGCAGTCGTTATTGTGATGGCCTCGGGCCCGCGTGCTCGCCACCTCCCCTCGGAACCCCCCTTCCCGCGACCAGAACATCTGTACGCCGCACAATAACATTTATTACTTCTCAATCATCCGGGGGAGGGAGCGGGAGGCTATCGTGATGCAGGGGCGGAGAGGCACCAACCCCTGGCCGCGCGGAGGGTGGGGTGAGGTGACTTTGACTAATCTGCTCACCTTGCCCCCTCCCGCACGCCCCCGACGCACCGCACCCCGTACGCAGCGCTCTCCCTCGTCGTGCTTTTAAAATACAAATTAGACGGGAGGGCTGCCGGGGCGGAGCGGTCGTTGGCTGCGCGATGGAGTGGCGGCGGCGGCGGCGGCCCCGCGCAGGTGACGATGTGTTTTCCTCCGCGCCGGTCCGTCGCCATGGCGACCGGCGCCGGGACGGTAATCAATAAACGAGCTGGGCAGCCCCGGAGCAAGGTGCGGCTGCTGCATAAAACATTAGAGCCAGCCGCCGTGGATGGAGGCGGGTCCCTGGGGGCGCGTCGCCCCGCCCCTGCCGCCCCCGCGCGCCCCGGCCAGGGCTTCTCGCGGGGCCTCGGAGGGAGGACCGCCCCGCCGGGGTGCACCTTCCCTGTGGGTCGTACTCCGACCTCGCTCGCGCCCAGGCGCCCTTCGCACCGCACTACTCCGCGCAATTGTTACTTGATGTGTGGAGTGTTCTGCTTTCGAGTAGGATTGTCCCTTTCGAACACGATTAGTTGGAACATTTCCATTACGTAGGATTTAGAGGCAGGACTTCTGTTTCGTAAGGATAATTCGTTACTAGTGCAGTTGTCGGTGCGGAAATGATTATTAAGCGGCCTGACATACTTTGAAAGGGTTGTGTGACTAGCCTCCGTGGCGTAGACCCCACTAGTTTGCCAGTTGGCTCTCGTATCACGTCGTTTTCGTCAGATCTCTGGATGTAGCAACATCCTTTCAGGCCGTTCTCGCAAGAATCGGGTCTCCATACAGAGCTAACGATGCCGGACGGAGAAGTCTGACTAATTCCGTGTTTCTAATCTCTCCACGCGTTTGTGCCCTGTCACTGTACATGTACCGTCACGAAAAGGTTTCATTCTCACGTAACGGTACACTCCTCATTTCGCCGGAGGAAGCGTCATGAACGTGGCAAATTTGGACGCCCAATCAAGCAGATAGGGAATTGTCTCGCAAAGGCCGTAGGCAACACACAGGGTGATAAGTAAAGGAAGTTTGGGGAGGAAGAGACGTTAGCAGGGTGAAAAGGATGGGCAATAAATGCGGTAGAGTGAAGAACAGGAAGAGTGGAAAGGAGAAGGCAGATGACGGGTAGAGGGGAGCGATGGAAAAGTGCGTGGGAGTGGGAAGGAAATCGAGCGGGGGCGGGGGTAAGAGCGGCAAAAGAAGTGGGTGCGGCCGTGAAGAAGAGTCCTCGAGGCAAGGGCGGCGGGAGTGATGCGTGGTGGGGGAGAGGGGGGAAGGGCGGCGCCGTGAGAGTCGAGTAGTCGCGCGCGTGGGCCAGCCGGTGTCGCAAGGTGTCGCCGCCCGGTTGGCCGGCCGCCCTATCGCCTTCCTCGTTAGATACTCGAAGCGCGCGGCCTGCTTCCGGCTTGCGGCGGCCCGCCCCGCGCCGCCCCGCCCCGCCCCGCCCCGCCCCGCCCCGCCCCGCGCCGCGCCGGAGTTCCCCGCCCTGGGCGGCGGAGGTGCGCGGAAGCGACGCTATTCGACGCCGCTTCTCACCTGGATGTCCAGCCAGGAAGGCGCCCGCCCGGACTCAAATTGCGGTTTCCTGCCCTAGCACAGGGCCCTCACGTCTATATTGAAACCGACACATTGCAACCACAAGTTTTGGGAAATATGAATCTATAATTCAGACTGATTTACTTATTTTTGTAATTAATATTCTGAAAGGTTAGTTATCTCCGAAGGTGCAATACGTTTAATAGATATCTCACCTTAAGGTCTGCATATTGCTGTAATGAGGAGTAAATTAGAAATGTAAAAGAGGGATATAGCAACTGTGATGAAATATAGAAAGGTAAAAGGTTATCGTAGTTTGAAGTGGAATCGAGAGATCGTGTGAATAATATCTCCTGGTGCCTTAATTAGGCGTGTCTTACTCTTTACCGATGTGAATAATGTATCTTAAGGGGGGAGGGAAATAATATGAAGAGAAATTATAGAAAGTATGTTCGGATACTGCTAATCTTTACAACATGCGCTTCTTAGTGCTTTGTGAATTCGCGTACGATAGCAATGAAACCTCCAATCTGTGATCAATACAATGCGGAATTTGTTCTTGGATTGTGAAATATTTCTTGTAGTTAGCTTATATGGGAATATTTTTGTACCAAGCGAACGTTTCGACCGAAGTGATCGACCGACCTTCATCCTTCCCAAGTATCCCAACTCTCTTCTGTTTGTATTCGCGCGTAAATTAGATCATAAATATGACTGACGAAAAGTAATCGAAAACCTAACGTTTTAAAGTGATGTATTTAACATTACGGCTATCTGTTGAGGGTTTATTTGAAAGAGAATGCATAATAGATATCTTTAATTTACATACACGATGAATTAATAGTTAGTTCCATCTTTTTAAGACATCTTCAACCGATTTTGGAGGTGTATTAATGATTTACCAGCATGTGTTCCTTGGCTGAGAATTAATCTAGCGGTGACTGGGGAGCACATTGCATTGTAGCACAGCCAGGGATGTTTGAAATCTCCCCGAGGTTAAACTCGAGCAACGTCTGCCATCTGCAGCGCTCTTATTCGTAGCGCCTGCGGCTGCTTCGCCGCAGCTGACCCGCATCGCCCGAACGAGTGGGCGCTCTCTTCGCGGAGCGGCGTTGTAAACAGAGAGGCGCCCGCCGCGCTCCGGTAGCTGCCCGTTGCGAAGCAGCGGGAGCACCCCCCCCCCGCCTCCGCAGCGCGAGGCGCAGAAAATGATAATTGACAGGAAGAATCGGGACGTTTAGCAGCGCCGGCAGCAGCGGGGCTCCGCCGGGCACCCGCTGGCCGCGGCCGGACGCATGGGTGGGCGGGAAAGTGAGCCGCCGGCGCGAAGCTTTATGGTAGAAAGTGCTCTCGCGCGCTTAACTGGAATTCGAGCGGCGCCGATGCTAAGAATGCCCCCCTTCTCCCCCCTCCCCCTCGCGCATGCCGCGCGGCGGTGGCGGCCTCACGCGAAGCGGAGGCGAAGGCGGCGGCGGCGGGGCGCCACGTATCTGAGGTCTCCATGGCGACCGGCGGGCGATAACCCGGCGCCCCGCGAGGAGGGCGAGCGGGCGGGCGCGGCGGGGCTTGGCCTAGCCCTTCTGGTTTGGAACGGCATGGGCGGACGGTGCGCATTTTTCTCAAGTTCATTACATGTCCCTCCGTAAGCTTGCGTGCACTAGGCTGACACGGCGGGGACCTTCCGCCGTTTCCAAATGTTCGAAGGAAGCACGTTATGGACGTGCCGTCGTGTATTAGCGTCCAGACCGATGGCGTCTTCGCCTAGTCCGCGCAAACACATCGGGTCGGGATGACCTTTTCGTCTGACCTTTCGTTTGGCTACGTGAGGCGAACACGCAGTTGACCACTTTAAGTATGTTGGTCCAGAATTATCCCGAACTGTCGGAAGAGCCCGCATCGTCCAGTCCGACCAACTTCAGCGTAGAGTGCGCGCAACCGACATAAAAAATGCCGTTCTTGGCGCACCGCCAGCCTGTGCCGCTCTAACCCGGCGAGCGTACCTGCTGCCAGATTTTTAGGACGATGTGGTCGTGTATTCTCTGGCATTCGTGCGACTATGTATCTTTTTTTCTTTTAAAGACGTGGTATATTTTTCTTTTCCTGAAAGTGATCGTGCAATTCTACATAAACGAGTTCGATAAATTCGCGAAAAGATAAACGAAGTTGTTTGTCCAATTGCTGCGAGCTCATTGAAGGGAAAAAAAGACGATATTCTGGTGATATTACCACAGATACACGCCAGATAATGAAATAAGGAAACTTTTACGTCTGTTTGCGTCGTTATCTCGATTAGAAACATCAAAATACCGTCACAAATGATTATATTCCAAGATAATTGTCACTGAAGTTATCCTTATCAAGATAGAATTCCACAGCATCTGGAATCCATATAAATGTAAGCGTTGCTCAACCTAATTGTTCAATTTGAAAATAAAACTCTGAGTAATTGTATTCAAATTATGTATAGATTGTTATAGTCTACGAATTCTGAGTTAGTTTGTTCATGTAGATGGATATTCAATGGGAGAGTTTGACATGTAAGAGTATAAATAAAGACTAAATATCTGTTGAATTTAGATTTAGTATATCATCATTTTCATAATTCATTTC
Source organism: Gryllus longicercus (assembly GCA_038098605.1). Taxonomy (NCBI): domain Eukaryota; kingdom Metazoa; phylum Arthropoda; class Insecta; order Orthoptera; family Gryllidae; genus Gryllus; species Gryllus longicercus. The sequence goes on from JAZDUA010000769.1 coordinate 356,668, forward strand.
AAAATAATATGCTCGTTATTATATTCAATCTGCGAAGGTATCTGTGTTCTGTTTCCAGTGAGAGAATTTGACATTGCAGACGTTTTGAGATTTTCGTGTCAACGTTCGCACATCAGCAGTCCTTGACAACACTAACGCGGAATTGTCGAAATGAAACCCGAAGCTCGAGCAATTTAAATAAAAGGGCTCGCCGAAGCATTCTGGCGAGAACAAAGGCCGGCGGCGCAGCTCCTCGTACTTGCCGCGGCCGCCCATCGATTGTGAGGGCTGCAGCCACCTGCGCGTCCGCGTCGTCGTCAGCGGCGTCATCGGCGGGAGGGAAGGAGGAGGAGGGAGGGAGGGAGGCGAGTGCGGGGGCGCGCGTCCAGTGGGCGAGCCGCGTAGTAAGCGGGTTTCCCGCCGGTGGCGGCGCGGCGCGGCGGCGTCGGTCGGGGAGCGCCTGGCGGGTAGGCCGACCCGCGACGCGCCGCCGCCGCGCGTGCGGCTGCAGCTTCTCGGGGCGGTGAATCACGCAGGAAGCGACGCCCGCTCGACGCCGCGCGGGGGCGGAGACGCGAGGGAGGACAGGTGACGCGGCGCGGCGCGGTGTCTGCTGCGACCCTGCCGCCACGTGCCCGCCGCACGCACCCCGGCCCGCCCCCTGCGACCCCAAGCGGCGAGGGACGGCCGGGCGCCGAAGCGACGAATTTCCGGGAGGCGCAGGGCTCTCACGGGCCGTCGCGTGATTGTTGGGAATCCGTGGAAAACGACGGGCGAGGGGGTTTGTGGAAGAGAGGGGCATTTGCGAGATCCGAGGGGTACGCGACGATTTTTATGTAAACGAGAAAAAAAGATGTGACAGATGGTTGAAAAATATTGTGGGGAATATTTTTTGTTTCGTTGTTTTGTCTTCCACTACTGATTGCCTTCAACTGCTCCCGCCGTAATTTTTTTTTCATCTTCTTTTTTCCCTTCAGCAACCAACCCTGTTATATATAGGTACACGGATAGGAGCGATTATTATCCATTTGAAAGTAACTTGGAATTGCGCTTGCATTTTTTCCGCACTCTCCGGTTTCTATCGCGTCTAAATTAAACTGGAGTGAGGCCGATTCACCTCTATTCCGCCGTTGCCACTCGCTTCCAGATTGACTGCGCCCGTGCGTGTGTCGGTCGTCACCGCAAGAATAACTCCGGCGGGCGGCTACTTGCTGTGCCGCAGCGTCTAGCGGAAGCGTCAGCGGATGCGGTTTGGAGGGGGCCGGGGGTGGGCGACGCGACGGCAGCAGGCTGCGCGGCGCCCGCGGCCGCCCACGCCTCGCCCCGCGCGCCCGCTGTGTCACTTTCCGGGGCGACCTCCGCCTCGGCCGCGCCCACGCGCGCCGTCCCGCCCGCGGGGTTCGCCCCGACCTCGCGCCGTTTCTGCTCCGTCCCGTTGCGTGTGGCCTGAGGTCCTTGGCCGCTTGCGACGGCCCCGCGCGCGCTGCTCGCCCCAGAGATGATGATGGCGATGAGTGTTCGCGGAACCGCGCTCCCAGGATCCGACTCGCGCTGACCCGCCTCGCCGCGCGAGGAATCGTTCCACCCGCACGTGGAGATTTGCGTCAACGAATCGAGCGATGAGTCATCACGCGAGCTCACATGACGCGTGACACGAGGATTTCTTAACAAGCAACTTGAGGAGATCTGTTTCTTCTTGTATGTTCCCCCTTGATTTTTTTTCTTATTCCTTTGTCTTATTCCTTTTTCTCTTCCTGAGTCGTCTGCATCGAAGTTCAGCCAAGCGCTAATATTCGTTGTTGCATCTACTGACTGCTATTTTCCTCTCGGTGTTGCAGGACGTGAACTAAGGCGATGCTGGACCTGCAGCCCGCGTGGCCGTAGACCCGTCTTTCGTCGTCTGTAAGAGAAGACGTTATTGTGGCAATTATGCAAGATATGGCAACAATGCAGCAACATTCAATCACATCTCCGGCTCCGGCTACAACGATATCGAACACTCAAGGTAAGAAGATATAACACTAAATGTTTCAGGGTTTTTCAAGAAAACATTTAGAGTCGTTTTAATCCCATTTCCGGATTGCGGTGCGAATTCCTTCACCAAAACTATACATGCATTGTTATTCTGGTGAAATATGCTTAGAAATACTTGTAAAAATTTGATCTTCTGTCGAATTTGAGCAACGTGATCTCTAAACTGAAAAAAGCACCTAAACATGAGAATGAAATCCCTGTTGAATTGTGATTAATATTTGTTAATAATAATAATAATAATAATAATAATAATAATAATAATAATAATAATAATAATAATAAAATTTACGCCCCCAAAATACTATATACACAAGACGTGTGTTCAGTCACTTTGTTTGCTGTGAGGCCAATCCCCGCCCGTTGCGTCCGACCGTCGGGGGCGGTGGGCGTTGGTTGCTGCGCGGGGCGCGCAGACGCGGCGATCGATCGGGGCACCTTGCCCCCCCCCCACTCCACCTCAGCCTGCGCGCGTGCGCCCGGCCCCTCCCTCTTATCTCACCGCAAAGGGAAGCGCCCCGCGGGAGCCCCTGGTTCACGACCGCGTGCATCTTCCTTCCGATGCCTGGCTGACCCATCTGCGGCTCCGTATCCTCACCGACAAACAGGAAGGCGCCCACCGCACACGCGGAGCGCCGTTGATTCGGACTTCCGTTCATCTCACCTTTACACGATTTCCTCGCCTTGGATAAAATGTAAGGAATTTTTGGTTTTGAAAAATTAAAAAAAAGAAGCAATTTACTGTAAAGATAAACGCAATCGATTCCAGATGATACTATAACGTCTAGCGAGTAAACAAACTATTACAACGGACCTGTGAAAGGAATTGTAACGTTTGCGGTATCTCGCATTCCTAAAGACTACACGTGTTTACACAACATGAAAGCCCGAGACGATACACGCCTCTCAGGCTTCTGGTAAATATTGCAACGCGCGTTGACCGCGGAGTATTGTGCATGTCAGATGCGGATTCATCCTTTCCTACTGTCCGCGCCGCTTCGGGGAAAAGCGGAATGGCGGATAACGACGGAAAGGGAGGAAAGGGCCGCGGGGCAAGGCGCGTGCGCGCCGCCTCTTTACATGGAAGTTCTACCCATTCCGGCCGCCTCTCTCCGGAAGGATGAGCGGACTTTCCGCCATCGTCAAGCGGCGAATATAGCCTCGATTGCGCTCTGCAGAGTGATTCGTGACACAAGACGCCGCCCTTCCGCCGAAAACAACAAACAAGATAAGCCGCCGCCGCCGCCCCCTCTCCTCTCTGCTCGCTGCCGCGCCGCTCCGAAGCGAGCCTCGCGGGACGCGGCCAGAGAGGAACTGTGCACCTCACCGCGCATCCTGCACGTCCTTGCGTCAGATAGCGCTCGTGATTCCCCCACCGCAGGATGTGTCCAGCTTCCTTCCACCACCGCCGACGACGACGACGCCGACGCCGCGTCGGCCGCTGACCGCCGCGCAGTCTTCGTCGCGACTCGGGAGCTTACGCACCGCTCGCAGCGTTGTTGCTCTTCACTCGTGCGCTCTCTCTCTCTCGCACTCGCTTTGGGTTATCTGCGTTTCCGCTCGGCCCATTCGTTTCCATGCGAGGTGATCTCCGCCGCCTTCTGCATGCGAGGAACACTTGTGCCCCTGTCGTGCCTCCGCCTCTCGAGGAGAGAATCCATCGACGGATTCCGGTTCCCCTTCGCTTTCGACGGACACGCCCCCTCGACGATCGGAGGCAGGGAACGGAAGATGCTCCCGGAATGGGGAGGTACATCGGATGACTAACACATACTTCGCATGTTTAGAAGCGTTCCAAGTTTATTGTTGTGAAATGAACCGAGGCGGGGATCTGACATCGTGTATTTTTTCTTTCGTAGATTCTCCAGTGGACTCCATCTGCAACGCTAAGTGCGACGTGGCGCACCAGGAAGCCTCGAGGACGGAGGTGGCCGGCCACGCGCCGGGCCGCGACAGCGACGGCGGCTCGCGCCTGAAGGAGCAGGTGGTGGCCGAAGTCCCGACCGAGGCCCCCGCCGCCGCCGCCACCGCCGCCGCCGCCACCGCCACCGGCGCGGGGGAAACCGCAGCGCCGGTCGCCCAGGAGGAGCGCGCGTCCCCGCCACCGCCGACATCGCCCGCGGCTCAGGACGCGGCGGGCGCCGCCAGTCCCCAGCCGCCGGCCAACGACACCGCGGCTCGCGGCGACGGTGAGGAATCGCCTCTGAGCGACCGCCTCCGAGACGAGGACGACGACGACGAGCAGGACGGGGCGGCCGCAGCCCCGCCGGCCGCGCTCGGCAACGGCTTCGGCTGCCGCGAATGCGGCAAAGTGCTGAGCTCGGCGGCGTCCCTCGAGCGCCACGTTCTGGTGCACTCCGGCGAGCGGCCGTTCCGGTGCCGCGTGTGCGGCTTGTCCTTCACCACCAACGGCAACATGCACCGCCACATGCGCACCCACGGGGCGCTCGCCGAGGACAGCGACGGCGGCGGCGGCAGCTCGGACAGCGGCGCGTCGCCCGGCCGCGGCAGCAGCCCCGCCAGCCCCGTCAGCCTGCCCAAGAAGCGCAAGATGTCGCCCCCGGACAGCGGCAGCGGCAGCGGGGCCGAGTCGCCGCGCGTGCTGTCGCCCGCCAGCGACCCGGGCGGCAAGCGCAAGGCGCCGGACGACGCCGCCGACGACACGGAGCGGCGCCGCGTGCGCAGCTCGCCGGGCGCGCTGAGCGCCTCGGACGCGCAGCGGCTGCGCTGCCCGCGCTGCGGCCACGAGGCGCCGTCGCTGCACGCGCTCGACGCGCACATGGGCGAGTGCGCGCCGGCCGCCGCCCCCGCCGCCGCCACGTCGCCCCCGGCCTCCAACGGCGGCGGCGTGGTGCGCTGCCAGGTGTGCGACGCCACCTTCAAGAACCCGCGCGCCCTCAACATCCACCGCTTCACGGTGCACCGCGAGCCCACGTCGCCGGCGTCGCGCGCCGTCATCGGCTTCAAGGACCTCACCTTCGTCGATTTCAGCAGCGAGAAGTTTCCGCACATCGCGCGCGCCGTGTGCGAGAAGAGCCTGCACCGCCCCACCAGCGTGTACCACCGCTTCCAGTGCGACGGCTGCGGGCGCGCCTTCCCGTGCGGCAGCGCGCTCGACATCCACCGAACGGCGTGCGGCGTCCCCGCCGGCATGGCGGCGGCCGCCGTGCTCGCCTCTGCCTCCGCCGCCGCGGCCGCCGCCGCCGCCGCTGCCGCCGCGGCCGCCTCCGCCGCCGACGCCGCCTCGCCGCCCGCGCCCGAGCTGCCCACCGACCTCACCAAGCGCCAGGGTGCGGACGAGTCCGAGGAAGAGCTGGAGGAGCGCAAGCGCGACGACTTCTTCGCCGGCTTGGACTTGCGCAACAAATCGAGCGCGCCTTCGTCTCCGGACTACGCCAACCACTTCAGCCGACGCGAGGAGCGCTTCGAGAACGCGCTGTACTTCAACACGGTGCCGCCGCCCCCGCCGCCGGCGCGCGACCTCGCGGACATCCAGAGCATCATCTCCGTGACCGCCAGCTCGGGCGGCATGCTGCAGGACCTGTCGGGCGGCGGCGCGGCGGCGCTGGGGGGCGTGGGCGCGGGCGGCGAGGAGGAGCAGCAGGACGACTTCGCCGCCGAGTTCCGCCGCATGAAGCTGAAGGGCGAGTTCCCCTGCCGCCTGTGCACGGCCGTGTTCCCCAACCTGCGCGCCCTCAAGGGCCACAACCGCACGCACCTGAGCGGCGGCGCGGGCCCCTTCCGCTGCAACATGTGCCCGTTCGCGCACAGCGACAAGACGGTGCTGGTGCGGCACTTGCGCACGCACAACGGAGACCGGCCCTACGAGTGCGCGCTGTGCAACTACGCCTTCACCACCAAGGCCAACTGCGAGCGCCACCTGCGGAACCGCCACTCCAAGCTGACGCGCGAGGAGGTGAAGAAGTCCATCATCTACCATCCGTCCGAAGACCCCATCAACGACCCGGGGTACTCGTCGTCGGCCGAGGGCTCCCTGCCCGCGGCCTCGCCCGCGCCGCCCGCCGCCAAGCGGGCGCTGGTGTTCGGCCCCGAGGACGCGGCGGCGTCGCGGCACAGCGACGGGCTCGCGTCGCCCGCGCCGCCCCTGCTGCCCGCGGCCGCGCCGCCCGCGCGCCCCTGGGAGCCCCAAGACAACGCCGAGGACTCCCCTCGGGCGCTGCCGCCGCCGCCGCCGCCGCTCGCCGGCGTGGGCTGCGTCTCCGACCTCAGCGGCGACGACAACACGGACAACGACGAGGCCCTCAAGAGAACGAACATCGAAAAGCTAGTCAGTTTTACCAAAAACAATAAGCCGTTTACCAAAATATCTCCTCTCCCCGCTGAAGACCAAAGATTAGAGGACCACGCTCTGGAGTACGAGCGCGAAGCCAATTCCCCCTTGGATCTGAGCATGGATGCTCTCGACCTCCGCAAGAAGAGAGAGTCGGTCCTCGAATCCGCTACCAAAGATGAGACCAATGACTTCGACGAGGACTCCGTGCCGCAGGACTTGTCCAAGAAGAAACTCGAATTCAACAACAATAACCCCATGATAGTGGCCTCGGCGTTCGCGGCGGCGCGCAAGTGCGACTCGTCCCCGCCGCCGCCCCCGCCGCCGCCGCCAGCGCTGCGCGGCGCCGCGTCGCCGCTGTTCGGCGCCGCTGCGGGCGCGGGCCCTGGCGTCGTTCCCAAGATGGAGGTGAGCGCAGCCAACCTGTACGCTAGCCGCCACCTAGGGCCGCTTTTCAGCCTCAACAACAACGGCTTGCCGTTCGGCGCCGGGCAGGCGATCGGCTCCTTTCAGCCCCTCCCGTTCTTCCTCCCCGCCGTCCCGCAGACCATGTACCCGACAGCGAACCCGCAGGAGATCGCCGACATGAAGGAGCGCCTGCAGAAGGAGCTCATCCGCGGCCTGCAGCTGACGTCGGGCGGCTCGCTGCTGGACCACCGCGGCGCCGCGGACCAGCTGCGCGCCCTCCACAACCAGGCAAGTGACCCTTCGCGCCCTTCGCGCCCTCGCCCTTTCTCTTCTACGTCTCTTGTCGCTCGGTGGTGACCGACTGTCGGGCCACGGTGCGGACTGGTGCACTGGGACACACTGAAACGGTAGAAGGTTCTTGTCTGTTAGTATTCTTGTTCGTCCAGTTGACTAGTGGTGGCTGCAAATAAATTGCTATTTCACATTGTGTAAATTGCACTTGATTGTAGCATACATCCTTATCTGCCAGTAGCTGGAATTGTAAATATGTTATTAGCATTATTAAATATTGACCTTTCATGTATTTAATTTTCTTATTTGCGCTGTGTATAATCATTTGCTTACGCATTTTACTCATTTATATTTCACATATTTTACTACTTTTTCATTTTGTGTCCTTTCAACTGACCTAAAAAATTTATTTTGTTGCGCTTTGAAAATATATGCTTATATTTTTGTGTTTTCCAGGTGATTGCTGACTCGGCAAGGAACAAGGACCCATTAAAGATAGACATCAAGGAACCAGTTGCTGAAATGAAACCATTGGTGAAACCACTGCCTCCATCTGTTTTGCACAACAATAACAATGTCAATAGTAACAATAACAATTCCATCAAATCTGGACGTGAACGTGATGCTCCGGGTGCTGTAAAAATGGTTATCAAGAATGGAGTGTTAATGCCAAAACAGAAACAACGTCGGTATCGCACAGAGAGACCCTTTGCTTGCGAGCACTGTTCTGCTAGATTCACTCTACGTTCAAACATGGAACGACATGTTAAACAGCAGCATCCCCAATTTTGGAGCCAGCGCCAACGCGGAGCCACAGCAGTTGTGAATGGACCTGGTCGACGGCCAACGGTCAACGTTCCTATTCCACCACTGCCTCAGCATCCTTCTCTGCCTGTTCCACAGCCCAAAATTGAACCGGTCGATGAAAAGAAACCCATTACTCCTCCTATATTAAATACATCTCTTCACATTTCTTCCCCTGAGAAGGAAGATGACCAAGGAGAAGAAGACAACAACAACAAATTCACCTCGGATGAAGTGAGACACCTCATTGCGCAACAACTGAAATCCAAATTGGGCACAGCATCTCCTGAGCCAGTTGAAGAGGAAGATGGTGATGGTGAGTTGGTAATCGATGAGGAGAAAGCTGCTGAAGAAGATTCAGCTGCTGCCCCTGTTTCTTCTTCCCCTTTAGTCGCTGCTGTTTCTTCTTCTTCCTCCTCCACTTCTTCTCCCACTGCAACTTCTGCAGTGACATCTGTCACAACTTCTGCTCCAACTATTGCTCCTGTTGTGTCTGCTAAGACTGCCTCTTCTGCAGCTCGCCCACAACCGCAACCGGAGCGCAAGGACATCTTGGAAGGAGGCAGTGCAGATCTCGCCAGCGTTTCACGCCTTTTGGACAATGCCTCCACCCAAACTCAGGCATTTCAACGGTACTTCCGGGGAACACAGGATGCGGAGGAATTTGGACGTGAAGAAGGAAGTGAAGAGGATGAAGAAGGTCTGGTTGCTGGCAGTAACAGTGAGGGAAACAACTCTGGCAGTGATGAGAACAAGTAAGTCTTGATTTTCAACTTTTGTGTTTCACAGTCAAAAAGAATGTATAAATAGGTAAATTTGCATAGGGCACAATTCAATTACTTTAAGACTGAAGGAGGATGAAAACTTTGTAAATGCATGTTTTGTCAATGTCCTTTTAATTTTGTTTTCTTAATTTTCTAAATTAGTGACAGGGTAAACCAAAATTTACACCAGTTTTTTCTACATGGAGAAAAATTTATGTAATTAATTCTTTCAAAATTAATTTGGCAAATTTCAAATTTTAGTTGCTTTTTACTTTTGGTCTCCAAAATTGATTTCTTCCTTTTTGCAGGTCTGAATCAGAAGCTGCCCCAGCTCCTGGGAAAAAGAAGAGTGCTTATTCCTTGGCACCCAACCGTGTCTCTTGCCCTTTCTGTTACCGAAAATTTCCTTGGTCATCATCATTAAGAAGACATGTTCTCACTCACACTGGCCAGAAGCCTTTCAAGTGTCCTCATTGTCCTCTTCTTTTCACCACCAAAAGCAATTGTGACCGTCATCTATTACGAAAACACAGCAATAATAATAATAATAACAATAACAACAACAACAATAGCAACAACAACAATATTAACAGCAATAGTAATATTGCCAACAATTCTAGCAGTAATACCAACAATAGTACCAACAACAGTGGCACAAGTAGCAGTGGAAGTGGAAATGAAACTTCTCCAGGATCCCTTTCTAGTACCAGTGCCTCTGCAACAGCCAATGCTAGTAACAATTACACAATGAGGAATGTTCCTGAGAGACCTTACAAGTGCAATTACTGTCCTAGTTCTACCTTTGCTACCTTGAGTAACCTGAGGAAACATGTGGCTTCGAAGCATAGCAATAGCAGCAGCAGCAGTTCTCCTCCCACCAGTCCTCTACAGCAGCCTCTCCCACTCCCAGGTCCTGGTTCTGATGCCAGTGGTCCAAGCGGGGCCAGCAGTCACTATGAGGAAAGTCATTGTGGGAGTGGCAGTGAAGATGGAGAATCAGAACGCCGTCCTGTAGAAACTAATGATACTCCTCACAACTTACCACTACCTCCACCACCGCCACCCCCAGCACCCCTACCTGCTACTCCTGCTCGAGAGTCTGTAAGCACCCAGCCTGCTGTCAGTGGTAGCGCCTCGAGTAGTGGGAGTGCATCCTCTGAACTGCCTTTTAAGTGTCATCTCTGCGATGGGGGTTACGCCGAGCGTCAAGATGCTTTGGACCACATCAGAGATGTACATCCAGCAGAGTTTGAGCTTCTGATGTCCAAAGGTGCTTTGGACACGGCAGCTGAAGACAATGCTCATTCTCAACATTCAACTTCATCTTCAGGAAATCAAAACCATGAAGAAAATAGCCCAACAGCTGATGAAAACATTGAGCAGCTTCGTGGAAGATTCCCAGACTATGCCAATCGAAAGGTAAGAATGTTGAATTGATTAAGCAAGTAAATCACAATTTAGTCACTCTCATAAATGACAAAAAGAAGTGTGTTTCTGTTAAAAAAAAAAAATATATAGTTAGCTCGCAAATAATATGAGAGTAAGAATATTTCAACAACTTTGAGTATTTTTGAGGAAGAAGAAACCCAAATGCACAAATGGACATTAACAATTTGAAAAATCAATAATATTACTAATTAATAATTTGTGTTTTCTTTGAAAGTTGATTAACATTTACTGGGTACTATTTTGGGCACACTTTATGACTTAGGAAGTAAAAGTTAAAAGAGAAGACATATTCATTAAATTGATTGAAGGGGCAGACAAAGAATATTTGAAAAATTAATGAAACATTTCTGTGTATGCCAGTAAAAATCTATCTTTTCTTCTTAAAATTCTTAAATGAGTCTTTCCATAAGTAAATTCTTTGGACACCTGAACTTCCAAATAATTAAACCTTCCAGTAATATTTTTGACAACCTTTTTAGAAATCAATGTCTATCTGTATTTTTTCTCTCCAACTGTATTATTATGGGATACACACATCGTTAGTCCTATAAATTACTTTGCTATGTATCTACTCAGAAACTTTTCAAATAAGAAGAGTTCTCATTCTCAGTGAATCATGAATGTGGCCAAACATCACAGGAAATTTTTGAAAAACTTTATTTTCCACAAAAAATCATAGAGGGAAAACAAACATTCAAATTTGTAATTTTTGTTATGAAGCTTAGACCCTGAGATTCTTGACTTGATTGTTATAAAACTTGTAGAAAACATAAAATTTGTATTTATTAAATAGATTATTTTTTTCTTACAGGTCATGTGTGCATTCTGCATGCGACGTTTCTGGTCAGCAGAAGATTTGCGCCGTCATATGCGCACACATACTGGGGAGCGACCCTTTTCTTGTGATATATGCCGTCGGAGATTCACTCTGAAGCACAGCATGCTGCGCCATAGAAAGAAACATGCTGCAGGTGGTTCTCTAGCAATTCCTGCAGTAGGCACAGCCAATACACAAACGGAAGATGGAGTATCAACTGTGAGTGGAGACGAAGAAGCCTCTGAACTTCCTCAGTCCTCACCACCCTCGTCATCTGGTTTTGCTGCTGTCAATCATAATAACAATAACATAATACCCAGTTCTGCTATGACAAAAGCGGCACAACATCGCCTTCTTGTGGATGGCCCAAATAACGAAGAGGAGACGGACTTGATAGGTAACCTCCTTGGTATTCAAGATAAGTCTATCATTGACAAAATGTTACAATCCAAATCAGCAGATGATGCTGCTAAACTGCTAGGTGTAAAAAATGGTAGCCAAGAATAAGTTGAGAATTAATTTCTGTTTTTTTTCTGGTTTTAACTGCAATACATGCATTGTTTTAGGAATCAGAAGATACTGTCAAAATGAACAATTAATGTTGCCCCTCACTCGTGTTGCAATCTGCCATGCAAATTTGTTTCTGCTTGCAAAACATACTCAGTCAACAGTTTGAAAGAGTGCAGAATCTCACATATTCAAGGAGTCATGCGTTAAAGAGTTAATTGCATGTATAAATATAACAGTTAATATTAATATTGAAGAAATGAATTTCTCAATTACCGACTGACATAATTGCAGCCCTGGACGGTCTGAGAAAAGTCAGTCACTTAACATAATTGCAAAGCCAATAAAATGTACATATATACTTAGTCAAAGTAAGTCAATTATTCTGTGAGGTTAAATACAAAAATAATTGTACTTCATCTGAAGCCCCTCTACAACTGGAAATGTCTCCACAAATCATCTTTAAGGTTCTCTTATTCAACTGAGAGGAAATATATCTCATTATACGATGAAAACAAAAGGGTGTTATTCACTGAAGTAACTCGTAAAAGAAATATAGAGTAACCACCCTAGTCAGCCTTCTTGCACTGTGTGGCAAGTTGGGCAGAATTAGGAGGAAATGAATCTTCCTCAGGGCAAACACAAAGAACTGCAATAATTATGAAGTAAGTAGTCAGAGTAAAATGATCTTTTATTACCCTATTAGAGAGAAATTTAATGTTCAAATCAAAATTATAAATGATTTGTTTTGTAATATGTCTTCGTAGGCATACTACTGTAATATAGTGAATGCATGTGTGAGTGTGTGTTTTTGCTGCACAAAGCTGCATTTTGTGTGAAATTGTGTGATCCACATTCTTGATACATATCATGGTTGTGTTACCAAATTATTCTACTCTAGTTATAGGAGTAAATTTCTTTATTGTTCATGTATGAAGTGATTAACATTTGGAAGAAAAAAAATCCTGTTTGCTTAAACCTACTTCACATTTAGTCCACATTATTTTTGAACTTTAATAATGAACAGGATTATTCTTCTTAACTATGAGTTTTATCATATTCTACTTCTCATGTTCTTGTAAATACTGTAGTTTTATTAGTATCAGGTGGTAATGAATCTTTCATGATCTATAGATAGTGTATCTAGTGCATATTATGATTACCAAAACCACAGTCAAGAACACTTGTATTTTTCTCAGAGTTTACCTATTTATACAATCAGAATTCATTAGATTAAGTCAGTGCTACCCATATTCACTGACAATATCAGTGAATCTTCAGTACTATTATCAGTACTGCAGATCATTCATTGAAACTTCAGTGCCGGTGCTTGCACAAAAAGAAATTTCTAAAGAGATCTTCTACATTACCAAACCAAGTTGCCAACCTAGGTGTGGTCAGTAACAGATCACATGTATTCCTGACTGTACACTTACAATTACAGCAAAAACCAAAGACGTGTGTATTATTATTGACATATTAGTTTGTCTATTGTTGGTGATAATGCCAATATATTGTGTAAATATTTATATCTTATTAAAATATTTAAGGTTGGCAGCTGCCTGCGTAATAAATTGTTAATAAATGAAGTGTGATAAATATATTTTTATGAAAAAAGTTTTGTTTTGTTAATGCCAGCCTGATTCAAATGCAACAATAAATTTGTATTTAAATTTGGCTTTTATTGGACAGATTACTTTCAATCGCAATTTCAGTTGTGTAATTAGTTTGGGACTTAGTTTTTTAAACTTTTTCTTGTAATCATTTATTAATTTCTTTTATGGTCTTCAGCAGAAATCAAAGTCTTCATGTTAGTTACCGAATATCAAGTTTACCTGGATTATGGTTTTAATCCTTATGGTTTTAAAAAGCAGAACTTGCACATCTTTTGAGTTCTTTGAATTACATTCCATGTAATATAAGATTTCAATTACAATATTATGTAAATAGTAGGCAATAATATTCAAACTCAAGTTTGCTATCTGTGTAAGTGACCTATTTACTCTGGATATAATATTCATGATCATTTTAAGACACATAGAAGGCTCCCCAATTAAAGATTCCTGAATATTGGGATGCATTATCTTTTTTATTCATTTCTTCATATACTTGGGTGATATGAATATATGGCAGAAAAGTTATACTTATTATTACTTGGGAATCACTTTCCTACTTATGTTTTGTTTATGTAATTATTTATTATAGAAATATTAAAGTTATGAGTTAGTATTTTTGTTTAAGTGAAAATGCTTGCAAATGCACTATGAAGGTTTTGTTGAACATTTATTGTAAGTTCAAAATTGTGCTCAAAGTTAATTCAAAAACAACTTTCATTATCTTATTTCTTATCTGTACATTGGTGTGTATGTACCTTTTACACTTTTTTGCCATCTTCAATGGGGTTGTACTGATTTACATTAAAATCCTTCAATGTAATGTAATATGAGAAATTGTTTTTGATTTGTAATCTCCATGTATTTATTTTTGTTGATTGTGTGAATACTATTTCACTTGTGTGAAAATCTGTGGCTGAAATATTTCAAACGTAATGTAATTGTGGCAATTTCTTCAATGGAAACCAGTTATTGAGATGATAGTAAACTGAAATGAAGAGCACATGTTACCAATGAATCAGAACAAATTTTTCTCAATAAAGACAGTAGTATCTACATCTTCTTTTACATATTGTCTGTTTAAAAACTTTAATCTAAATCATTAAAGATATATGAGTAGTTACGAAAATGGGATGTAATTTGAAATTGTACCCATTTCAAACCTGCTATTAGTTAAAAGGGCACATTTGTTCTTTTCTGTCTTAAAGACAATCTTTTGATATATTCTAGTTGGTGTTACCTCAGTGAAATGCAGGTTTTTGTATTAAGAGGCTTTTATTTTGTGTGAACTTGTGTGAGTGTGTGTATATATTTATATTACAATTTGGAATATATAATATGAGTTTCTGTGAATATTATTATTAATTTAAGGCATTTTGCTTTGTACATAGAGAAGAGTTTTAATAAGGTTTATTTCCCCAGTTTTTGTTGTGAACTATTTTATCTTTAAATTAAGAAGTATGAATCTTTCAAGAATGTATTCACTTCTGACTGTGGGCAGTATTATATAGTGCAAATGAAATTACTCAGAGACTTTCTCAATGAAGTGCAATTGTATTGTTTGTAACTTAAAAATATTAGTAAAATAATACACATGAAAACTAGTTTTTGGAATTAAGCAAAATTTTCATTGAAAATATCTCAATAGTCTTGTTGAACAAAATCTTTTATACTGATAATTTCTTTTCTAGTTCTGCTACACACAATTGATATGATAAACTATTGTACATTGGAACAGAATTAGAAAAGACCAGTTTAAGAGGATTTGTGCAAGACAGTAAGATGCAGAAATTTGAAAGACCCTTTGAATAACTTCATGCTGTTTACATGTATTTATGCCCATTGTAGCACTTAAAATATTGGATTGTTAGTCACTAATACGAAACAAGATGTTTTCTTGCAAGGAATTTTGCACACTCTTCTGAGTTTCGCACTGATTATAGTTTTGTTGTTTCTCAGATTTGTGAGAACTTAAAAGTTATATAATTTTAATATATATATATCACTCTCATGAAAATCTTGGCTCAATTAAAAAAAAACATTGTGTGTACATTTTATGAAGAAAGGGTTTGTTCCTTTGAACACCAAATAAATCTTTCCCAAAGATAAACTTTAACAAGTTGGTCCTGTATTTATTTATTTATTTATTCTATTGCCTCTCCATTTTACTTTTCCTAATATATCCTGAAATAACCTATAGAATTGAATGTTCGAAATAGTATAATCTCAGATGTGTTTTAATGGTCTATTAAAATAATTTAATGTTTATATATATGTATACATACACACACAAACTGCTATTATCAGGGATAATAACAGAGTAGGAATCCACTAAAATTAACATCAGATAACAAAAAAATAAATTCAAAAGTAGATTAAAAGTTCATTTTCGAAGAAATGTGAAGTATATAAGCAATACTACACACCCTAATTGGGGGGCAGATTTTAATGAAAAGTCATTCTCTTTTTATTCACTTCGCAATAATGCCTTTTATAATAGACATAAATTTTATGCTGTAACAAAATGAAATAACCCATTATTGAGTAAGTTTTTTTCATTTTTCTTCGATTTTGACTTATAGGTGTTTTTTTTTTACCTTTTTGCATCATTTTTAAAACATTTTATGCTGATTTAATTGATTTTAATATCATTGAAATGGTATTTGCTTCAAAAAATGTTTATGAGATCGAATAAATGTTCTCCACAGAATTCCTGAGTAGATTATTCCATTTCTTCACTGTTGTATGAACTCTAAGATTCCTGTGACACCTATCAGTGCCATTCTCAGTTTGGCCAATTTCGTGATAACTTAAGATGGATTTCTTGGTAGAACGGTCCATACCAAAACTTTTCAAGTTGAGTTCACTTGAACGAAAGGAAGAAGCCTCAATTACAACAGTTAACATCCAACAGCTTGCATAGTTCATCTGAATTGGTTGTGATCAAATTTTTTTGTCTTTTTTCTTTGTTTTTAGGGACTTTTAAACACATTTTAAGATAATTTTATTGATCATTTTTGACAATGTTCTAGGTCATCAAAATCCACACCTACTAATGTTATATATTATTATAGAAAGTCTTCACAATAATTTTCAATTCAAAATTTAAGTCTTCTCAATATAACATTGAAATCAATAGTTAGCGATATTGCCTTTTTTTGGTGAGCTACCTCTTATCATTAATTGAATATTTCCAAGGTAAGATTTCCCCAAATCAAAGTAATAATAAAAAGTATTACAATATTCACAATGATCACTTGAAATTGAAATTATTCATTCTTTGGTTGATTAATTTATTACAAGCTTTTATTACTAGAGTCTCAAATACCTTATATTGTGACTTTTTACATTCCATCTACATTTCAGCATTGTTTCTGAATTTATAGATTAAGTGTACTGAAACAAGAAAGTTCATATGCTCGATTAGCTTCAGACAAAATTTAATTCACTTTGAAAAATATATTATTATGAAAGGATTATTTATAGTAGGATTAATTTGAATCAATATTTCTTTGAAATCATTCAGCAGCAGCATTAGGAAAAATTAAGAAATGTAAAGTAGTCATTCATTCAAAGTGCAAATAGAGGCCTATAACATTATTGCATTTTTGGGTGACTTATGACATTAAATAGCCATTTTCAACTAAAAAAATATATTTTGAAACTTTTTATTTTCTATGTAAACCAGAATTATTTCCTTTTTGGTATCAAGGATCCACCAAATGAGTTTTTATGTTTAAAAATCACCATTTTTGCTGCAGCATTACACTAATTTCTCTATGCTATGTGAGTAGCTTGTGAGAACGTAAGTTCTAAAATGAATTATTCTTAAAAATTTAATTGAAGTGAAATTTCCCTTATTTTTCTTTTCTGTCTACAGAGTTGTATCAGTACTTAGTTAATGTCATTATTGAGATACTCTTATTATCTTAATCAAGAGCTTTGGTGTTTGTCATGCATTACCTTTCATGTCTTACTGTAAGGTAAATAAAATAAATTAAAAGTGATCATACTGATATTAATATTTTTCATTACTAGGTTAAACCTTCAAAGTTTAAAAGTGCTTAGATAAGCATTAGTTCATAATGCTTTTATTCTAAAATTTCAGTATCATTAGTGTTATGACATCTCGGAGGGTGTTCAGAAATAATTTGCAAACTCTGTAACTCTTAAAACTTGTTTACATCCCCTGAACCAAAACTGATTATGAGAGGTAGTTAAGTATTACTAAATCATATTGGCAAGAAACCTCAAGTGTTCGTGAAAATGCTAGATGTAGTGTTGAAATAAAAAGAGAAGTGGAGATTTGAGACTAGTAGTTAAGGATGGTCTTAATATTTTGAAAGTAGGAAAATCATTCCAGAAACATAAATAGTTTTTTTTTTTCATGCGTGATACAGAATGTATGAATAGTCAACATAAATTATTTTTTACATGTCTCTTTGTAATTTTGTCAATGTAAATGCCATCTTTTTGCTAAGGTCTTTAGTTTTCTTATCCTGACATTTTCCCACTCCCGACTTTCCATGAACTCTTTTGGTAAAAAGCTTGTCACCTTCTTGAGAATAATTATTAAGAACAAATTAAAAATGCCTTTAGCGAAGAGTGAAGTGATGAAGAACTTCCAGGCACAAAAATATTTGCATGAAAAAAGACTGAAAAATTTGAATTTGAATATGTTACATGAATATGAACAATCGTTGTTCGAAAGGCTTCCATAAATAGTCCTTACAACACTTAATAACCAGACTTGTATTTTTTAAAAAAGATGGAATTTTTTAACACCAAACACATATTTTTGTTAAAATGACAAAGATCATACTAATATAACATTTGTAAAAATGAATTTTTTTAATAATACTCTCTCTAACCATTCTGTCATTAGTGACTTTCATGAAATTAGAGGGGGGGGGAATTGTACTTCGTATAATCAAGTACTCTCTAGAGTATTTAGTTTGATGCAATTTCCTGTCAATTTACTAGATAATAATGTGTAGTTGCATGTTTCTTTTCTACCCGAAATTAACTCTTCTTTAAAAATGTATAGCAACACTATAAAGATATATTATAGATTACTTTGTTTGAGATACAATAGGATAAAAGTAATTTTGCAAACATAGTATTGTAAGTTTTGTCAAAGAATATTACATTTAATCACAACTAGCAATACTGTGCTGTTGAATGTTGGTTATTTTGGCAAGAGTGTAATGTTTTTGATCTCTCCTCTCCTTATATTTAAATTTTAAAAATATAAGATTTTTAGAGTGACTAAAGAGCATTAACCCATGTCACAGCCACTGAGCACTTGAAATTAAGTGTGATGGCCAAAAAATGATCAATGATATTTTACACATTCTTTAATTTTGGAGTTTTGATGTCTATGTTCTAATCTTCAGTATCTGGCATCTTCTCCTTTACTACCAGAAAACTATAAAAACTCTAGGAAACTAAAAGTATTTTTTAGCCAAACATAATCACACTTTTATTAACACAGTGTAAAGCTGTAGAATGGCCCTTGAAATTCATTTCTGAAGAATAATAGACTCTTTTCTCAGTTGTCTTTTAAATGACTTACTTTCTGGATTTTTATTTTATTTTTCTGTGTTATGTGTATTAACACATTTGAGTTGAAGGATTAATTTGATATGTATGCATATGTATGTATTGTATATACTTATAATGCACACATAGTGTACATTCACATAAATTAAACATATGTGTATGCATTTATCAGTTATATTGTATGTACATGTATATTATAAATTCTTGTTCATTCAATTAGTTTGAGAGTTTTAAAGTTCTCTCATATGATTATAAGCTCCTAGAAGAATGCATTTATTATTCTTAGTTAAAAAAATTATTATTCTTTGTTAGAAAATTCAGAGTTACCTGTGAAAATTGGATTTATGCCACCTTTATAAATGTATTTTACTCCATTTTTGCAAGAAAGTTTTTGAGGAAAGTTTTAAAAGGACCGGGGGGCTTCATGTAAAGTACCCCGAAATTTTGATGACCGTTTTACAAAGTCGTAGTGCCTTGAGTCGAACTAGATCGACCAGCGTCTATCCATTTTGGAAAAAATGAGACGTATGGTTTAGGCGCTAGTGGTGTTCACAGACGTACAGACGTACGTTTGAAAGAAAATAACTTTTTCGGTATCAGGGGGCCCCAAAACGTGTATTTACGTTGAAATCTCGAAATTGATTTTCCGCAGCATTACATAACATTCCCTGTAGTACTTATATTACTCCGTACATACGTACGTATACGGAAAAGTAAAAATATTGTTGAAGTTTAAATTTAAGGATTTTTACTTGTGTGCATGGTAAGGCACGCAAGGTCCCATTCCCCCCCCCCCCTCGTTTCAGAGCAGCCGGGCAAACTCCGAGAATAACAATACGGGGAAGTGAGGTGTGGAGGGATGAAAATATAGCCCGCGGCCATGTTAAGAGTGCCTTCCCACGTCGCGACGGCAGCGCGCTTCCGTCAAGACTCTCGCTACGCGAAGCGGAGGAGGGGGTACGCGCCACCGCTAGCAGAATACAGCTTTATATGGTAGCCTTCCCACTGTGCCGCCGGTCGCTGCGGTCCCTTTGTTCGACGTCGCCGGAGGGCGGCGAAGAGCCCTGCTGATTGACGTACGCGCGCTGCCGTGGCGGCGTGGGAAGGCGCTCTAAAGTTTTTAGTTGTGGCCTCTGAGGCCTTGCAAGTTGGACAGCCCTGTCTTAGACTTACGGTATATCAAAACTCTATTTATTTCTCCGATTGTAATGATAATGGGTGTTGCTGGTGGATGTGGTTAGTTTAATCCCGGAGAGATTAAAGTTTTAGGCACTTTAATCCCGAGAGGAATAACGACACATTTTAACACAGGGAAAATTGCGATTAAAGTCACACTAGTCACGTTTAAAAATAAAGTGATTTATTAAACTAGTGAGTTATATGTAATTTGTTTTTTGTGACTTGTCCGTAATTACATATACTACAATTTCATTAGCTCTCGTGTGGGTAAATTGTGGACCCACCCTGACAGGTACACAATTTCCCCTCGCCAGCTCGCGATAACCGCTTCGCACACCCGAGAGAATCAGTTTCGGAGAGGGCGGCAGGGCTCGTAATTCTCTGTGAATTTTATAGTGCAGTTACACTTATGGATTCTGCACAAGACTCGAAAGTAGTATCCGTAGAGTACGTCGCTCTATGTCTCATTAGCTGTGTGGAGACGTGCAGGGCAAGGTTGAAGCAGAGACCTCGGTGCAACTTCACGAAATCGACTTTTAAACTGACACTCCCCACCACTCGGGCGAAGGTGAAACCCCTGATAGAGGGGGGGGGGGGGAGTTGGAGGTTTTGAGTCAGAGTTGCGCGGCAGGGTAGTGTTATTTTTGTCGTGTTCAGAGTAAGTTCATTTTGTAGCGTTATGAAAAATTTAAATGAGTGTTTATGTAGTAAAATGCAACGAATAGTGAGATGGATGTAATTGGATTTCGAAGTGACAAAGTTTACAGGATCTAATTAAAGATATCAGTGCGACTATTTACCCTCCAACAGATTTATCAGGTGAGTTATCTTAAAAGCATTTTAGTATAAAATGGATTGCATAGACTCGAGAATGTGTTTAGATAATAGCCGGGACCGAAGGTTCTAACCTCGTCCTCAACTTGTGGCCTCTGAGGCCTTGCAAGTTGGACACCCCTACAAAATACGTAGCAAAGCCTCAGCTTCAGCGTAAATTAATTTGATAAAAAAATTGATTTAAGTTTGGCGCGTGAAGGTAATGAAATATTTTCTGTTTTGTGGACATTGTGTGGTATGGAGCTAACTTATCGGAGACCACTCAAAGACTCAAACATAGAATACTTATGTTTTCTTTATTTCCAAGCGAGTGTTTTTAGTAATTTAACTTTAAGCACATCAGTAGCACTTTCACCCTCCCACCTTCTTTGGGGCCGTCCATAAATTACATGCCGCTTACTTAAACCATAAAATACGCTGCTGCATTAAATACATATCGCTTACTTCAACCCTCTATTAATAAAACTGAAAATAAAGAAAGAACGACAAATACAACGAGTATTAATTTCATTTTATATTAAAGTTTACTATAAATGAAGAAATTGAACATGTGATATATAAATTAAAAAGATACATTCCTTTGTTCACTTAAAACGAGAAAATTTGTAGTTTTTTTGCCAGCTGAAAACTTTACTTTCCATAATATTATTACCTACTTTAGTTTCGTTTAACACTGAGAAAAGAAAGAAAAAAGGAGGGAGAGGAGGGGGAGGGGAAGAGAGGAGGGAGAGAGAGAGGAGGGAGGGAGAGAGAGAGGGAGGGAGGGAGAGAGAGAGGGAGGGAGGAAGAGAGAGAGGGAGGGAGAGAGGGAGGGAGGGAGAGAGAGAGAGGGAGAGGGAGGGAGGGAGGGAGAGAGAGGAAGGGAGAGAGAGGGGGAGAGAGGGAGGGAGAAAGAGGGAGAGAGAGAGGAGGGAGGGAGAGAGAGGAGGGAGGGAGAGAGAGAGGAGGGAGGGAGAGAGAGGAGGGAGGGAGAGAGAGGAGGGAGGGAGAGAGAGAGGAGGGAGGGAGAGAGAGAGGAGGGAGGGAGAGAGAGAGGAGGGAGGGAGAGAGAGAGAGGAGGGAGGGAGAGAGAGAGAGGAGGGAGGGAGAGAGAGAGAGGAGGGAGGGAGAGAGAGAGAGGAGGGAGGGAGAGAGAGAGAGGAGGGAGGGAGAGAGAGAGAGGAGGGAGGGAGAGAGAGAGGAGGGAGGGAGAGAGAGAGAGGAGGGAGGGAGAGAGAGAGAGGAGGGAGGGAGAGAGAGAGGAGGGAGGGAGAGAGAGAGGAGGGAGGGAGAGAGAGAGGGAGAAGAGATTGAGATTAAGAGAGACTGAGAGGGAGATTGTGAGAGCGAGAGATTGCGAGGGCGAGAGATTGCGAGGGCGAGAGATTGCGAAAGCGAGAGATTGCGAGAGCGAGAGAGAGCGAGAGAGATTGATTGAGAGAGCGAGAGAGATTGATTGAGAGAGCGAGAGAGATTGATTGAGAGAGCGAGAGAGATTGATTGAGAGAGCGAGAGAGATTGATTGAGAGCGAGAGTGATTGATCGAGAGAGCGAGAGAGATTGATTGAGAGAGCGAGAGAGATTGATTGAGAGAGCGAGAGAGATTGATTGAGAGAGCGAGAGAGATTGATTGAGAGAGCGAGAGAGATTGATTGAGAGAGCGAGAGAGATTGATTGAGAGAGCGAGAGAGATTGATTGAGAGAGCGAGAGAGATTGATTGAGAGAGCGAGAGAGATTGATTGAGAGAGCGAGAGAGATTGATTGAGAGAGCGAGAGAGATTGATTGAGAGAGAGAGCGAGAGAGATTGATTGAGAGAGAGAGCGAGAGAGATTGATTGAGAGAGAGAGATTGATTGAGAGAGAAAACAGAAAAGGTGGATAATTCTTGCTTCTACTTTTAGAAAATGACTTTTGTTGTGTAGTCTCAATCCTTTTCTGTGACTGTTGTGGCAGCCCCTTGAATTAGAAACTGATGTTTTGATTTTAATGGGTATTTTACGTGAAGTCTCAACATTTTCAAACTTTTCTCAAAAATAGCTCCAGAGGATACCCTCCAAAATTTTCTTAAAAACTGCCAAAAACTACGAATATTATCTTTCCTTAACGTATGTCTCGATGCAATGATACCCAAAATTACCCGAAAAGTCACTAAAAAAAATTGGAGGTGCTACAGAATGGTACGCACTTCCTCGTACTAGTTTTCTAATCTCTTTAGTCTCGAATAGCTTTTCAGATCCTTTTCGCTTTTATCCCCCCTCGCGATTTCCCTGCTGGTAGCCATCGGCACCTACGATAATTTCTCCCACCATATTTTCGCAATACTGTCAGGTTTTACTAAATAATTTATTGTGTAAACCATTAAAGTTGTAATTTTATCTAAACTAATGAATACTATTTTATTTTAATGTTTAAAAAAGGTGAAAACATTAATGAACTCTCCTTTTTTGTATAGAACAAATGTATTATGCAACTCTGAACAATGTAGGAGGCGCAAAATTAACTTTAGCCTAAAGGCGGCTTACTCTTAAAACCGGCCCTGGTTCATGCAGTAGAATAAAATTGCGGAGCGGTAAAAATATGCGAGTAAGTATCGGCTGATATAGCACCACTAGGATCTAACAGCGGGAGTAACGGTGAGTTACACGATATTAGAAAAAAAGGTGAAACATTACTTTAGTCGACACATTATAAAAGGAAGTAAGTGCCGTTGTAGCACAACTCTCTTTTGTGACGAATTGGCGATTGACGGCGATCTGCAGATTACCATTGCCGTCATTGCCCGGCCTGGCCCGGCCCAGCCTTGGCCTAGCACTGCACCAGCCAGTCTTCTTGTATCGCAAATTACCCCGGCGATTCCCGCCAGTGGGTGACATGTAGTTCACTCTATCGGCGTTCGGCTCACTTAAGAGGTTCGCTCAACGGGCAAGAGATAGCGCTGAATTGGCGGCAATCGCGCTACCTCTTTGCATCGCATGAAGATCGGATAACGGAAAACGTTTCCAAGCTTCAGAATTCGTGTTGAGGTATCCGATCTTCATGCGATGAGAAGAGGTATCGCCAAGCACCCCGGCGATTGTCGCCAGTGGGTGACCTGTAGTACACTCTATCGGCGGTCGGCTCACTTAAGAGGTTCGCTCAACTGGCAAGAGATAGCGCTGAAGTCGCGGCAATCGCCCCGACCTATATCGGCGGTCGGCTCACTTAAGAGGTTTGCTCAACTGGCAAGAGATAGCGCTGAAGTCGCGGCAAACGCCCCGACCTCTATCGGCGTTCGGCTCACTTAAGAGGTTCGCTCAACTGGCAAGAGATAGCGCTAAAGACGCGGCAATCGCCCCGACCTCTATCGGCGGTCGGCTCACTTAAGAGGTTCGCTCAACTGACAAGAGATAGCGCTGAATTGGCGGCAATCGCGCTACCTCTTTGCATCGCATGAAGATCGGATAACGGAAAACGTTTCCAAGCTTCAGAATTCGTGTTGAGGTATCCGATCTTCATGCGATGAGAAGAGGTATCGCCAAGCACCCCGGCGATTCTCGCCAGTGGGTGACTTGTAGTTCACTCTATCGGCGGTCGGCTCACTTACTCTCTCAGCTGGCAAGAGAGAACGCCGAAGTGGCGGGAACTGTGCTACCTCTTTGTATCGCATGAAGACCGGATATCACAAACCGTTCCCAACTCAAGAATTTGTATTGGGGTATCCGATCTTCATGCAATTAGAAGAGGTATACAGCCGCAGTAAACATGTAAAGGCGTATTACAGAAAAAGCAATAAGGCCTAGTTTAACATGCCTGTGGGAGACCAAAGAGAGGGAGTCATCAAATACCCTCAGGTCCAGTGATAAGCATCCCTAAAATCCAAATATTGTTGAAATATAATTAAAATGGCTTGGGGAAAGATGGAGGAAAATTTAATTTTTATTTTATTATTTTTTCAATAATTCATTTTAATTTTTTTGTACATGTGATTTGGTACAAAGTTAATGAGAATAAAGGTATGTTTTTCAAATTTTAACAGAATTCTAACTCTGTAGTTGGCTTGATATTTTTTAGATAGAAGGTGAAATTGTTTGTTTCTAAATATAGTAAATGTATCTAATTTTTATGTGCAAGTTCAAAACATTAAATTGTGAATTAACACCAGAAATTCCACGAGGAGAATTTTCATGAGTGTAACTGTAGCAAGAAAACTTACAAACTTGACTTGCAATCCAAATATTATGGTTTTCTTGACATATTTTGTGAACTACCGAAGCATGGAAATATTTGTACGGAGAAAGTGGACTATGGATGGAGATAGGTATGAGATGTAATTCTTTTAGAAACATTTGAAGTGATAGAGAGAATATTAGAAGATTATGAAAACTCAGGCACACTGTTTCTATAAATTAAGTACTTTATTTTGTTTGTATAAAAATATTAAATTTACATTTTTTTAGCATAATTTGCGGAGACTTTGATAAAATTTAAGTTGTGTATTTTACAATAAACATGGATATACTGTTGATATCAAACAGAATTACTTCTGCATAGAAAGGTACATTTTATGACACAACATTTTAATAAATACAACTAACATCGAGTTTTGTTGAGTTACAATTACAATAGACAACACAAAACACATAGCACGTATATGAGCAAAGACATAACACTGAACAAAATAATTTATAGCTCTTACAAAAATAAATGTCAATACAAATATCTGATACATTTAAGACATTTGCAAGATGGTCTACTTAAAAACGATATTATTATTACATATCTGAAATTGGAAAATTCATTTGGATATCTCCATATCAATACTTTTCTTCATTACATATATACAAATAACTTTGAGATCTCCAATTTTTACTTGGAAATGTCTGATAAAAGACAGTCTTATTGATAAAGCTGTGAAATTTACATTTTGTTGATCCTGTCTTTAAGTGCTGCCAGCTCTTGGGCAATAGCTAATGGCAAGTCTTCTCCTACTTGTTCACTGAAGTATTTTGCAATATCTTCCACCTAGAAACAAACAAATTAGAAAATAAATGAAGATACAAATTTCCATGTAAAGTTACGTATTTGTAAAAAATATTAATTTATTACACAAATCTGTGTAATTAATTCTCTCTCGTCGGGCAGTGCTTGTTACTATTAATGATTGTAAAAACTAAATTGGAAAAAGATTTCTATGCAACTTACTTCCTGCTGCCAAAAGTTCTTAGGCAAGCTGAAAAGTTGGTCTAAGTCAATATGTTCTTGCAGACCTTCCAATCGCAAGGAATCTTTCTTGGGAATGTAGCCAATGGGCGACACTTCAGCAATGTCTTCATTATCAATACGCCTCAATATCCAGTCAAGGACCCGTGAATTTTCTCCAAATCCAGGCCACAAGAATTTGCCCTAAGAAAGTCATGAAAAATAGATTAAATAACATCAAGATATATGCTCAAGTGGTCCATTAATTATATAGTTTCACTAAGCACGTAGTGTGGAAAAAAGTAAATCAGTGTTAACTTTAATGAAGTGAAATACTAATCAAGAATTACCTGTTCACTCTTTCTGAACCAGTTGACGTGGAAGATCTTTGGCAATTTTGCTCCAGCACGTGATTCCATGCTTAACCAGTGAGCAAGGTAATGTCCAAAGTTGTAGCCAAAGAAAGGTCTCATAGCAAATGGATCATGCATAATGACTTTTCCCTGAGAGTACATAATGAAAAAAGTTAATAAAACTGAATAAGGTTAATTTTTGACATTTCCTACCTCAAACGCTTAATTATTTCTCAAATTTACAAAAGCATTCTTACCTTGTGTTCTGCCGCAGCAGTTGATTCGGATCTCATAGCAGCACCAAGAAACACACCATGTTGCCAATTGAAAGATTCATAAACAAGAGGGACACCAGTTGGGCGGCGCCCTCCAAATAGAATGGCATCAATAGGTACCCCCTCTGGGTCTTCCCACGCAGGATCAATAATAGGACATTGAGCAGCTGGTGAACAGAATCTGCAAGAAATGTATTTAGTTAGTACACCTTTTACCTTTTTGAGATATAATTTTAAATATGTTCCACAGAACACTTTAAGCACTTGTTTAGCTTCTTACATACAGAGATTGTTTCATACCTTGAATTGGGGTGAGCAGCAGGTCGTCCAGAATCTTTAGTCCATGGTCTGCCCTGCCAATCGGTAACCTTCACATGTGGATTAAGTTCATTTTCTAAGCCTTCCCAGAACACACCACCATCATTGGTGGCTGCTACATTTGTAAAAACTGTGTTTTGGAAAACTGTCTTCATGGCATTAGGATTAGTTGCCATTGAAGTGCCTGAAAAATAAAAAATAATCATTGAATTACATGCTGGATAGAATATGAAATTAAGAAGAAAGATTGGCCTAAAAGTTTAGCCTCTTACCAGGAGCTACTCCAAAGAACCCATTCTCAGGGTTAATAGCCCTGAGTTGACCATTCTTGTCAAACTTCATCCAAGCAATGTCATCCCCGACACATTCAACCTTGTATCCAGGAAGGGAAGGATTCATCATGGCAAGATTGGTCTTACCACAAGCACTTGGAAATGCTGCTGCAATATACCTCTTCCGGCCAGCTGGATCAGTAATGCCCAGGATCTGTATGAAAAAAATCCAATTATAAAAAAAAAATGCTACTTTTCATTTAACATTCAAATTTAGTGAATTGTCCATAATTTATTTTTTATATTCCTTGAAAATTTATTTGGAGGAAAAGATGGAATCTATTTAATTTTATTTAATTATGTCAAAAACAGTGTGTGACATGCTATGGGGAGAAGTTTATTTGAAGTTACATTTATGTCCAGAAGCAAAACAAGGGGCCATCTCAGCATTTGCTCGAGGATCAGGGAAACTGGATGAAAACCTGATCGAGATGGGGGTCATTGATCCAGAAGCTGAAGTACAATACTTGTTACAGGTTCTTTACAATTATACAATCCAAATGATATATAATACATTAAATGTCATTGTTAAAATTAATACTACTTTCTTTTTGGATGCTCGGTATAGTCTCTAATTGTATAGTAAAAATTGTGCAGCAGAAAAGATTTTACTTGGGGCTTAAACATTTGTATTGAATTTAATAGTTTAATGTCATCTGGCAAGGTGTTTAAAATAATGTACATGTATTATATGTGAATTTTTTGTAGTGAGCTGTTGATACTGTTACCTGATGAATATGATTACTATGTTGAGTACTGTAGTTATAGATAAATGTGTTTGCTGAAAATATATTCCCACCCTTAAGTAAGTCATTTTTGACAAAAACCACTGATTCATATACTAAGAGATAAGATAATGGTAAAATACCTCCATTAATAAAGAATCACATGGGTGAGATTTGCTTCTAATTCTTACAATTCTTTTTTGTAATCTAAAAGTCTGGGAGCTATAAGATGTATTTCCCCAGGATATTATGCCATATCTCAGGAGGGAATGAACATTCGTAAAATATACACAATGAGCAGTGTTCAATATAGATGGCTTTTTATCACAGTCTGTGTTGGAAACTTTTTTACCCTTCAGGGGAGTTCAGAGAAAAGAAATGAAAACAAACTGTTTTTGTAATATGACCATACCAGCATATGTTCTGCCAACCAGCCTTCTCTCTTTGCAATAGTAGAACCAATGCGAAGAGCGAAGCATTTCTTGCCTAATAGGGAGTTGCCTCCATAACCACTGCCATATGAAACAATTTCATTTTTCTCTGGCCTAAAACAAAAAAAAAGAGGAAATTTTAAAAATGCTTTATTTTGAATTATAAATTGTTTTAAAAACACATTTATAGAAATTTAATAATTTCTTTCATGGAGAAAGTAAGTCATACTAACCTGTGCAAAATGATAGTTTTCTCTGGATCACAAGGCCATCCTCTATATTCACTAGATGGTGAAGAGGCATTACCAACAGAATGCAAGCACTTTACAAATTCAGCACCATTGGCAAGAAGCTCGAGCACAGGCAGACCCATACGTGTCATAATCCTCATGGAACTCACAACATATGGTGAATCGGTGATTTCTATGCCAATCTTGGAAAGGGGTGAGCCCACAGGACCCATACTAAAAGGAACTATGTACATTGTGCGCCCTAGAAAGAAAGAAAAAAAAGTTCATTAAAGCATATCCAATAACCATGTTAGTATTATAAAACATACAATATATTCCTTCATCTCACTATTTTAATCCTATTTTCTTGGTGATACACTCTTTAAAAAATTGATATGAAGAAATATCTTCTCTAGAAAGATTAATTACCTCGCATACATCCAGGAAACCTCTGATGAACTGCTCTTTCCATGTCTTCAGGAGATATCCAGTTGCCCAAACTTCCCTTGATACCAGGCTTGGCATCAGGGATTGTATCCCTTCTGTTTGGAGTGGAGATGAAGGTCTTGCTCTCTACTCGTGCAACATCTGCAGGATTTGTTCTAGCTAACCAGCTAAAATAGATTGAAAAGACTTCAGTCATTTAAATATTCTTTACAATGAGTTTCAAGAATTTTGTTTGTTTTACAAAAGAAATAGGAAGATCATATTTGAAAATTACTTACCAGTTATCATACTTAGGAAGTGGTTGGATGGTTCCCTGAAGCTGCATCAAGTGAAGCAGTTGTGCATTTTCGTTTTCAGATCCATCACAGATGTGAATGTTTTCAGGTTGACAGAGTGTGACTGCTTCCTCCACAAAAGATCGAACCTGAACATGGCAAAGTTCAATTTACATACTCCACACTAACAAGAGAATTAAAAAGTTTTATTCAGCAATGTTATTTTTAGAGGACAAGCCTCTGGGAATTATTATTATTATTCTCTGAATGCTGACCTGGGGTGAAAGCATTTGGAGGTCGCCATTGACAATACTTGTGCCTCGGAGGTGTTTGTACAGCCCAACATTGGGCTGTGCCATCGTCTTGGCATATCGGGAAACCGTGGTGGCACATCTGTAACATAAAAAATGTCATTGTTAGAGAGAATCCTTTTATACAAAGTTTCATGGTAAGAACTTTTTAATTAAAAATTACATTTCACATTTCAATACAATTTAGGTTGTAAGATGAATAAAATATTTTTACCCACGGCTTAAATCTATGAAATATTGAATGCAAGAAATATAGAAATTTACATTTTCTTTATTATTATTATTTTTTAAATTTTGAACAGTGAATAAGAAACATCACCAAAGATGTTTCAGGTGCAAAATTGCCTTGGTTGACGTACACGATCTACATCTAGTGATATATTAGAATAAAACTGTTTTGACAAACTAAATGAACGACTGGAAAATCTGTCAAGAAATTTATCAAAAAGAGTTCCATCTAAAGACGGGATAAAATGACCGTTGCTTCAATTGTAAAAATTTCTGCGAGGCAATGTTTTGGGTGCAGAGTTCGCAACGAGTGAAACTTTGAGCTCTAGGCAGTAAGTGCTATACTTTTTTGCTGTCCTGGACAGAAGCCAAAATATTAGATTTCAGATAATGTTCAACGATATTCCCGCTTAAGTAACAGTGAAGATATGCGAATTAAAAACTCACTTCACAGTGAACGTGTGACCAAAACTGCTGATTTGATCTTTTGATGTGAATTTTTTTATCCCATTATAATGTAAAATTGTGATATATAAAAACAACAAAACAAAAGAAAACAGAAAAAATATCCATCATGGCTTCAATAGTATCTTAAGAATCAGTAAAGAAAAATTATCTTAAATAACGACACTGACATAAAAATACGCCTCAAAACCATTCACAACAACGGAACAGAACAACTGGATTGCCATGGACCTGATTCTTCCTGACGGCCACAGGAGAACAGCTGAATAAAAATAAAATTTGAGCAAAACAATTGTAAGATTACTCACGGTTGGTAACGGACTTTCTCGACTCCTTCAGGCATTTTGGCAAATGTGCTAAAAAGCTGACGGAGGAGAAGACGAGAGTTGATGGAAGGAATGGTGACGGATAGGAAGAACGACAGCGGCGGAGAAGAGCGGCGGCGATCAGCTGGTCACCATGGATGAGCGGCGGGCGCGGTTGGCGAGAGGACCTCTCTAGCACGAGGGCTAGCACGAAACGTGTCGATGGGACGCGGTGGCCACAATTTTATACGCTTCCATTGTCGGGGCTCGGTCTGCGCGGGCGGAGGGAGGGAGGGAGGGAGGGAGGGGGAGGGTCGAGGGTGCCCCCGGGTCCGGCGCCCGGCGGCGGGGAAGTGGAGAGGGGGAGGGGAGGGGGCTACGGTAGCGCCACGCTGCGGCGTGCCGGGCCGCGCCGATGAACAGCAGCTGGAGGACGGGGTGGAGGGAGAGGGGGAGGGGGGACTGCGCGGCGGCGCGGGTGCAGCCTCGCGCCCGGAGTCCCGGCTGGTGCAAGAGATCAAAGGTCTTGCTTCAGACCCCGCGCCGCGATACGTCAGCAGGGGGGGTTCGCGCGGATCGGCGGCCAATCGCCTGCCGCCGCCCCCTCCCCCTCCCCCTTCCCCTCCTCGCGCGCGCTTCCCCGCCGATCTTCGACTCGGGACACCGGCTGGACCGCGCGGGCAGTGTGCCTCTCGAGCGCGGAGGAGCCGAGCCATCTCGGGAGGAATGTTCTACGAACGCGCCGAAATCCCCATCTGTTTCAACTATGTTTTGTTCTTTCATTTAATTATACATCGATTTTTGACGTGGTCGATGACATTACGTTGTTATTACACCCCCTGCCTTATAAAATGAATATTTTTAATTAATTTGGAAACGTTCTTCTAAATGGGAATCGTGGTCTCAGAAATGCGCTTACCACTGTTAAAAAGATTCATTTTACAAGGCAAGAAGTGAAACAATGACCTAATGACATTGGCCACCTGAAAAAAGTCGAAGAGTTTAGTGAGAAAGTGATTGATTAATTAAGGAATACTCTGAGTTAATTACTCGTATAGTTACTTCTAACGTTTGATCAACCGGGACGCGGTTATACAATCGGGAGCTTTCACATAAAAAATTAAATAAAAAAGCGCTCGATTGGAAAACCGCGGACAGCTGATCAAACGTCAGAATTCACTATAATTGGAAACACAGAATACCTTCAGCTGCCAATTCAAATTCACATGGCCACATGCTGCTCTTCGTGAACGTCATAGAGAGATCTACAATAATGTCAATATGGAAGGCTCTTTGAGAAATGGGGACAAAGAGATAAGAAGACAACGTGGAGAATGGACGAGTTTATTGGTTACCTTTTCTTGATGGCAGGGGAAGTTTTGGTTTGTGAATTGCTTTTTCGGTTAGGGACTGCGTGTGGGAATCCATTTGGGAGTTTTGCGTTCCGCAAAATAATTACTGAGAGGTTAATCTATATTGTTACTTGATTTACAGAATGCGAAAAGTGAGCGTCTAGAGATGTGTTGTATTGTTTTGTAAAAAACGTTTCTTGTCCGCATTGTAAAGAATAACATAAGACGAGATATCCTGCTCGTCGAAACAGAACAAGTGTTTTCAAAATAAACACTGCCAGCTCAAGAACACGTAATGTAATTATTGAATTGTTTTCCTTCTTTTGGTCTCTTAACTTAGCGGTCGTTAGTTTTGTCCACAACAGTCGAGATAGAATTTCACGACTAACATGGGCATTCTTCTCACAAACAATAACATAGACCCGTAGTGTTTATTTGAAGTTGGTTTGAAAAGGTTTTGTACAGCAGTAGATCTAGTCATTCAGTAAGACCATTTCCACTGGCTACCACTCTCTATCAGCTGCTGCTATTTGTGTAAGAGATAAGATGAAGCGTGTTGGTTACCATTCATCTATGGAATCGCATGAGAAGTAACAGTTACACTTAAGGACTGTTTGCTGAAAAGCTATTGTGAAATAGCCTACTTACAAACATTGAACCCAATATCTACCAAAACCCATCTCATCCGGGAAGCACTCGGTGCGAATATACAATTAGTACATTTATCACACACACACACACGTATTCTTTATACAGTAATCGAGTGAACTCCGTCTGTCCGTAACTCACGTCTTCTCTTCCACTTTCGATCCACCAATCAAGGGAAATGAGGTGTCATTCTACGCGTCTTTTTGATTGATTAGTTGATTGATTGATTGGTGATTGCGGGTACGTGAACTGCTAGGGTCACTAGTCCCTTAAGCGTAGTACTCGTTTTTACGCGGAGGCGGCTGTCATCTTGCCTCGCTGGATGACGAGATCCGGCGCCGACCTACGTTGATTTGCGGGTACTTTCCCCAACCAGGTATCTCTCTCCAGCGCGGCATCGCCCCAGCCGGCCCAAGCCCAAGCTCCCGATGTGTGTGGTAGTGTAGAGCATGTGATTGTGTGTGTAAGTAACGGGTGAGAGTAGGACAAGAGGCCCGTTTGTTAAGGATTTGCTGACAAGCGAGTGGCGAAAATCCTAACACTGCCGTCGCAATTCGAATCCTAGGACTTCCCGGTCAGAGGCACTGCAGTGAAATCAGTAGGTGCCCTGAACTACTTTTACGTGTTTCTACGCGTCTTTGTCACCTGGTACGTACTGATCATTTTTTTTCATATCCGCCCAGAAGATTATAAGAAATTTCAATGAAAACGTGTCTTCAGTTTTTTTAAGCAACTGACACACCTTTTGGATGACTTTCGGCATCTATAGTGGTGATCAATAGCTCATACGATTCCTCTCAAAAAGACTAATCGATTGGCACAATTCTTAGTTGTTTCCCGGTAAGATATTCTGGAAGAACTATTTTTTTTAAAAAAACGGCATTTTTTATGGTTTTGTAGTATGCAGTATTGGATGAACCGTATGTAGGCATAGAATCGTGTAAAAGATGTTCTCAGGGGAGAGAAACAAGAGAGTTGTATGTTGTTCGAAGATAACACATGTTGAAAAAAAGAAACAAGAAAAAACAACTATATGATTTCGTAAATAAAATTTGTTCAAACAATTGGTGGTCCCGACAGATTCTTTGGACAAATGTATTTATTAAAATGCACTCTTACTCAGTAACATCGTCACAATTTGGATTTCTTTACGACTGCGGAACATATTCTCAGAGTGTAACTGCGTCCAACAAGGTGACGGGTAGGTGACAATTACATATGTATGATTTCAGTCAATGGCACATATCGGGGGGGGGGGGGGGGGAAGCTCAAGGAGCTCAGTACCGAGCTTTTCTACTTGGTAACAAAGGTCGTAATTCATTGGTGCCAAAAGAAGCCGTCTGGAGGAGACTTCTAGCGGCCGCTCTGATTGGTATTTTTCCGTGGTTTCATCTAACAGTATCAGGCGAAGCACGGAACAGAACCCTAACCAACGTGCCAAGGACCGCAAGCGATCATTCCTTCCATTTCTTAGACAGACCTACACTAACATGCACTACACGACCACACACGCCGGGAGACCAGTTGGGAGCTTAGAACGCATCCCGGTTGGGGCGGCGCGCCGCTGGTGGGAGGTATGTGGTTTGGGAAAAGCCTGCTAGGCGACCGTAGGTCAGTGCCGGATCTCGCCATCCAGCGGGGAAAGGCCACCGCCACCACCCGAGCGGGAAACATGAACTAAACTTACGGGAATAATGGCGTTGGTCGTCGGCAAGCCCGAAATCACCAATCACTCAATCGATACCAAAAGGAAGTGCAAGCAGCATCGTCAGTACAATAGCTACTTAAAATAGATATTTAAATATGCACTTTCAATGCAACTAAGTGAAATGCTGCAGAGGTGAAATGTGAATTACTATGGTCTCTTTCCGGCATTTGGATGAATCGCTATGAATTAATTCATCTGATTGACGATAATTAAATCTATTTTTGTAAAGAAACAAAAAAAATCAATTATTTGAATCGTGCAACGCTCAAATAAAACTTTTTAACGTGAAAATACACGCTGGAGGCGCCATGCTAAGCGAGTATTAATACTCTGCCACAATGGAAATAAACGCAGGACTCCACCTAACTGTCTCTCCTTTCGAAGAGCGAGCATTTTACAGAGAGCGGACCACGCCCAAAATAGCTCTTAGATATTCAAATTAGCTAGTTTTAAATCAATTTCATTTCCATGAAGAAAGGCTAAAGAAGATTTGTAAATTAATGCAATTAAAAGATCCACTTCAATTTCTATTTCTGGAGGTAATCTTAAAGAAATCTAGCTAATTGGAGACCTGCAGAACAATACAAGTGGCTTAAAACTAGCACCTGACCTAGGTTTCTACGCAGTAATTGTAATGCTTATATATTCTAATTATACCAAAACGAATTGGCATTTCCCAAATACCTCAAAATTGTAGTAGGCGCATCGAAGATATAATGTTAATCACGAAATAATAGTATTCGATGCAATTGTATTGCCCTTTACTGTATTTCGTGTTAGTAAGCGATGTTTATCGTGTGCCTCGGAGCATTATTATAGATTTCCATGGGCATGATAATTCTTTTAAGCGTACAACGTTGAACACAATTGTACTAGACGCGGGGAAGTGTCTTATTAACTGTAATTGGTATTGTCGTCAGTGTCTCGGGTCAATTAGAAACCATTACTATCTTTCCCAACGTTTTTTTAATAATATGTTAAAGATAAACAGGCTTGCGAAGGCTTTGCCGTCACCAGTTTACTATGCTCCTGGCGAAAGACGCGCATTCATTCTGTGACTTTCGCCTTCTTGACTCACAACTTCTTGACTAATGACGGACAAACTGTCGAAAACCGCTAACTTGTGAAGAAAAAAAACATACATAAAATATGTTTTCCTAACGTCCTGAAAATCCTGTTAATGAAACTGAAAATATTACTAAGATTAAATGCCATAAGAGTACGGTTGTTGGAAAATGATGTTGCGGTTTCTTTTTCGAGAACACAAGTGTAAGGCGTTTATTTTATCAGTGATCTGTGATGTTGGTTCATGATACACGTTTGGTTCGATAGTCCAGCTTTGTAGGAGAGCAGTTTCAATTCACTGCGTTCAAGGTCCCACGTGAGTCCAAGAGTGCAGCTCCCCTGGCTGCGCAGACAATGCATGTGCATTTGTCACTCGCACTTTTCTTTCAGAGGACTTCCGAAATCAGAAATTACAGATCACCGTCACATATTTCCGTAACTCAGCACGATTTTTTTCTTTGTACTTTTATCTTATTTTCAAACATTGTTGATGAAAGAGACAAGCTGGCGTCCTTGCGAATTTTTGGAACTGATTTATAATTCTTACATCAGATGTTTTCTCTCGCGGTCAAGTTAAGAAAAATGTCAGTGGTGTAGTCATAAGAATATACTTACGAGGCAGCTCTGATACTCCTTAATAGTTACCGCTTTGTAGCATTTGCAAACGCCGCTTAAATTTTGTCTCCTCAGTTTTAATATTCAAAAGTTAATACAATAACAAAGATAACAATAACAATAACAACAACAATAATAATAATAATAATAATAATAATAATAATAATAATAATATATTGATTTTGATGTGGTCGAGTGGAAGAACATGCATTTTCGGAGCCTCACTGCTAATAAAGATTACTTTATCTGATAAGCAATTATCAATCGTTCTCTGTTTATAAATCGCATATTTTAGGTATGGTTGTTAGGATATTTTTAAGGGGAAGGATGGCAAATTCCAAGTCCATTGTGGCCGGCATAAGTTCTCTAGAATCTACGCCTCTGCTTCTTGCTGAGATGGGTGTCACCGCGTTGGCAGTAAGCACCGTTAGAACGCGCCATTACGACAGTGATCAGGGAGAGTGATTGGTTTGAATGAACGCTTACGTAATGCAATATGAATGTTGTGTGAATGGGAAAAAATCTTATGAAGCATTAAAAAAGACAAAACAATGAACATCCACCAGTGGTATGAAAAATACACCTGTAGCTATTCACGTACACCAAAGAGTATGCCTCTAAATTTGAACCATTAGATTTAAATCAGCGTTAAATAAATTTTAATTCGTAATCGTAGTAAACACTCTTCGACTACTTTACTTAAGTTGATAAGCTGCAAGATTGAGCTGTACGTCACAAAATTAAAATAATAAATTGTCAGGTCTATGGCCATGACCCTCTCCCATGAAAATTGTGATAGGTGTCTCGTATCCCATAATAAATTCTTTTATTTCTGTAAACATGTTCTATACTTTATTTTCCCCTCTTTTAACACTTTGGGGAATTCTTACGTGACAAGCCATAAGGCAACCTGTAAATGGTTCAACCTAATATATAGGTATCATTGTGTAATGTGTTTTATTTATTTCCGAGTAAAAACGACATAAGTAGTAAAAAAAAGTCGAATTGAAAAAAGGGCTCAAGAATGTACTTGTCCCCCCCCCCCCCCCCGCTTGTTGAAGACCGCGCACCCCTATGGACGGGAGTAAAGAGAGAGAGTCGCCGTCGCTCGGCTCGTTTTGTTTGCAAACACGGGCGCGGGCGCTTCGTCCGTGTGCGGGGCGGGGCGGGGCGGGGCGAAATGCCAAGGCACAGGGGCGGGGAGCGAACGCCGGCCTTCGGGAGCAGCTGGGCGCCGCCGGGCGCGTTGCGTAACGGACCCCAGGCCCGCCCGCTCCCTAGGCCTACGCCGCTTGCCTTGCCATGTGCCGCGGCGTTACGCGGCCAACGCCTGTTCCGGTCTACTCTAAAGGCGGCTCCACACTCACGGTGTTCGGCAATGAGGGGGCCCAAACCCACCGGGAGAGGTGCTCAGGGCATCAACTGGAGTCCCTGCAGTGCCTCTGACCGGGAGGTCCTAGGTTCGAGTCCCGACAGCAGCAGGATTTTCGACGCTAGCTTCTCAGCTACGTTGAATTCAGCCGCTGTGTGAAGGAGAATTCTCGCTGCCGGCTGCTCTGATCGGTAGTTTTCCGTGGTTTCTCCTATCTATGCCCGGCGAAGGCCGGAGTAGTACCCTAACAAACGGCCACGGAACGAAAACGATATTTCTTTCCTCTTCATTGTCCTATCCTCACCCTTTACACACACACACTGACACTAACACGCACTACACTGCCACACATGCCGGGAGATAGGTCGGGAGCTTAGAATTTGTGCAGGCTGGGGCGATGCCCCGCTGCTTGGAGATACTCGGTTAGGAAAACCCCGCCAGCCAATATTAGGTCAGTGCCGGTTCTCACCATCCAGCGGGGGAAGACCAAAGACACCTCCCTAGGGGGAAACATGCACTACACTTATAGGAATAATGACCTTAGCAGTTGACGCGCCCGAAATCACTAACAATCAATCAGACGCCGAATCCCTTGTAGTGTGGATGAGTTGCTGACTATTTACCGAGGGACCAACATTCGATGCTTGACCTACTCACATCAAAGAAAGTGAACACTCGCCGAGCACATCAGCTGCTCAGGATGAGGCGGGCAGTAGGCGAATGTCGATTGTCTGGAGCCGCCGGCACCAGTCTCGGAGACGGACTGACCTTGCGTGAGTAGTAAGTTTGCACAGTCGTTCGATTACTTGTGAGCGTGGAGATAAATTCGGATTCCGCATATGAATATACGAGGGTAATAAAAAAATTAGTTGTGACAAATATATATATATATATATATATATATATATATATATATAATTTATTATACACTTGTTAATACTTTAAGGTTCAAATACACATGAAAATAAATTAACAATTACTGTATGTTAATATTTTTTTGTAATATACGGTTTCTACTCTGGACTTGTGAGATACGAATACTATAAATATTAATTACTGAGAAGCCTAAATGTAATTCTTAAATTCAAAGCGAGTGACGAAGTGTCGAGATGACTCTTACATTCTCCCCTTTACTTCACCTTTCACTCTATTTTTACTTTCGCCTGCCCTCTGCGCTCTCTCTCTCTCTCCAGTTCCTTCTACTAGGCCTCTTGTACCGCCAGAACGTAGCATATACTCCAAGTTTGTAAGTTCTCATTATTTTCTGATTGCTCTGATCCTCTGTGTTTTTTACATAACAATCTGCTTTTCACCTTCTCTTTGAAGACAAATGCCATTCAACTTTATTCCTTCTAGTTGAGATTCTCTACTAAATAGACACGTTTACTCTACCAGATGCAAGGGAGGTGGAGAATTAAATTTGACATCAATGGAATTTTAAGATTACGAAAGTGAATTGCGTCTCTTTCATTACATATATAAATGAGAGAAATTCTATGGATTGATTATTTTGGGTTTCTGGGCGTAACAACAACTATTCACTAGTCCCGTAAGAGTAGTGAATGTTACATATCGGGCGGTAGTGATGTTTGTCGCCCGTTGGTATGTGAGAACCGGCGCCGACCGAAACGTCAACTTACAGGGTTTTCCCTTTCAGGTATATCCGCCAGCGGAGCACCATCCCAGCCAGGAAAGCGTTAAGCATGTGGGTAGTATAATGCACGTGAGTGTGAGTGTGTAAGGAGAAAGGATAGAACAAAGAAAAGGAACGAACGATGGCACGGTTCGTGGCCCGTTTGTTCTGAAACTGTTCTCACATTCGTCTAGTATTGATTGGAGAACCAAACTACCGATTAGAGTAGCTGGCCGCTAGAATTCTCCTCCAGACAGCGGCTGAATTGAATGAGCTAGAATGTAGTAGCTAGTAATGACAATCAAATACTGTCAGGACTCGAACCTTAGGCCGTTGCCGTGTAATTATATGCAGGGCGCTCAGTACTAAGGCGTAGAGATGCGGTATCGATGCCAAAGTTTTCAAAACATCGATGTTGCTGTAAAACATTGATTTTTACACATCTTTGTATTGAAACCGATGTTTTTTTATGGCATCGATGTTTTGTGCTCTATATTTTTACATTTTAAGTTTTGTTGGTGGATAAAAAATTCCCGCAATCATAAATTATTTTGTAAAAGTTAAAATATAATCCCATATGAAGAGAAAATATTTCCCTTCTTGCCACGACCTTCTCCGTACCCCCTTGACATGACCCTGACCGCTTGAGATTTCACGATCAATTTTTAATTTGTTTTTATTATTTATTTACTATGTTTTGTCAGTTAAATCTTAATTATAAAAAATAATAAACAATGCCACTCTTAAATAATATGCTTTCAAACATCGATATGCTGTTGTCGATGTTGCATCCTTAGTTAGGGAGCGAACACGAATTAAACCAAACACTTGCTATTTAGCAATTTTATTGCAGATTTACGACCATTTCGTACTCTGTATGTTGCGATAGATTTCGCATTTTATCGCAAATTGAAAACCTTCAGAAATATACTGCACTGACCATCAAACACAAAATTACTCATTTTTTCAGCGTTTGGTATCATTTCGCATTTTTAGCAATTGCTAAAATCTACCATCTCCAATTCTTAACACCGATGTTGTTGTTTGGTTTTTTTTCGATGTTGCATAACTACAAGGTGTAGTTGTCCCTCTGACACTGCGGTCTTTGGCCATCGTGTATTTGCTAGCCGGCTCGCGCGGCGTGGCGACGGAAGACCGCCCTCCGGCCGTTGGGCAAACACGCTTATCTTTACGGCTGGCA
Organism: Gryllus longicercus; assembly: GCA_038098605.1. Taxonomy (NCBI): domain Eukaryota; kingdom Metazoa; phylum Arthropoda; class Insecta; order Orthoptera; family Gryllidae; genus Gryllus; species Gryllus longicercus. The sequence goes on from JAZDUA010000769.1 coordinate 396,644, forward strand.
TTCGCCTCTCCCAAAGCGCCACATAAAGGTGCCTTCGAGATACGCAGAATTCCCCGTGACATCTGAGTGGTCGTTTTGTGCGTCAGAGGGCGTAGCCGCAGGAAGGTTGCGCTTTGCGAAGCAGTTCTTACGCGCTGAATTGTATTTACACGCGGGGATTGTTTTTACTGCCTTGGAAGTGATGAACGGGAGCATCTCCCAAGTTCGGAACAAATTTTTCGTAATAAATACTTTCCCCAAACTAATTACTCATAAAATTGCTTTTTATAAGGCAAGGAGGAATACTCTGAATACCCTAAATATAAACTAGGCTAATTATCGGGCGTTACACACGTACTCACAGACCTTTTTTCACTATGAAGACGTTCACTGCTCACATGTGTGTTAATTTAAAATCCTGTGAGTAGCGTTACTTCAACCGCATATTGAATCTTCACAAGCAGATTCCTCTACTCGGGTCAACAGAGCACATACTGACCAAGGTCACGGTCGACTTAACCTCTCGGTCCTTCTGGTATTTCGGTACATGCGGTGTCTTCAAAACCTACTAGGAACGAAACTTTCTACCTGGTCGTGGCATAACTTCCCGACCATCTTCGGTCGGACGTAAATACTTGTAGCACGAATCAAGGAGGATGCATCGTTTGCGTAGGCAAACACTCGAAGTTATCTTGCTCCTACCGCGCCACGGCTTTCCTGACGACACACCGTCACGTTGTGTGACGTGTTGGAATGCAGGTGTCACTCTGTCCCTCTCTCTCTTTCTGTCTGTCTGTCTGTCTGTCTCTCTCTCTCTCTCTCTCTCGCACTTTCTCTACCTCTTTTCGTATTACATATAAGGGATTCATGCATTACACTCACATACTTTTAATCTGACCCTAAACCTGAATTCTGTTTATGAATCGGGGGTGGAGGGAAAGTTTTGTTTGAAATGAGGGGCCCCGCGAATCAACTTCCCAGGCCCCGGTTTTTCTCCGGCCGCCCCCATTGAACTTACTGGCATAGAAAAGAATAATGACTGTCTTTTAATTTAGTAATCGAATCGATTCGTTAAGGATCGATCCGATTCTCCGCGTGTTCTGCTGAAGACGTTGCTCTTTCGCGGGCGGCCGAGGGAGGCGGCGCAGGCGACGGCATCTGCCGCGACGTCACGCGGACTCCGCTCCGCCTTATCGCCCGCCTCCTCCTCCTCCTCCTCCCCCGCGCCCGCGCCCTCGCTCGCGCCCTCGCCGCCCCCCGCAGGTTAGAACCGCATCTGGCCCCTGCGGGCCGCACCGCACCGCACCGCGCCGCGACTAGTGATGCGACATCGACAGAAAAATATCCATGTTAGCAAACATCGATGTTCAAAATGAAGACACCGATGTTAAAAATACATAGACTAAAAATCATTGATGTTTTTCAACATCGATGTTTTTAGAGTGGATTAGTAACCACTAACACTCAATTCGTGAGAATTAAAATTTAATTTGATCGTGTTTGTGTTTATCAATTCGCCGAATAAGGGTGACTGGAATATAATGAAAGAAATTAATATAAAGAAAGGAAATACAAGGGCATGGAGGTCATCTCGGACGAGAGAGTTTGGTCGATGAAGGTCGTGCATATAGCGCTCCTTTGATTGTATTAAAAACCTCGACGTATATGTCGCATCCCTAGCCGCGACTCGGCGCTCCGTCGCAGCCTCGCCTCCAAGCCCCCGTCCTCGCCACGCGCCCCCCTGCAACTAGGCTAAGCCTACGGGCTGCGTTCGCCTGCCGAAAATGAGCGCCAAATGGATGATGGAAGAAGCGACAAGTTTAATAACTTTTGAAAATATAACCTTTTTTAGCTTGAACTGCCGTGGAAAACAGAAATATAATATAGTACTATAAAATAAATGTGTTGCAGGAAGACCAGAGGACACATAGAGAAGGGTGGTCTTCAACAAGATGGACAAGATTGGAAAATCGTGGAGGGAAATTTAAGCAACAGCGGGTAATCGAGTTAGATGCAAGTCTTTAATCGAGACCTGCGCTCCCCTGAGTAGCGGTAGCGAAGAAGACCACGACGACGACGACGAATGAAGGTCCAAGGTAAAATTTCCTTCGAGAACGGAATGTGCTCGAGTAGCTTAGAAGGGATGTTTTAATAGTAGAGCATTTTTAGGAAACATGTTTTAAATAAATAAAGGTATATAAAGTAGTTTATGCATCCGCCATCTAAGTAACACGGAGAGTCTATCGACTGTTCTTATACAGGCATTCTACAGCAGGGATTTCCAACCCTTTTACTTCATCGACCACTTTTAAGCAAATTGTTTTCTTCATCCACCCCCTTGTGTTTTCTCTATGATCCATAATTATGGCACAAAGAATTGCACACAAATGCATTAAATATAACATTTTCGCACATCAGTATTCTCATAAATATCTCGATTTTTCAACAATCAAAGACGCTTGCGCTTTTAGAAGTTGAATTTTTAATATTCATTGAAAAGGAATAGTTACAAAATATTAAGTGTTTTTTAAGAATTGGTCATTACATTTCTCCAATGGTAATGCGGGGGTATATCTTTGAGCGATAGAGTGAACGCATAGTTATAATTTCTTGAGTTTTCTAAACATCCTCATTCCCAAGGAGGAACAACGGATAAGAAAGAACAGCGAATTTGTAATTTATTATCATACGTTTGTAACTTTATATAAAAAAAACTGTTAAATAAGTTCATTAATATTTTTTTAATCAATAGGATCTTGATTATCCTGATCAGGCGGTAGCTCTTAATTGACCCCAATCGACATCTTAAACATTATTGACCCCCCTTAAACATTCCATCGACTCCCAGGGGGTCTATTCCGACCCCGTTGGAAAGCCCTGTTCTAAGGAAATGCTCTTCTGGCGGCCTGCTTCGTGTATTGCTCCTGCGGTTTTTACGGCCAGCAATGATTTTTATTAAAGGTAAAGCTGAAGTCCACAAAAGACCGTACAGTGATATGTAATCTCTTCGCTTGAGGCGAACATTACAGTCTCTGGCAAAACATTACAAGCTTTACTCTTTAAAATGCGGAAATATATACTGTAATCACAAGTACGTGGATGTTATTGTGGTAGTCAAGTTTATAATTAAATTTATAGCTGCGTATTTTCCACCAATTAATTTTTCTGAGTCAGGTAGGAAAAATTGCACGTTTTAATTGCGTTATCAATTTGACGACTCTGTAATTAAACGCACACACAAGTGCGAAGAATTCCAAAGCGTCATTATTAACAACCAAAATATACAATCTGACGCACTATAATTTTACTTATTTTTAATTTTCCTCTCTGAACTTAGTATGGGAGGAAATTATTGGAATCACCTCAACAATACGATCTCGAATTTGCGATCGTAAATCCGTGCTTAAAGTTCCGTTGAGCTATAACTTCTCTTTCATGTCAGCATTATGATCTGTTAGTGCTGTTTCAAAGATGGGTAAGATTAAAGGTGGAGAGAAGATACAATTGTATACCCAACAATCGGGATGGCAATATGTATAGATGGGAGGAGGGATCACGGATCACATATATATCAGATTATAAGCTTTGTAACTTGGTAATTACATCAGGAAGATCTAGTGACGTTCCAGAGATCATTACGGTATTTTAATATTAGATAGTACTTTACATGAAGACCCTGTAACATTTTAAAAAGTTTCTGAAAAATCGCCGCGATGTTTGTCTATAAATTTGATTGCTCGAATAGAACAAAGTGCATAAGATACGTATATGGTAAAGTTTCAATTTTCATTAAACCCTTTGCAATTTTGAAAATTGCAAAAGTTCAAATATATTTTCGAATATAACCTACACTTCCAGTATTGCAGCCCGATGCCTTTCTCAATGGAATTCATCCCACGATTCTAGATCTTTAAATGATATCATGCACTTAAATAAGTGAACAATAAGAGAGAAAAGTCTCAGTAAGTCGGCATCCATTCTGGTTTACATACAAATATGGATATTCACTAAAATGAGTTTGTCACCACTCTTTAAGGGACTAGTCATAACAGTACGTGAAGTCCAAGTAATAGAATTCGAATCTACAGCTGATTTATAAATGCCGAGGAAATAATTAATACGTTTTATGTTTGCGTTATATTCTCGGTCAGAAATGAACGAGCGATGCTGAAACGTAGCCAGAAATGTCGAAATCTTTAGAGTTTGGTTTGACAGACATATGACGAAGACGGAAGTTCACATCAACACATTTCTGAATTCTTGGAACGTGATAAGAAAGGACACATATATCGATTGATCAAAATGTGACTCACCATTCTAGATCTGCTTGTGTAAATTTTTATTTCCACATAATTTCTTGAAGGAAAAAATAATTTAGTAATCACCAAAAGGCAATAATTTTCATATAAAAGGTAAACCAAAATGTTTTACAATGTTGTTAGTTTTCCTCTGTTATGTACTAGTTGATGAAGAGGCTAAATCCACATGACGAAATTGTTCTAGGCTCTTTTGGTAGAGTTATTAAAATAGTTTTCAAAAGTAGTGTAGCGCACTTCTATTCTGAAAGAACTGATGGGTAAAACAATTGTACTTTAATATATTAACATTTTATTTCCGTAAATTTCCGTTGTAAAAACAAGCATGTGTAGAGCTGCATAGTCATTAAGTCTCTGTCTCGCTATTTTTCAACAAATAAAATTAATTTTTACATTTATTCATTAAGTTTTTAATTTTTTAACTTTATAAAATCTAATAAATTAATCAAATACAAACTCTAAAATGAAATACTTGAAAAATTCTAAAATTTTCCAAAAACTACAAAAAAAATTAAAATTATACTTGTGTATCTACAATGTAATGGGCGAATTAGAGCAATGTCAATATCTCTTACCTCGGCCCAAAAATAAGTTTCAAAAATTTAAAAATACGGTGAAAATTGATTTACAGGTAAAAGGTTTATTGGATAAGGGATCCAGAAAGTTACTTGACCCTTCACGTTTTAAGCTACGCACACCTATGCTTCAGGTAAAAATATTCCTAACTGGAATCTTGGAGGCTGTAAACCCTCAGAATGTGTGCTGATAATCACTCACCCGTTGTGTTCTGTGAAGAGGGGGTATCTCGGGGTGAAGATGCAGCTGGCCGAAGTCCCCATGCCGATCTGAGCACCGAGCGATCGCGTGGGCGGGGTCCGCGAGCGTTCGCGAGGCACTGGGTCTGAGAGGCCGTTCTGCCGAGGAAGAGCGCTGTGTTTTGCTTCGTGTCGATTTTGCGCAAACTACTCCCAAACAATACGAGGAAATTAATACGACCTCAAACTCTTCCTTCTCTCGCGGTGAGTCACCGCTTCTCGCCCGCAAATTCCTCTCTTTCCGCTCGCGTTTCTTACCTGTATACAATGAATTCTCCAATTGCAATTTTGCAATGTGTGGAGTGCTTCATTCACCACCGACGCCGACGCAAAAGAAAAAACTGTATTACTAACTATTCATGACCTGAACGATTCATGTCTACATCATTCATTTTTTGCCTTCTGTGCAATTTCCTTTGTGTTTTTTAGCCTTTGTTACAGATGAACAAATTGAAAGTTGAACAAGAGATTAAAAGAAAGAAACAAAATTGAAGAAGAGAAATGAGCCAAGCCGACATTTTGGTTACTAAAATTAAACGATAACGTCAGAATCTATTCAGAAACGGATTTCATCAATTCGCAGGTCAGAGAAATCATTGGACCTCCTTCGAAAGCGAAAATAGCAATTGTGCTTTGTGCTTGGAGCCAAAACACAAATAATCTCGAAATCTGAAGAGTCAAGTCGTATACTCATATGTACTGTTCTCTTAATATCTCACAAGTACAGTTGCAGTTTGGCACCGCAGTTCACCTACACAATGTGCAAGGTCAAAAGAGTAAAATCAAATTGAAAAAGTGAAAAGTAGATTTCCAGGTAGACCTCTTACGGTTCTCCTCTCATTTTTTAAGGTTCTTAATGACCGGATTCTCTCCATATTTTTGAGTGTTCGAGGCATTAAATGAAGCAATTCCCTCAAAGCTCTTCCTTCAGAAAATGCACTACACTCTTGAGGGAAATTGTGGCATTCCTTAGGGAATTGATTGACCGGGAGAGGTACTCAGGGCATCAACTGGTGTCACTGCAGTGCCTCTGACCGGGAGGTCCTAGGTTCACGTCCCGACAGCAGCAGGATTTTCGACGCTAGCTTCTCAGCTACGTTGAATTCAGCCGCTGTGTGAAGGAGAATTCTCGCTGCCGGCTGCTCTGATCGGTAGTTTTCCGTGGTTTCTCCTACCAACATCAGGCGAATGCCAGAGAAGTACCCTAACAAACAGGACATGGACTGCGCGCGGTCTTTCCTTCCCATTACTTGTTCTATTTACTCCTTCCATACATTTACACTAACGCTAACACGCGCTACTCTACCACATTTGCCGGGAGACCGGTCGGGAGCTTGTCCCGGCTGGGGCGGAGCCCCTCTAATGGGAGGAGATACTTGGATAGAGAAAACCCTACTAACCGGCGGTAGGACGGCGCCGGATGTCGCCATCCAATGGGGCAAGATCATCGCGAGCAAAACATCTGCACTACACTTACGTGACAAGTGCTTTTTTATATTTTTTTAGCAGTTGGCGCGACCGGAATCACTATTAATGAATCAATCTTAGGGAATCGATGTGTGCGTCGAAGCGTGTCGCAACATCGGCCCTCTGCTTCCTCCCACGCAACTCATCAGGGCGAGCGCGGAAGCCAAACGCTGCTGCTGGGACCGCGGACACGCGCACTCGCCCGAGGCCCTTCCACCATGACAACCGCCCGCGCCGCCAGAGGTTGGAACTTTTTTCCCCTCTCCAGTGTCCTTGGCGACGCAGTGATTTATTTACATCAGAGAAAGTACAAATGTGCGCTTTGAATTGTTATGTTTTTATTTATTTATTTATTTATTTATTTATTTATTTATTTATTTATTTATTTATTTATTTATTTATTTATTTATTTATTTATTTATTTATTTATTTATTTATTTATTTATTTATTTATTTATTTATTTATTTATTTATTTATTTATTTATTTATTTATTTATTTATTTATTTATTTATTTATTTATTTATTTATTTATTTATTTATTTATTTATTTATTTTTGAACTTGCACAGTGTCTGTTTGTAGTGTATTTGAGAGAGAGTGTATTCGCAGTTGCATCTAACTGTCGAACTCAGACAAGCATATTTATTCTTAAACAAAGAATCATCTAATCTACCAAAACAAGGGAGTTGCAAATAAACAAAACACGAGAAGCTGGCGCTCAGAACCAACGTCTGTAGAGGCGTTTCGAGAATATCCAGATATTCGCAAGGTTTATACAGAGAATCCGCATAAATAATACTGTAATGGAAGCCTTTAGAACTCAAACGTGAAAGATATGATGAAATGTTAAATTCTGAATTAAAAAGTAAAATATTAAAGCTTAAATTCCTGATTTAGAAGCGTTTTGCAACACATGCATAATATTTATACAATGAAACTGCAATTCGTCATTTCTCTACGAAATTATTTATTTTGACACCTCATTAGAGAGTTTGTGCACCCTCGAACGTTAAAGCACTATCGTTCTTCTGCGCAGGCGCAGAGTTTTGCATAGTTTTCGTGTATCTGCGCATGAGCAGAAGATCGATAGTGCTGCCCACCATTGCTTACACAAACTTCCTATTTATAGAGATTGATTGGGTGTAAGTGCGGCAAAACGAATCTATTTCACAGAATATATACAAGCTTACCAGTCAAAGAATCCTTAGAGGTGAAACCCCCTCCTTTTAAAAAAAAGAGTTCACTTTGACATCGCAGTTGGAGGTACCGAGAAAAAGTCGAACCTCCAAAAGGAAAGAGAAGGGCGCAGACAGACGTGAGAAATGTCACTCATGCAACTCGAGGCTTTTGGTCTTGAAAATCGGGTTTTTAGGCCCTCGGACGCGAGTTCTCATGTCATGCACGACCCATGTCGAGAAACAGGCCGTTAAGCGGCAGTGTGTTGCGGGATTGTGTTTCAGACGCGTATTTTATTTATTTTTATTTTTATTATTATTATTACTACTATTATTGTTTATACTACTATTATTATTGTTATTACTATTATTATTATTACTGTTATTATTATTATTATTACTATTATATTCGTAAGAAGGGAGAGTGCTATTCGTCACCTGTCGGTAAAATTCATTTTTTTTCTCAGTGCATTTGTTAACATTTGTTCGGTATGGGTGCAACAGAAGACCATTATAAATACTACGGGAATAATATGCAAATGACGATTGCAATTTGTTACCCGCTAACTAGAGAGGTTGTGTTTTATAGTGTTAATTTTGTATTCACTTTTTTGTAGGTTAAACAATTTTTTTTAGATTTATTAATGTTTGTAAACCTTTTATGATTTCCGTTTACTTAGTTTTTCCTTATGATCTACTACGCATTAAGAAAAATAAATTGTAATAACATTAATTTTCATTGTTACTGAATTAACGTTGACTCGCCAATTAATTTCGATTTTTGGAAGGGATTGGCAAGGCGAAAAAGGTTATAAGCTAAAGCTACGCCAGTGCTAGGCAATCTGTTCTCCGGGCGAGATGTGTGGGGACCAGTACGCCCCACCCCCCTCCCCCGCGTTCGGCTGGCCTGCCTCTTGCATGGAAGCGGCGTGGTCTCGACACATCTGGACGCCACGAGGCAAGGAAGGCATCGTGAATTCGACTGGCCGGGCGCTTCATTAATGTTTTTCGTAGTCCAGTTATGTAAATAGAATTGATATCTGTTCCTAGAATATTGATTTCATAAAGCTAGGCTGTTTCTCAGCCGATCCCTTTCTGTCGAGAGTACATCTGCCTCCTACATTTGTCAGTTCCAACGGTGAATGAAATGGGAGAGATTACGAAACAATCGAGGGGCTTTGGCGAGATACCTGCTCTCTCCAGTGGGGTCGCGAGTATTAGAACGGAATATTCCATTCCAGTATTTACCGGATAGCACTCCAAGGAGTACTTCAAATACGGCTATCAAACCAAGCCGCCGTCTTCCAGATGCATCGCCTCTTAAAAATTCCACACGCAAACACACGCAGAGATAAGAAGAAAATTTCACAGCATAACAAGTCACACCACTATGCCCAACCATATTTCGGAGTTTTAGAACATACCTGAACGCTGCTCAACTGCTTTCTCCCTAGCTTCTGGCTTACGGAACAAGGAGAAAGCAATTCAGCAGCGTGATCACGAAAGCTTTCAATTAATACCCCAAAAAGGAAGGAAGCGGGAAGTCCATCGACAGGTGCGCCAATTCAAGACAAAAACAGAGTTTCATTTTGATCGTTTTATTAAAATGTAGACATCTCAGGAGCAGACGAGGTGATTTTGAGAACCGATTTAAAGTAAAATTAGATTTTATCTACAAGTATATTCAGCAATGGAACAAGAATATCCAAAGGCATTCTGTACAACAATTAGTCCTTCAAGGCGAATAAATGTATTAACAACCCATCGTGTCCCTTGAAGAGGGAATGCTTGTTCCCTTCGACGTTTGCAGGCGATGGGAGGAAGGATCCAGGCGTACGGCGACCCGGTCCGAATTGAGGGGGAGGGGGTGACAGAAAGGAAAGCCCCTCAGTGCAGCTCACTAGTCCGCTTGCCCGCTTCCCGTGTTCGATTCTCGATCAGGGCAGATTATAGTGTGCGCTTTCCTTGCAATGCCCCAGTATCTGTCGCTGTGTGACGATGAGAAAAGTTCACTTCTCAGGTTGAAAAGACCGGAATACGACGTAAGGGATGCACATGTGCTAACCACACGTACCCCTTTAAACCATGTCCGCGAAAAGGTCTTGGCTCCCTCAGGAGCTGTTGTAGCAGTACAGACAGACAGAGAGGCGGACGGGCGGACGGACAGACAGGGAATGAGAGGAAATAGAGCGCGTGGCCCGTGGCCAGTTGTACTGCACCGTAGCCAGTGAGCTGTTTCAGCATTCGCCTGGAAGTATTTAGGAGAGAATTGAGAATCTACGGATAAAGGAAGTGGGTATATGATTTCAATTCTGCGAGGTGCTACTAACTCGCTAGTGTTTAACACATTAACAACATTTTCAGCGTCTGATTGACAATAATATCAATTCTGCGACGACCCAGCCGTAGGTCCTCTCGAAAAATATCACCTTTACCTTACAATCGTATCTGTTGATGCTGATGTAATATTTTTAAAATAATATAATGTGAGACTACATGCACATTGGGTATTTAGGGAATAAATTACAAAAGTTTCTTATCCATTTTAATCGAATGTTTTCTTGAGTGTTATTATTGTTTATTTCCATATTTAAAAAACGTGATTTGTGCCCACTGTCAGTGCCTTGAAGGTTTGCACCGGACCAGCAATGACGAAATGAAAGCCTGCAAGAGTTGATAATAAATATTATTGATTTTCCAAGAAAGAAAGAAAGATTAGATAACTTTGTGGGTTCATTTTGTATTGTAGATACGATAAATTAATTTGTCAAGATAAATTGTATTATTCTCAATATAATTACAACTTCATCTTTTTTTACCAAATACAAATGAAGAATACATATCTACACACATATTGAATAGAAATAATCGGGGAACATCAAAATATCAGTATATGTAAATTAACAGGTCTTCTATAGTATCAAAACATTAAATCAAGATTTTTTCCACAGAGAGTAATTATTATTATTATTATTATTATTATTATTATTATTATTATCATTATCATTATTATTATTATAACCATTATAATAATAAATATCGAAGAATTATGGGCTAGTAAAGAACTTTTCCAGTTAATGCCAGAGGAAACATCTCGACCAACGAAATTTAGGAGAACATTGCTTTTTCGCGGCGCGTGTGGAGAGCGACGTCAGCGTGACGGAGCTGCAAAGGGCAGTGGGGGCAACTTAATTGCCTGAATGGCTCATTAGCGTTTGGGGCGGGCGCGTGGAGTTATCGGGCCGGATGCTCGCGGGGCTCGTCCCCCGCCCCCGCCCCTGGGCCTTGGCTCACGGGGCGAGGCCGCGCGGGGGCGGGGACGGGGGCGCAGCGGCGTCGGGTCTCGCAACGTGACCGACGCGACAGTTTCGTGACACATTTCTTCCTAATAGATTTCTTGACGTTTCGAGCCTTCAATTTGATGGCATCTGGGTCTGGGGTGACCTCCTTACTCGTAATTAGATGATAAGGTAACATTATAACCTCCTTTTTTCTGTTAAATAGTGAGTGGATATTAAGGTATGACGGTAGAAAATTATTAAGGCATTCACACTTTTTCATTTAACCATATCACCTTCAAACGGCGCAAGAAATTTTAGATTAACTTTTCACTACCATTGCGTAATTTAAACAGTGTTTTCATATTTAATGTACTATAATGTAGTACAATCTACAATCCACACAAGGTATATACCACTTTTAAACACACAATGCTTAATATTGTAGTAATGTTTTCCAAGTACTGCTTTTTCTACACAACACATAATTATTAACGTACACTTGTAAACTCAGATGTCCTTCAAATACACAAAACGGATATTGGGGGGGGGGGGGTGGAAGAAAAAGAAAACAGGAATCTTTGGAAAGTGGGTGTGTATGACGTAAGTGAATAGGATTTACGCAATTCAGCTATGTTTCACTGCACTTAAGTTGAAGTTTAAAAAAAAATCATACATGTTATAAAGACTATAAACTTCAGTTTTACGAGAACAAAAACCGAATGCAAGTTTTTTATAAACGGTTAATTGCATTTTCAGTATCAATTATGAGGCGCCTTTTAGCGCTAGAGAGGGCATACTGCGAAGTATTGCATGACGATTACATTCCATTTCTCGTCTTCTTAAGTCCGATTGTCGCAACGATATGTAACTTCTTTAAGCGTATCGGGCTTTAGTATGAAACGTCAAATATGTTAGAAACGTTTATTGCAGAAACTTGATGAATGAAATCGCAGTCAATTTTGAATATGCTCTTTGAATGAATTTGTACCGATTCTAAGATCCATTTACATTAAAAGAAAACACTGCTGATAAAATACCAAACAGGCTCTATCAACTGGAGATCAATCAATCTACACATTAGCACCTTATATAATGAAATCCAAAATATATTTTATTAAATGAAGACAAACACCTAAGATGTCCATAGTTTCAACTGTTAGAACGCATGTCTTCAGTTGGTTTCCTTTAGCCTTTTCGTTGTTGGGATTTAGGTCTTCTTTTCCTCGTAGAATGTTAAGTAGAAGTCCCAAAAGCGGAATCTGTGAGTCAATACTGAACGACAGATCACTTGATTAGTGATTCAGTTTCACTAATGAGAAGGAGTCAGCGGATTCAAACAATAAATGGAGCAAATGGTTAAAATGTTTATGACATGCGTTGATTTCACGTGCGTATGATGTGATCGTGTTTATTAGAAAATAAGTTTGTTTGCGGCATGTATCATAATAATATACAAAGATGAAGAGTCGGGTAAAACTAAGAGGAAGTAACTGTCAAATATTTGTTTCAGAAACTAAAATAATCTCAAGTGTATAATATATGTAATATAGAGTTGAGAAGCCAAATTTAGCTACAATTCATTCGAATTGTTAAGTTGGAGAAATACAATATTATTGTAACTCGTTGCTTACATTCGGTTTAAATCCAAAGGCGACACCGAATACCCTGGTCTCTATCCAAATCTGCCGAAGACGGACGTATAGTTCTGACGACTGCAAACTGAAGTGAGCCTTCCCGTCTTTGAGGCCTAATACGTGAGGCTTAACAGCTTACTTAACAACGAATAATCGATTATTAATAAGTTGGGAGATTTTAGGCAATTAAATTGGAGGTAATGTGCCAGGAGTCAATCTAGGCACGGTTGAGGCACGCTGTTTACAAACTTTTATGTTTCAATACAGAAATCCGTTTTTAAAAAACATTTCGATTGTGATGAATGATACTTAATTATTTTACCTGCAATTTAAAATACTTCGTTTGCCAATACAACACACTTAAAATAATTGACAGCACTCGTGCATGGAAACTGGTAGTTACCTTCACTGTATTGATGAGGAAGAGTTACTTTGAGGTGCACGTACCAAAAAGAATGGGCACTGCAAAATTTGAAACATTTGGGCACTGCAAAATGAACAAAGCACTGGGATGACATCGACATGACTAATCCCTCGCATATTGATAATGATACCAAGAGGTTATACTTTTAAGTTTCAATGAATTCCTACTAAAACTAGTTGTGCATCAACCGCTCATACTTTCTTGCTTTTAAAACAAAAAATCTTTAAAAAAAATTAAAAAATTGCCTATATTTCACGAACAATTTCGCGAAAAGTACTCATATTGTCGAAAAATTGAACATGACCTTACTTCAAAATCTATCTTTACGACACAGATTTCATTCATGTTAGTTGTAGCAAGACTCTTTTGAACTTCTGCAATTTTCGAAAAATCAGGGTTTTTAACGTATATGAGACCTGCACCATTCTCTTAAACGTCCTTCAGACTATCCAACAACAAAATGTAATCAAAAACTGTGAAGCCATTTTTTTAAAAACTTTGAAAATGGGTGTTCATGTAAAGTACTTCCCAAAATTAAAATATGAGTTTAAAACTCAAGAGGCAGCGACATCAGCCAGATCGATTGACGAATATCAATTTTGGAGAAAAACTGTACAATTACAATCATGAAGATATGTTTTCCCCTAATGAAATCTGTTCCTTGAAGATAGATTTTGAAAAACGGTCATGTGGAATGTTTTGGAAATTTGAGTTCGTTTCGCGTAATTGTGTGTCAAAGTACGGGCGAGAAAGTAGATGATGTTTTAGTACCACTAGATTATTTTATGATCATATTGGCAGAATACGAATCGAAAGTCAGACCAGTGTTTCAAAACCCAATTTATTTTTATACAACTGCAGCAGCCGCTGGAACAGTACGCCCGAATGAAACGCAAATTTCCGTAAGTAGAATGGATTATGGAGTGTCCTCATCAATGATAAAAAGCGATAAACTGTAATCATGTGGAGCTCGAAGTTGTCCCATGCTCTAATCAGCAGAAGGCAGAGATAAAACTGACAGCACCTCATATAGCAATGGAAATCTATTATCAATTTGACATTAGGCTCTGCAGAAGATGAATTTCCTGAAGATAAAATAAAAAAATGTTTTTATTTTCAACTCATGTATTTTGTTTTATAAGATAAAAACGAAAATACAAATAATAATATTCTGTTGACTGGACATGTTTAAGAAGACATACAATACGACCAAAAGTCAAAATAAATATTAATAGAATACACACAAAACAGGTATTTGAAAGTGAGTAGTTACCTATTACGTATGTGAAATTATAAATATAATAAACATTATAATTTAAACTTAAGAATAAATTTAGAGATCAACGTTTCCCACGAATATGTAAACATTCAAAAATGTAGTAATACTTCAGAGAATTAGATTAATACGTTGCAGTAAAATTTGTCAACTACGTATCTTTCGACGCGTTTAGAGAGACAAAACTTCCTAGAACTGCCATCGTACTTTTGTGAATGTCATCGTTGTCTTACATAAAAGAGGAATCTCCTGACATGGTTTAACGACGTATTGGACAGTTGCCATTCGAACTACGCCCTCGTTCTACCAAATCAGTTCAGGAGGCAGGAAATGAAGTCGACGAATATTAAACTGGTTATTAAACAAATTATAATTTTCAGCATTTAAATATTTTAGCATAATTAATGTATTACTAATTTAAAGATTAAGTTATAAAATGTTTTAAAAAAATCATTTCAGGAACCGTAAATGAGTCTTATGTACAAAGAATCTCCAGGTTCCAATTTTTTAAACAAGTTTTTTGTGCAAAATCATGAACGTAAGGTATTTACTCTTGAACAGTGGATATTGCCTAAATATTTCTATTACTGTAGTGGACGCTTTGCATGTATTTTTTGTATGATTTCCTACTATATGTGATATGTAGGTTGGATTTTACCACCGCTACAATTACACAATTTCTCTTAAATGGAATTACTTCTCTGCTTAAAAATCTTTCAAGGATTTTTACTAAGTTGTGAATTAGTTTATAATCTCTCTAAGATTTCGATGGATGAAACTTTTCCGTACAATTCACTTCAAAATGCATTATAAGATTTGCATGTTTGTGTGTAAGATAAGATAACTGATCCTTTGAACATGTGGCCAATTATACATGCTATAATAATGTGTTCTCTGACAAGTAAAACCATAATTGATGCAAATATGGATATTCAGAAAGCGAGTGTGTTAGTTCTTTTACTGAAAAATGTATTGTTGTGTCAAAAACTTTCACTCTCGACTACGAAAGGATAAGATTCTGTCAGCACGGTACAAGTGTTGTCAAATAACAACTCCTTCCATTATACTAATAACCTTAATTATCCCTGGAATAATACACAGTTTGTATGTTCAATTTCAGACATAGAATTGTGTCCATAATTCAAGTGGTAACACGAGATTTTTTTCTAGTATTGATACTCGTACAAAAATTAAAACCGAAAGGAAAAATGTCTCGTTTTCTGAAATCATCCATAAGAAAATATATCAAAACATCTCTATAAAACGTTTTTATGAAGTACTTTAATCTTGTATTTTAGCAGCCTCTCATCAACTGTGCCAGAGGCGAAAGCCAAAGGCGAGGTCAAATGACCCGAAAGTAATATTTCTGACATTTTAACAGTTACTAGTGATGCGACATCCATAACAAAACATTGATGTTAGCAAACATTGATGTTCAAATTAAGACATCGATGTTAAAAATACATCGACTAAAAACTCTCGATGGTTTAGACTGCATTAGTAACATTTAATATTACATTCGTTTGCATTGTAATTTAATTTGACAGTGTTCGTGTTTATCAATTCGCCTAATATGAATACGTGAAGAAGGGGCAGACCTTCCACCTACAGGATATTTGTTGCCAAATCTCAATGAGCGAAATGAATATGAAGAAAGAGCAAATACAACGGCATGGAGGTCAATTCGGGTGAGTGTGTTTGGTCGATAAAAGGAGTGTAAACAGCGTTTCTTTGATTCCAACACCCGTATAACAGTGCTACATCAGTTATGATTTCATATTTTAACTTTTACAGTATTGAAATCATGGAAATTTTTCATTCAGAAACAACATATCGGAAAAGAAAGACACATCGATCACAAAACATCGCTGTTAATACATCCATATTTTAAACATCGATGATTCTACAAAAACATAGATGGCGCATCCCTAACAGTTACACTAAATATTTCATCATCGCCAGCCAGACTGATCCGAGGAATAGTAAACACAACTGAGACAGCATGCAAATGGGCAGTGAGATACCTCGTATTTTAAGGGTCTTGAGATATTTCACCAGATTCCAAAAGATCAATGTTTCGTTGTGGAAAACAACGATACACTGATCTTTTGGAATCTGGTGAAATATCTCAATATTCTTAAAATATCCCAGTGGGGGTTGTCCATAAATTACGTAACGCTAAAGACAGGGGAAATATCTGAGGCAGCATTACCCTAAGTTACATAGGGGTAGGGTGGTCTTTGTGTTACGTAACATTTATATTTATTTTTTTACATTTTTCTACATTTGCTGAAATAATTCTTTTTATTAGTTGTATACCAAAGTTATTAGTTGTAAATTGTCAGAATAAATGGAAATATTTTTTTAAATTTTTTTATCTGTAAGATTACGAAGAAAATATTCAAAACTGATATGAAGTATATTCCATTTAAATTGGTGCTGTATGCTCTTGCTCTTGCATCATCCAAGACGGCGTGTGCATAGCTTCTCGCCCAAGCATTCTTCCTTCGCTCATAACGTGCCCCAATCTTATTGTTAGGTGCAACCAGCATCGCCAACTAACTTGTAAAATTAATTATTGTTATTTACTTTAATACACAAAACAAGTAAAATAAATAGTTTTCCTGTGCTATAATTTATTTTCACTTCTTACATTTACAAAGGAGGGGGTGTCGCAAGCATTATGTAATTATTTAGGGGGTTCAGGCGTGCGTTATGGGTGCGTTACAAGGGGGAGGGGGTATTGAAATTTGCGTTACGTAATTTATGGATAGTCCCTTGGCCATAAATTACGTTAGCTCTTCGTCACTCATGCAGTTTATCGAATACGTCCTCGCTGTTTAACTCTCACAAAATATCACGAAGAAACACTAAAATTTTAATATGAGTTTGAAGCATGACAATTTGACCATGTTCTTATTGCTCACGCACTCACCTTCTTCGTTGTCGCAGGCCTTCGCCAACCCGATGCATCAAAATCTGAAGAATCAATTGTCGCGAAATCTCCTAGTTTGTGTGAGCTATGTATGAATACAGAGAGAAAAAGTACAGACTCCTCAACCCTCCAAAGTATTACAATTATTTGATGTTATTAATTTTTATTTTACGCGTGGTATTAAATACGGGAAGACGGCGAAAAAGCCGCAATACCGCAGGCAGACTGCCAACGAGGCAGTTATCCGGGCCAAGCGTTGCCAAGGTGAAATTGAGGTGTGATGGTGTGGTGAGTACTGGAATGAGATGCGGGAGCAAAAGAAGAACCAGAAGGATTCTCAGGCGAACTCGCGTTGCCCGCCACAAAACTCTCACGGATCGAGCAGCTCAACTAAAGACACTGCAGTCCCTCTGACCGGGAGGTCCCAGGTTCGAGTCCCGACGGTGACAGACTTTAGACACTAGCTTGTTAGGTCGAATCCAGGCGCTGTCTGGAGGAGAATTCTAGCGACCGGCTGCTCTGATCGGTAGTTTTCTGTGGTTTCTCCGATCAACACCTGGAGAATGCCGGAGCTGTACTCTAACAAACGGGCCACGGACGACGCGCGATCTCACCTTCCTCCTCCTTGTCCTATCCTCACCCGTTACACACACACACACACACACACACACACGCACGCACGCACTACACTAACACACACATGCCGCGATACCGTTCGGGAGCTTAGAGCTTGTCCCGGCCGGGTTGGGGTCCAGATGGTTGAAGATACCTGGATGGGGAAAACCCCGCTAGCCGACGGTAGGTCGGCGCCGAATCTCGCCATACAGCGGGGAAAGATCACAGCTACAGCCAGAGCAACACACCTGCACTACGCTTACGGGACTAACGACCCCGTGAGTTGACGTGCCAGAAATCACTAAAACAATCAATCAAACAATAAATCGAGCAGAATTTGAATTAGAGATAGTAAACAAGCGCGCTGGCAGCTACGCGGCGAATTACCCCAGGATGCGTATGTCACTAACGACATCTGAATCTGGCTAATTTGAGAAAAAGCATTTGGTGTTTTGATTATCTATAAAGGACGGGTAGAGTCCGAAGTGGAAACATACTTCGGACTTTAGCTTGATGAAGTTCATATTGAACAACACGAGGTGTGTATGGTAAATAAAGAGCGTTATAGAGCCAATAAAGCCAAGAAGAACAGATTTGTGATGAATAGGGATCATAATGCTGGTAAGACGTTTTCGCTTATGCGAGACAAGATATGCAATTTCGAGTTCCACCGAGTCAGTCTAAGCTTCTATTAACACCGCGAAACTACCCAACGTGCTTCTTGGATGGTTCGTGGACAGTGTACAAGCTTCCCGTTGTGTGGTCGCGGATTCGAATCCCGGTCGAGGCAAAATAGAGTTGTAGCTTTCCTTGTCTCGGTTTCTGTAGCTGTGATACGAAGAAAAGCTGAGGCACGCGGAGTTTGCTAGTTACAGTGCTACATACGTTATGTTCGTCAGATGTCTCTCTTACTCCCCAAGCGTGGGATTTAAACCAGGCCCAGGACGGGGGCCGTTAGCTAGCTGGCGAAGTCAGACTATCGACTCAAAAGGCCAAAAACAACCATACACAAGGACCCAACTTTAACTAACCTTACTTTGCATGTCAGTTGACGCTTTCTTATGCATTTCGGAATAGACAAACGGGGTCCGGTCTTCGCAATTTGCATAGATCTTCAGTCTGTTCAACTCATATTTTCCTACACATTTTTTCTGCCACAGAACGTCTTGCCAATATAGAAGACGCGTCTCACTCGGACAACTATCTTACTTAAGCGAGCGCCTTGATGATTAGTCAGATGAAGTCGGACACGATCGAGAATGATAGTCATTCGTATAGCTGTTCTCACACTGTCTAAGAGGGAATTATAAGGCGCTGGTGATATTCCGATTTAAACGTCGTTGCACTTCAAGGTCACATGCTGGAAAGAAGCCTGTCATCCTCTTGCTAAAAAGCTTTTTACGACTTAAATGTTTGGTATTGGAGTTCCCGATCGGATGACAATATCCCTCTTTCCTTCCAGCTCGTGACCTTGACGTGCTACTACGTTTAAATCAGAGTGCAGCCATATTTCGGACTGGAGCTGTAGAATATTCTGCGCCTGTCAAACCCTGACACCGCCCTTTTGTGGGCTGCCGACTGCGAGAGCCTTTCGCCCAGCTGATTTCGTGTGTAACTGCGGCCGCTTCTTGCCGAGCGGGTGGCGGGTCGCGGGTCGCGGGTCGCGGGTCGGAGCCTCGGAGCGAAGCGGGGCGGCAGAGACGCGGAAAATCCCGCGGCCTGGGGGGCGTCGACATCTGCCCCGGGGCTTATCGCCTTTGGGAGCCGCCGCCGGCGGGGGCGCAGTCTCAGCTCCAGCGGCGACGTCGCGGCCTCGCCTCGCCTCGACGTCACGCCACGCCACGCCACAGCTGTGTACGCGCAACGCGGGGCCGCTGCCGCTCACCCTTGCCCCGTGACGTAGCGCGCGCCGCGTCACCCGCGCGCCGTCACCGGGCTCCGTCGCCACCTCGCGCCGCGGTCACGTTTCTCGGCGGCTGCGCAAACCTCTGGCGCTGCATGGGACAACCGGAGACCCACCCGCCACCTGGCCAATGCGGCTAATTGGTCGATTAGTGATCCCCGGCGCGTCAACTGCGAAGGCCATTAGTCCCATTAGTGTAGTTCACGGTTTATTCTCCCTCGGAAGGAGGCAGAGGACTTCCCCCGCTAGAAGGTGAGATCCGGCACCGACCTGCAGTCGACGTGCGGGGATTTCTCGCAACCAGGTATCTCCCACCAGCGGGGCACCGCCCCAGCCGAGACAAGCTCTAGGCTCCCAGCCTAGGCTTGTAAGATAGTGTAGTGAATGTAAGTGTGTGTGTAAGTTGAGGTTAAGGATTGTTGAGGATGAGGAGAGGACAAGGAAGAGGAAGGAATGATCGCGCACGGTCCGTGGCCCGTTCGTTAGAGTACTGCTCCGGCAATTGCCTGGTATTGACAGGAGAAAGTACGGAAAACTATTGATCAGAGTAGCCGTCCGCTAGCAGCCAATACGGCCAGGTATTAAATGATTCGGTGTAAATGTTAAAATCGGATCCCTGTGTACTTCGTACGTTCAATAAATAACGAACTCGGTGAATTGAATAAATTATATTATTAAGTATCAGAAAAATTAAGAATGTGCATAAAGAGGGTAAAACGTCACGATACCAACAAACGGTTATTGTTATAATGAATCTTAGATAACTAAGAAACAGTTCAAAGTGTTTTTTTTCTGTTGGTGTATAACACACAAGCATTGGATCAAAATAGGAAAAAATTATAAAATTGTTGATATTGCCCATATTTATGGATTTATTATTTTTATTACTTACTTCGTGCTATTGTGGTTTTATTAAGTTTTTGCGACGTTTATTGCATGTTCAAAAAAAGGCACCCATTTAACGGTGTGTCGCTTTTCCATCAAAACTTAAGAGTATTGTCAATTTTAAAGCGAAAAGTACGTCGTTTAAAATTTGTATTAGTATCGCAATATATTTTAACTTGTGATTGACTAGGAGAAGCAAATATTTCGCACTTTATTAATTATTCAAAGTATAATTGAATCACGCTCTGGCGGAATTTATTATCAGAGATTCATTGAAATGTCAGATGTGCATTAAAAGTAGGTCATGGAACCCAATATTTTCTCATACAACTAATATAGATATTTTTCTTTCACTCCAGACATTTACGTCGGGCGTGTTATTATTCCCAATGAGATTTCTAAAATATTCCAGCAACTTACAGCCGTCAAAGTTAAAGAGTAACGAGTCGTAATGACGACCCTCAGTCAGTACTCTGTGAAGTCGTTGGCTTTTGTTTCGTCTGTCGGACAGCCTAGAGAAACCGACATAATTCTTTCACCCAGCAATAATAGAACTTGCTGGATGTTTTAAATATTATCGCTCTCGTTTGTCGTCAACCAAATGGAAATTTGTGCATGTACACGCCATTATGATAGTGGCATGTTTTGACACCGAGACCACAAGCGTTTTTCCAGTCTGACATGTTTTAAAGAAGCCTATTTGCATCGAGGTCAGTCCCGTCAGATTACGGTCTTCTTCTGATATGACGTGAATTTAACAGGTGTATGTTCGATAAACTATGACAAATGAGCGATGATATTGGACTATTCGGTGATATTTCAATATGTTGGAGTGACGTGATATCCTGAATGCACACATTTCTCTCAGAGCAAGAGCTCCAAGTGTATGTTGTTATTTAATAATCAGTTCCGATAGAGGCCTTCTGAATAAAAGAGCAGCAATATACTTAAAACTTTATTTAATGAACAAATTCTCATGGTTTGCTTTATCGCCATCCATAATATGGGAATCATCTTGTGACTTTCTACAACGCATTTTAATCGGTACATTTAGTTCACTTTTGTGATTTACACATCTTAAAACACTTAATGTGCTCTATAGAAGATGCATCTCAGCCAAAAGTGGCAGTGAATCTTGAATTCGATATCCAACAACAGTCACGCAGAGAACAGTATAACGAGGAAAACGGAGTGAATTCTAAAGTGTTTTGAACGAAGGTTGCAGCGAGTCACACCACACTCATTGACGTCGAAGCGCCCGAGTCACGCCACGGAGGGAGATGCCATCAACACAACGCCGCTGCACTTGTGCTACTCTTGAGCGTTCAAGGGCACTGGCGAGAGCGGTCCAGCGCTCGAGAAAGAAAAAAAAATCTCGACACAATTTTGGAGTTTCAAGACTCATGACGGCAGAAAGTGCACCCTTGGTTAAGGAGACAGCACACATATTCTTGGTATAGCACACTGTACACTCGCTAGTTTCGAAAAAGGTTTCGGTAATTCGATTGAGAGTCTCATTCATCTGAATTCCTATCTCGTCCATTTTCTACGTACTGTGGACTATAATATCAAAATCATCAATTCATCTTCTTCTGTTTACGGTTTTCCGATATCCTGTAAAGATGAGCAGTTGGATTACAATGATGGGAAACGTGATCAAGGGGCGAATCCAGACGAACATTTAAGGATGGGGGCACCATACATTTTTGTTAATTAATAAATTTACTTGTTATTATATTGTATATATGTTTGTAGTGTATATATGATTCCTACCATATAGTATTAATTTTTTATAAATTACATACATATTTAATTCAATTTTGCCAAGGAAAGTAAGGTAACAAACGAAAACACTAGGCCTTTGAAGGAGGCATGGCCCCCGTAACCCCCTCCTCTGGATCTGACACTCAACGTGATCCAATCTCTTCTCAAACCTGTTCCGAACAGTCTGTCACAGCAGTGAACACACAGAAAAAAAGAAATTGAAAATGAAATTTGGATAAGAAAGGGTACGAGAAACACAGCTGAATAATTTCTTTTTTAAATAATAAGATATCTGTGGGAGAAGAGAGGTAAACCATATAAATTCTTTCGCAAATCTAGAAAGCATGGTCTCGTGATGTGATTAAACGCCCACCTCAGCGGCATCGCTGCGCCGTCCTTCCATTGCTCTGCGGATTGCCAAAAAGCCCTATCCCCCCCCCCCCGAAAAAAAAACCTTAGGAGAGTCCCCTGCCCCAAGGAGGTTGTAGTGGGGGAGGACGTTACAAAAATGATCCCGCTCTCTAAATTTTCAATCGAGTTCTCAGTCACATTTGTAGGTGACCAAGTAAGGTGACCAAGCAAAATAATCTGGAAGATAAGCAAGACTTCAATATGATAAAGAAGCAAAGCATATACAGGGAAAATATTTATAAATTGCGAAATATTCAGAAACCCGATAGTAGAGAAAATCATATCACGAAAAGATTGAAATAGTAGAGAGAACATTAAATTGAAAATTGAAAAGGGAGGAAAGGAAGGAGGTGTAGGGATAAATGAAAGAAACGGAGGAGGGCAAGCAAATTGAATATTAATAAATTGAAGACTTACAGGGGAGATAACATTGCGGGATTAAAGGAAGAGAAAGGTCGCTTGGAAATCTCACAGACACTAATGAGAATGACTAATGCGGATAGAAGAGTTAGAGACCCAACACTACTGCGAAGTCGACATTTCTTTGAAGCCTAAGGACAAATTTATGAGACGAAGATGAATCATGGCATGAATCTGTCCTCGGGCAGGTTAAAGGCTCAATGAAAGACATATTGCTCACAACGAAGTACCAACATGTGCATAAGTTGTCACAATGTTCCATCATCTTTATGATCATTGGCGAGGACTGTATTGTGCGAGGCCATATTCTATTGTGTTCTATTTTGATCCCTACAATTGAAAGTTTCGCCAAGTGCTTAGACGGAGGTTATGTGTAGCGATCGCTTTATCTTTATAGAGTTGTTGTTGAGAAGTCAAGTAAATTAATCAACTTTCGATAATGAGGATTGAATTTGGAAAATGGAATAACTATAATACAAGAATTTGTAGCTTATCATAATTTGTTAGCCCAGAGAAGTTTACTATATTCATGTTATTGATGGTTCAGTAAGTCTCACGTTATTTGACTAGTGGAAACGGGACGGACGTATAACAAAAATTCTGGCTTCTAAACTCCCTCAGTTACGGGGCCTGGAAGATAAAGAAACATCCACTAGTAACACTAGCCTAACTCAATTTAAATGTTTTACTTGGAATAAATGTGACCGCAGAAAATAAATATTTTCTCCTAAATACATTGCAAAACTTTAGTTGTCTTAAAATATCAGGTAAAAAGATCCCTTTGGCTAAATTACAATAGTGAGATCTATAGATTTGTTGTCCAGAATGTCTAAATTGGCAGTGCAATGCAAATGCATTTATAGGAATAGTAGATACATTAGTAGTAGTAATGATGGGGTTCCCTACGCCTTGAGGTCTGCATAAATGATACGATATTGCATTTCTCTTTGGTTAAGTATCTTGCACAGTTAATTTTTTTATTTAAAATACATTTGCACCTTTTCATTTGTCACCTATGTTACAATTATATACAGACCTCGGTGTTGAAAGAGATTTTAGAAAATCCAAACAAGCCTGATACATAAACATTGCATATCAAAAATTCCTTCCCGGCTCTTCTCTCAGAACCTTCTCTCTTTTAATTGTTATGCAAAGAGATATTACATGACACGTGGAAATGGAATTTTAAGTACTGAAAAACAACGATTCAAATTATGATATAAACAGCAAATATCATGATTCATTAGAAACGTCTTGCCACAAAAAGTAACTGGAAAATCGCATTGTAGATACTTAAATATTTTATTTACTGAAATATCCCTCAGTGAAAAGAGAGAAGTCGATTTTCTAAAGGTATTCAACTGTATTAATTCTCTTAATGTGGTCTGGTGAATAAACATTATTTAGAGAAGCGCATGCAATTTCTCTTAGGAAAGAATGTTGGCACAATTGAATATGGGCTGCTGACGAAATTCTGCGGTTGTCTGACCACTCGTACAACGCAGAGTCTAAAACTACATAATATTGTTGATTTTTAGCACAAGAAACAACTCGTGCACTAAATGGTAGCATGAAATGAAAGGTTTTAAAGGTTTAATACCATTCGTTTAAGAGTTCTGCACGATTGAATCAGATTTTCGATACTAGCTGACAGCTAGGCCGAATTCACCCGCTAGGTCGAATTCTAGCGACCTGCTTTTCTAATCGGTAGTTTTCGGTAGTTTCACCGACCACGATAGATCAAATGCCTTCGCAGTCTTGTGGAAAACGCTAGCGGCCGGCTGCTCTGATCTGTGGTGGCATCGGTCAGTACCAGGCGAATGGCGGAGCGGAACCGTAACAAACGGACTAAGGACAGTGCCTCGGGAGCCTAAACTTTTCCCTGACGGGATGGATGGAAGGGCGGTCGCCCCGTTCGAGGCGATACATGGAGGTGGAAGTTGACTTGTAGGTTGGATCTGAATCTCACCAAGCAGACGGGGAGGAACATCGCCACCTACTCGGTATTCAAACAGCTGACGTGTCCGGAAACGTCAATCAATCAATCAATCAATGATTCACCGGAGTCTGAGCTCCCGGGGCAGGTGTCACATGGGCGATCGTACTCGTCGCCGCCGCCGGGGGCTACGTGGAGTGGCTTCGGCCCTCGCTGCCACAAGAGAGCCGCCGCCGCCGCCACAGCCGCTCTTGGCGAGATTAGCGCGCGCATCTGTCGTTATTTGCCATCGCCCGCCCCGATAAGGGCGATCGCCCGTAGATCGCCCGCGCGCCCGATAAGGCAGCAGCGTCGGGGATCGATAGCTGCCTCAACGGCCCTCGGGCCCCGCGACGGAGGGCGGCGCGCTTCAGCGTCTGCCGCTGCAAATGGTTTGATCCACGTCAAAGAAGGCTTTGCGTAGTTGACGTTGGGAAAATCTAAACACAACTCGCCCATTCTTGATGTGGATTTTTACTTCTACGAACTATGTTTCAATCAGTAATACGATCTTACAGAAAAAAATATTACCACATATAAATTATCATTATTATTATTGTTATTATTACTCGTACAACTTAATACTGTGACCAGAGATGAAATGAATAATGTAACCATGTAACCATCACAGGGGCTCTTAAACCCTAAAAAATGTTCGAAAAGTTGACTGACTAGGTAGCTCAAGTGGGCAGAGCTACAGGATAAATACCAAGAGAGCCGGGTTCGATTCCCGCCTGACGCCAAATCTCTCAAAAATCAAACACGATTTGTAATATTATTATTATTATTATTATTATTATTACGTTGACTGTGCTTGTATTAAAGTTACAATTAGAGTGATCGGGAGAGACTGTAAAAAGTAAAATATTCAAATGTCTGCAATAGCTGTCAGCCAGAGGGAAACCTAAGATTTTATAAGTTTAAAGGAGATTTAATTTCTGAAAACACTTCTTGCTGTACTCTATACACATTCTGTAGACCTAAAACACATTTACGAAGAGCTTCAATCACAATATTTGTTTCTAAGATTTGTATTTTGGATACATGAAATAACACTGAGTACTACTATCTTCCCTCGACCATTGCAATATCTCAAGATATCATACAGCCTGATATAAGACTAATTTATTTTATTTTTAAAACACGCTACATAAATTGAAGCGTCACAAACAGAATGCACTAAACAAAACAATACAATTGTTTGAGCAGAGAATATATTTCATATATTTCAATTTTCCGCTCCAGAAAATACCGAGTGAGAACGATTAGGTGTTCAGATACGTCATTGATTTGAGGATTCCATTCATTAATGTAAGACAATCGTGAGTACATCGAATGCTCGTTTCTTGGACATACCAGAGAACCTTTAGCGTTTGCGTTCAAAGTTCAAATACACACCTGTATTCTGAAGCCGGCATTTTACTGGCTCGCCAGCAGACACACCTCTTTGACCTTTGCTCCCGCCAAGATATTGCCAGAAGCACTCGCGTTTTATCTCTAGTGGATCGCAAACAAGAGCGAAGGTTCCGTTCCTTCTCGTTGCAATTCTGTCCTTGCTCCAACGCAACGAAATTTCCGCGCCGCTTTGTGCAGAAGCCGCGACAATCGACTTCGACCTGGCCGGCGGACGTCCTCCGACTGGGACGGTTCAGAGGTTGAACTCACGACCATGACTTTTACGTCTTAAGTAACGCCACGTTGTAGATAGACGCGATCAATGTACTTTTTTTTTTTTTTTTTTGAAGTGGGTGCAATTTTGTCGAAAAAGCAGGTAATAAAGAAAGAATCGATCATAACTGCCTTCGGTTCTTTCCGTGAAACACTTTGATCGTAAATGTTGTAGAAGTGTATACTGGTAGAACTGGACTCGACTTGTAACAAAAAATCGACAAAATTGACATATTTTGATTCATTTTTAATGGATGATAGGCGATTTTTAATTACTTTGAACAATATCTAATAATGTTATTATTTTTGCAGCCTCGCGGAATGAATTATTTAATCAGGGATCATCGCTTTTACGCATAGCATTTGGTGAAATCTCATGTGAACAGGCAATTGAAAGAAACACACTTTAATTATGTGAAAATTCGAAAATAGTTTTTACATTCAAATGACCGTTTCTTGAGACTTGGGGATTTATTTACGCGAGATTTCGATTTTATAAAAGCCATTGTAATGTAATTTTTCTAGAATTTTCTTACTCAATTCCGGGGATGTCCCTTTTCAGCAAAGTAGAGTGAGGACGGCAACTTCCTCATTCTATTTCTGTGCATATCAAACGACAAAAGAACAAAATGTACTTCTCCTATTAACCTCCTTTATATTTTACACTGCGTGTAGGTAAATGGTTTAAAATTAATCGGTTGACATTGAATATTTCTTTCAGAAAGGCGAGTAGATTAACATTCAATAAATATCGAGCTCAGACATAGGCGGCTTGTGGACATCCAGATAACAACACAGAACGTTCAGGACGGTATTAGACACGCTCTCCACCGCGATGGAGATAGTCACTTTTCCGGAATTACAAAACGAGGGAACTTTGAGACAATCATGAAATCAATAGCTATTTTAAAACCCTCATAAAATATTGCGGTTTCAGTGCCGGGAGTATAATCAGGATTCCATTTAAAACACCACATTTTCTGTTCCAAAGTAACAAATTATAAGATAACTAAAGGTCGTCTGAATATTATTCATGTCATTTATAAGGTTCGAAATACATTTATAAGGCTCAGATAACAATACTTTCAAACTTTCCTTTGTTAGTCACAAGCAATTTTTGTTTACAATCTGCTCGTACACTTGACAGTAAGTAAATGTGTTGGCTCACAGAATTGACACTGACTGGAGAAGATCCTCACGAGTAATTTCAATTTTACATTTGATACACATACATCAGTAGCACTTCAGAACTTGTAAGGTAAATCCAGAAGCCTGAAGTTTTTTAGACGTCTTATTTCTTAAATATTATCTAATATATTTATGACTAAAGTATTGGTAAGGATTACATACAAGTTAGGGCATAAATTTAGTCATCCTATAAATAGAAAATAAGAGAAGGTTTAATGATAAAACCGCGTTTGATATAAGAATTCTGCATTTTCCCAGGTTCTGCATTCAAATGAGGAAAGTGAATCATTGGATTCCGAGACAGGGAAGGAAGTAGCGGAATGCAAATTAGCGGTTTGACATTAGCCATACAAGATTAACGCACTATCAAAATAATTAAGCAGTTTACGCCTAGGATGTAGTCATATCTGAGACATGAACAGTCTTAATTTCATCAAGCAGTAAGCGTGTAAATGGTCTCGTCTCATCACTCATTTCGACTTGGAATATATCTTACAGAGGCGATTAATCATTTCAATTAACAGAAGCGTGAACAGTAAAGGGGGCACCGGAGCTGTCGACCCATTAAACATTTCCAAATGAGCCCCATTACAGTACGCGATGAAACATTTCTGTAAATGTTTTGAATTCTTGATTTTCCTCTTTTTACCTAACAATTAGGGAGTTTCACAATTATTTTAGCATCATTTGAAGCAACTGGGGTCGTTAGCGACCAGTGTTGTTTTATGCGCAAGTGACACATTATTATACAAATTATAACAAAAATGGAATTATTAATCACAATCTATTGTTCGAAATAATTAGAATTATTTTGTCAATGTTTTGGAAGCACACTGTGATGACGAAAAGGAGTTCACAAAAGTCTGGTATATTTGTATGTGGGGGAAAAAATTCGATTACGCTTGCGAACTATTCTCTATCATGGTTTGGTCCCTTTCTGTTTTCATAGTTACGCATTAAATTTCGTAAGTATATCGTGAGTCAGAATATTACTGGATACAATTATTTTATTTATTTTTTATTAGATTATTTGCGCAAACCTCTCTACGCTAATGAACAACGATAGAAAAACAACATAATTTAATTGGTTTAAGAATTATAAGGTGAATCTCACTAAAATGAACCCACAATTATAATGAACTCAAAACATCAGCAGGCCTGCAAACGATGCCCCGTAAAACGTCTTCGTTTCACGGTGTTATGCTCGGAAGAAAAAAGCGCGTCATAAATGCGCTGCTCCATAACCCTATGTCCATGTGAAGCCGCCTTGGCTCTCCGAGAGCCGCTCCCCAAATCGCATGCAACGCCCTGCACCCGTTGCGCGATCGCGGAGTGGGAGAAGGGGCAGCTGATTTCGAGGGCGGGCCGCGGGAGGTCACCGCCCGGTTACGATCTCGCCGGCGGCGGCGGCGGCAACGCTCGTGATCCACAACGCCCGTACAGACCCCATTGCATCACCCCTCGACTGACGCTTATGTACACCGGCAGTCAGGCATTTTCCAACGAAACAAAAAGAAATATACATTTTTAGGAATGTGCCTTTCGTGCACTGAGAGCCATTTTAATGTTCTTGCCGAAAAAGTGATCTTATTAAAAATAAGCAATGAAGTACACTTTTCACATAATTTGTTATTGTAATAAATACAAATTTAAATCACGATTTAATGAATTCCGCAATGAACAATCAAGTCAAATCAAGTAATGATATTATTCCGAAAAATTAGCTCTCTCAATGAGATATAAGTGTATTTCCGTAACTGATTTTCCCAACCTCCTAAAGTTAAGCAACATAACGCATCTGACTGTCCAATCACGTTCAATGCCCTGCCAATTGACTCGAACAAATCATACAAGTTCGAATTAATGACACAATGATTAACTTCGAAAGAAAAAGAAATATATAAAGTAAGCAACTCACTATTTCTTTTAAAACTAGTAGATACTTTGAAGCAAGGAGTTAAAACAACATGTAATGTTCCGAGTGAGGAGACTTGGGAAAGACAATGAACAAAATCTAAGCCGAGAGCTGCAACGAACCACCCACCATCTCGTTTGTAGTAAATAATTGGTACATGTCAAATTCGTGGAAAATAATTGAGATGTTAATAAACCATGAAGGTGACCTCCAGAACGCAAGTCTGGGAATAAAGGATCTCATTTCATGTAAATAAGTACATTTCGATCGAAAACACATCTTCAAATATATAAACAGAAAGCATAAATCAATTTAGATAAGTCGTGATTTACAACTACAGAAACAGGGAGAGGGCTGATTTCGAATGACTTGTTGACACTCAAAATTGGATGGAGATGAGTATTGGAATATTGAAGTCCCTGGTACGCTGCCAAGTGAGTGTGCTCCTTTTCATTGAGCTAATCAAGTCGAGTTTGTTTTCCTAACATGTTTGTTGTAATGTGCAAACAATGTTCTACAAGGAACTGTAAACTGTTCTAATAAATGATTCTTACATTTATGGTGAAAATTATGGCAAACATGCACTGTGCAGTCATGGGAATCAAGAACAATATTTGCGAAGCGAATATTATTCAATTAATAAAATGTCTATTACATGAAAGCGTAACTTTTCTCCCTTAATTAATTAATTAATTAATTAATTTGATTTTTTTAAAATGGGGTGCGTACAAATGAAGGCCGCGCCATAGATTTTTCGCCGCGAAGAAATCGCAACAAATGCTTTCGCATTGACCCACCCGACATCAAGACTCCCAGTACAGACGTAGCATGTGACTACCCTGAACATTGGGGGACGCCTCTGCCAGTACAGGGCGCGGTCTCGACTTCAAATCCACGAGCGATCGCGCACACGTATGCCCCACCTAACTCGTTCGGGGCGAAAGCATCAGGCGAAGAGGGCACGCGCCGCACTTTAGCGGTCAGTGGACCGCGATCCTCGGTCTTGCAAGTCCTCTGCCGCAGCATCGCTGGCTGCCGTATTTTGCATTTTTTTTATTACTTGATTATAGTTCCGTTACGTTTTACAATTTATCCCTTATCAGAAGCAAATCATGCTTGGATAAACTTGGGGAAATTCGGGTACTTTTTTCTTTATCACTCAATACTGCTCAGTAACAAAGCTTTTCTTAGCACATCCTTTATGTGATTACCATATGATGAGTTTTTGAGTTTTCAAGCTGTTGCTTCAAAAGAATACAGAGATACTGAAGTGAAGATAATTTTTAAATAAATGAGTTTTGAATAACTAAGTTTCTTGATCTACTTTTATCAAGTTCTATCAAACAAGTTTTCATGACTTGATAAATTTTGATAGCTGGTTTTATTTAGCAATATTAGCATGACATTTCACTTGAAAGTTGGTTCTAATGCCCTTTATTACAAACATTTAAGAAAGTCAAAGTAGTTACATGAACTGACACAAATATTTATTTGTGAGTTTTTCATTAAGAAACTTGTTGTATCGATAGTTTCCCTTAAAAGACATTAAACGTAGGTTGAAAGCAAAATACCTGTCGCTGACTAACTTCTTAAATCAAGGCTTCCATCTGGCGATCTGCCCAGTGAATAATGTATGATAATACACTTTTGATTCTTTTAACTTTTGTTTTGGCCCGAACGGGAGGCACTGCGTTCGCCGCTGTTGCTAGGGACGAGGTCATTTCGGACCTAAAGGGTCTATGACCTCTGGCAAGGGTCATGAACCTCAGCAAATACAATAAAGGCTGTTAGGAAGTCTAGTTACAATACTAGGTGCTTCAGATATTATATCTTGAACTTTATTCTTCCATGACACTCTCAACTATTACCGTTAATGATGTATAGAAATGCTTGTAGCTGCATTTGTACCAACGATTTTCAGTACTGTCAACTTTTAATTCCTAAAAATTTCAAATAACTGATTTATTTCAATTTGATTTTAATTATTTCGTCAGCATAAAAACAAAACAGTGTAAACCTGTGTGTGACGTGAGGAGGAAAAGTACACTCGGCACACGTTTTCTTGAGTTCCAGAATCCCTAACCTACTCTTTTACTCTGTAGTTGAATGATGAAAAAAGTTCCAACAAAGCGTGTTTAGAAACATTCGAAAACAAGAAATTTTCGCTCTCAGACTCGTTACAAAGGAGAGAATTATTATATCATCATATGTTTCGATTTTAGGTTACCTGATACAAAATCAGACATTAATTTGGCGACAAAATACTTTTTTTATTAGATTACCCTGTTCCTTGTGTTCTAGAAACCAGGAAAAAACCGAAGCGAATTCAGAGATGAGTATTAGCCATTAAGTTGGCTACACCATGCCATTTACTTTTATCAACACTCTATTTTATATTAAAATTAATTTTCGTTTTAATTAGTTTGCATTTTAGAAATCATGATATTGTTCAGGACATTAAAAAAACTGGTTCCAATATCACTAATTTTTTCACAGCTCTGTACATTACTTATTCATACCACCATAAAAATGTAAAAGTTCTAAAGAAGTCACAGTGTACTAAAATGTGAATAAAAAATAGTTAACTTATGCCATCTTGGACCTTAGTTCTGCTGTAAGTTCTCAAAAAAGAAGAACGTCCCTGTGAAATAAACAACTTCCCAGCAACGTGGCTATTTTGAATCGAGCTTTACACCATGGTTAACACTGGATTGAAAAACGACCAGTCATCATGGGTCACAATATTGCTTTGCATCATGACTTGTTTACTCGATTTGCTTCGATTGGCGCAACTTCGACGTTTCGTTGCAGGTTATCTCGGCAAAGGACTTTATTTGTTACGTTCGTCCAGCGTCATGAGCCAATACTCTCCATCGTATGTTTCTCTTATCGACATTAACAGACAAGAATATGTATGTTGCTATACGAGTTCGCAAGTATCGCAAGGCCCTGGTGTTCTGATGAAACTTTCGACACTTCATAAATAAACAGCTCTAACTAAACGACAATTTATATCTGTTAAATCGTGACAACATTTTTGACACTGCCTTGTACTGGTATCAAAAATATGAAATGAAGGAAGAAAACATTTAACACTATAAGCAAAATTAGGGAGATGCAGTGTAAAAACATTTGTCATTTTATTTTCATAATCCAAGAGGCTACAAAGTCTTAGCAAAATTGGTCTTCACTCCCAAAACCTTTTATGATGACGCTAGTCTGTTTTCTTGAATTAATTTCAGAGTTCTAGTGAATGGCTTTATTTGAACTGCCAAAAATCTACTTCTTTGTTGGAAAAAATAATTTGCGTGCAAACAAAAATCATTGTAATAAAAGCTAAGTAATATTAGAGAATTCATTCGAAATATGAATGGGTGAAAAACAGAACGGTGTCAGTGAGATTCATGGCGCATTACTCGTTTTTGTTGAACATTGAATTGTTGAAAGTTGCAAAAGCTAGAAATAGCACGAGAAAGTATATGGTGTTGTAGCACTACTAGTTATACGATCGATCAAACACAGCTCGGCTGGATCTTCTGCAGAAGTTCCGCTGGGAGGGTTTGGCCATCCTCTCTTTAGTCCGTGTCTCCACCCCAACGATTTTCTTACTTCTGAAGAAATGCCTGTCCAGCATTACGCGTGTCACGGAGATACACAGTTGCAGGTGGCTGTCAAACCTATCCCACACGGCAGACTTCTTCCCACGACATGACAAATGAACACATGAAAGAAAGATCTTTAACAAATCTTCCTTTATGTAGGATTCAGACTAATATTTTCTCTAGATAGGATTCACAATGATTCGTTTTTGTTTTCTTTATGTAGGATTCAATTCGCAACATGGCTGGTATGTGGACCAAAGTATGAAACGATAGAAAAACATATTCTCATATCTTACAATAAAATGATACTGCCTGTGTCAGAATTAAATTGAATTAGAATATACTTTGGGTTGGCAAGCCACAAAGAAACCCGGGCTGCCGGATGTGGCCCCCGGGCCGTAGTTTGGAGACCTCTGGTATAAGTTATGCTGCTAGCACGCTAAATTGCAGTTTGAACTCTAAGGGCCCCTTCACACGTGAAGCGGGTGGCGCGCCACGCAGCAGCGGGCCGCGTAGCAGAGCATTGGTTTGAATGGAGGCCTTCCCACGTGCAGCGGGTGGCGGCTGCTGCGGCAGCAGACGCCGAACTTCGGCCACCAGAAGCGCACGAGGGGCCGCGCGCCACCGCTAGCAGAACACAGCTTTAAATGGGCGCGTTCACACTGCGCTGCGGCCGCAACGCAGGGGTGCTGTTTATGGGCCTGGGAAGGGGCCCTATACCTGCTTCGTCCTTTGTTCGTCGTCACCCACGCGCCAAACTCACCCTCCCTCTTCCACGCCGATCGCTGGAAGTTGAAAGTAGAGTGCGCGGTCAGTGCTCTTCACAGGAAATAGTACGCTGCGGTTTCCTTTATTTATAAAACCATGCTTTAAAATAATGTTTAAAATATTTTTCAATCAGAGATGTCTATGTTGGTAGTAAGTAAAAACATCATGTTAATTTAAATAAATTTCGAAATATATTTCCATTGTAATATGTTGGGAACATATTTATTTATTGCCTTATCGCATTGTTGAATTTGGGGAGAAGGGAGTGTATCGTTTAACTTCCCCTCCCCCCTTCGTGGATCCATCACTTGGTCCACGGTACTACAGTTTACTTGAGAACCGGCTCCTTGTAAAAATTGCATGTGCGGCGAATGTATTTTATATTTAAAATAATGGTAAAAATTAATGTACAATTACATCTGTAGAGGTATCACTTCCTTTCCGCCGCTACGAAATCATGTTAAGAGCATTTCGACGATGTACTGTGCTCAGATAATGCTTGTGTATACTAATTTCAAACACTATAATGAATTTTTATTATTGTTTTCTATTTTCCCTTACATATTTTGAAAAAAAAACTACATGTATAGATATAGATTTTACTTTTTTACTACAGTAAATTCTGTTTCCTAGCAATGAGATATAAAATATAACTTACGTAAAAGTTATACAACCCAATGCAACAAATACAAATTTATAGAGAGTGAAAGGAAAATTTGGCTGCGTGTCATGTATATTCATGTTTTACGAAAAAATTCTTAGGAGCGTGTGACGGCAATATCCAATGTGCATTATTGGAAATAAGGAGCGTTCCGCTCACAAATTATGTATCGGCAAAGATTTTATATACTGTGTGATAATTTATATAAGCCTTAAGAATATTTCATTAAACTTGATAGAAGAAAAAATTCGGTGGGGATAGTTGTATTTTCAAGTTTTATCAAGAGTTTTTGCACCTCGTCGCGTCACCGACGCAGCGGACGTCGTAATCCTCCCTCTTCCAAGCGCAGTGGCCTAAGGGCCTAAGGGCCTAAGGGCCGCTTCACACGGCGCGGCCGCAGCGCGCTTCCTTCAAGGAGCAGAGCTCTTCAGACGACGCCACCGCCGCAGCCACCGCCGCCGCCACTGCGCTTGGAAGAGGGAGGATTACGACGTCCGCTGCGTCGGTGACGCGACGAGGTGCAAAAACTCTTGATAAAACTTGAAAATACAACTATCCCCACCGAATTTTCTTCTATCAAGTTTAATGAAATATTCTTAAGGCTTATATAAATTATCACACAGTATATAAAATCTTTGCCGATACATAATTTGTGAGCGGAACGCTCCTTATTTCCAATAATGCACATTGGATATTGCCGCCACACGCTCCTAAGAATTTTTTCGTAAAACATTAATATACATGACACGCAGCCAAATTTTCCTTTCACTCTCTATAAATTTGTATTTGTTGCATTGGGTTGTATAACTTTTACGTAAGTTATATTTTATATCTCATTGCTAGGAAACAGAATTTACTGTAGTAAAAAAGTAAAATCTATATCTATACATGTAGTTTTTTTTTTTCAAAATATGTAAGGGAAAATAGAAAACAATAATAAAAATTCATTATAGTGTTTGAAATTAGTATACACAAGCATTATCTGAATTTTTTTTTTCTCTGTAGAATTTTTTTCTTGAAAGTCTCGCACAAACGTCGAAATTACTGCTTCCCAAGAATTATTTTTTTCCAGTTTGTTGGAATATTCGGCACATTCGGTATTCCAAATCGATGGATGTTTCTCAATCAACGATATAAAATCTTCAGTGTTGATTTCCATTGTGCTGAAGATGTGCACTGACAAAAGTTGACCACCAACGATGAGGCAATTTACACGACTGGAGGCGCGATCGGCGTGGAAGAGGGAGGGTGAGTTTGGCGCGTGGGTGACGACGAACAAAGGACGAAGCAGGTATAGGGCCCCTTCCCAGGCCCATAAACAGCACCCCTGCGTTGCGGCCGCAGCGCAGTGTGAACGCGCCCATTTAAAGCTGTGTTCTGCTAGCGGTGGCGCGCGGCCCCTCGTGCGCTTCTGGTGGCCGGAGTTCGGCGTCTGCTGCCGCAGCAGCCGCCACCCGCTGCACGTGGGAAGGCCTCCATTCAAACCAATGCTCTGCTACACGGCCCGCTGCTGCGTGGCGCGCCACGCGCTGCACGTGTGAAGGGGCCCTAACGTTATGAGATCTTAACGTCCAATGCTATGTGATTTATAGTCGATACGGCCAAGACGTTACAAATGTGCTGAACCTCCCTATCGAGCATGTGCGCGGCAAAGCCATCGGACCTTACTCAGGGTCGTAAATGTCCATTCGCCCTTGCGTCAGCCGCCTTGCTTGCGGCCGAGACGCGCCAACCGAGCAGCGAGCGCGCGCCTCCAATCGAGCCTTGCGACGCCACTCGCGCCACATGGTTCGCATTAGGGAGCTTGTGCCCTCCTCAGCGTCCATCTTCTGCGCATTTGCAGATGCACTACAAAGGTACGAAACTTGAACTAGTGCATGAGGCTTTCGAGGTGGCACAAACTCCATATTACCCGCCACGTAAAATGGGCTCGCATGGTCAGGTTAGAGATGCGACATCGTTGACGACTAGACATCGTTGACGACTAGACATCGTTGACGACTAGACATCGTTGACGACTAGACATCGTTGACGACTAGACATCGATGACGACTAGACATCGATGAAGACTAGACATCGATGAAGACTAGACATCGATGTGAGTCGCGGCACGTGATCATGTCATTAGGGTGTGCAACGGTTCTCTTCTTTCTCCCTTCCTCCCCCTCTAGAGCTTCTAGAGCGTTTTCCTAATTTTGTAAAAAAACAGCTGCTATTTTTTTCTTTATTTTCCTGGGACAGGAGAAAGTAGTCACAAAAAACGCGTATGGTCAATTTTTATTATTTCCTCTGAATTTTCAAAAATTACAAAAGTTTACAATTTGTTCGACCGCTCCACCAACTACATTATTGACGAGTTGCATTGCGAAGTAACTTTTGCGTGCGTGATGTTGAGCTAAACGAGGAAGTTTGTTTACACCAGTCATTCGAGGAGAAGGTTGCGGTGTCTGTAGGACATTCAACGCTCTCCTATTCCAATCCCCTATGACTGATTACTAGTCGTCTCACTGAGGAATACGTTCTTCCGTTACCCGAAGGGGATACTCTTCTGGAAATGAGAATTTCCTCTTCCTTTTCAGACCCTACAGCCAAGGCAATTTGGATATAACTGTTCATTTAACTGATGCATGAAAAATATGACAGGTTTTATTTCGAACTTTTCAAAAAGAAAACATCTACCACAAATTTCAATGCTAAAAAAATCGGCTTCCATAAATCGATGTTGAAAACACGGATGTTTTGCAAATACCGCCCGACGTCGCATCTGTCGGCGTAGTCCCCGCCGGCCGGGGCTCGGCCGCGCCGCGTGCCTCACGTGCCGTGGCCAAGGCCGCGCTTGATTGGCCGTGCTGCGCCGCCAGCCGGCGCGTGGCGAGGCGTCGCGACGCCCAGAGCGGGCGCGGGCGCGCGTGATTAGATTTCGCGGCAGTAAATACCGCCCGGCGGACGGGAAGTCGTTATTTCGTATCGCCGCGGCGCGCGGTTGCCATGGAATAGAGTTTGAGCGAAATCTGGGAAACAGGTGACGGCGAAGAGACCGGACGGAATGTAATATTCGATCCACGTTGCCATCTGGGCGATGGTTCGAAACAGATAGAGAAAACAGCCATAAACAGTTCGTCCTTTAGCTGCCCTTAGTGACAGATCATTGACAAGAAAACGAGTTTCCATTTTGCTTGTTTTTTCCATTGACGATATCTTCTAAAACAATTTCCTCTTGATAAGATTTGAATACACTTCTTCATCGTCCCACCCAAAGAGTGAGATCGATGTTAACAGTCAACTATTAATTTTTTATCAAATATCAAGGCTTCAGGACGGTTGTGTTGTAATATTATCGCTCTTTGGTTTTAGTTGGGTTCAGCTTCTGTTTTTTCCCTAAGAGCAAAGGTAATGATATCCTGCCTTGTTCGGTTCAGAAAACTAATCACAAAAGATAACAGATATCATAAACCAGTTTATCATGATCGAGTCATAGGTGAAATAGAGGTTGGAACTTTTTTTATTGTCGTCTAGCACAGCGACCTATTAATACCCCAAAGATCAGATGATACCAGAGAATTATTCCACTCCTTATTTTTACACTCCATTAGCACATAGAAGTCAGGTCCAAAATACAGACATGTATGTGCATCATTCGATGTTTAGTAGATAATTGATATAAAAATTAATAAAACAATGATGTTGTAAAATAAATAAGTATGATTTTTGACATGTGTTCCTCGAGGGACCCGAAGAATCCAGGTTTTTGGCAGCATAAAAAGGGACAGCACGTATGAATTGTTACGTTGTTTTAAAAACTAGCATTGCAAACACAATTCCTGGAGAAACAAATATTTAAAGATTGAGGAGACAATGAAGATAACACGAAAATCGTTGATTAATTGCAACAATAATAATTATTTCCTATTTTTCGTCCACTTCTAAATGAGGAAATTTAACATTGATATAGAAATAAAATTAAAATAAGACTAAAAGAGCTTGAATACATTATGGAATGCCGTTTTAAAATTCGAGTGTGACAGGTTTGAGTGAATTATTATTATTGTTCGTTAAAATGACCAGAAAAATACAAGTGATTGACTCTGAGGCAAAGACAATCAGCCAGATTTATTTTTTGAAATGTGAATAAGAAATTGTCAGAATTTAAAAAAAACTGTTGTGAACAAAAAATACATTTAAGGTCTTGAACATGATCTCAGTTAGAATTGCTAATACTTTTGAACCTTTAAAATTATTTCGAGTGCATTGCTTAAACTTTTCTTTTAAAATCCTAAAAAAATTATCTTCTAAAAGAATATTGTATTTCTGAAATCGCTTATAAGTATCTTCAGTACCATCACTTACTATTTCATATTTTAACTTTTAAAAATTTGTTATTATGAGCATTTCATGAACTCATTGAAGAATGTTAAAAAAAACACATCGTCTTCAAAACATGGATATTTTTTATAGAAACATCGATGAATAACACCTATGTTCTTTAAGATCGATGTCGCATCACTAATCCCTAGCGGGAATGTGTCCGTCCAGCCCGAGAGCGCTTTCCAACGCAAACGACCTCTGCGCGGCGACCGAATTGGCAGGGCGTCCCGACCGCCCACAGTGACGCACGCGGGGGCGTTGGAGGGACGGAAGCCGGGACGGGGCGGGAGGAAACGAGGAGCAGATGGAGGCGTGCGCAGAAGCCCTACGACGCCACTGCCTTCTCCGCAGCGCGAACGGGGCCGGGCGGGGCGGGGCGGGGCGATGTGATGTGATGTGACGCGTGGCGCAAGCGGCAGGCGCAGGGCTGCTGTGCCGCCCGACTCGTCAGCTGACTGGCGTCTTGGCGCCGCGCCGCGCCGCGTCGAGGCCGTCCGGACACACCTCCGCGCGCGGCCACGCCATTGGCTGGACGTTCGCCTCGCCGCCGCCGCCGCCGCCAAGCTGTCGGACGCCCGCGCTGGGTGCGCCGCCGTGGCTTGTTCGCGGCTCGGCTCGGCAGAAGGGCAAAATGATTCCCGGAATTGTTTCTCGGGACTCCATCGACGTCGCGTGCCACAAAGCTTATTATTTGGTGGCGTACAGTATTTAATGACGAAACATATGCACTACTTTTATAAGATATACGTATTGTAATACGTCGTAATATTATTATTATTATTATTATTATTATTATTATTATTATTATTATTATTATTATTATTATTATTATTATTATTATTATTATTAATTCATACTTCATCATCATACAATCTTTCATTCCACCAGGAATAGTATCCCTGGGGGATAAAAATTGGATTCCGCGTAACGCTGAACCCCCCAAAAAGGAGTCACATATACTTGTAAATGTTACTGAGCCTTGGGAACTGCAGGAGTATGTCCGTGTGGTCTAGGCAGCCTATTCGCATAAAAAAAAACAAAAAAAAAAAGGTTAAATAAAATGTATATATTTCTGCTTTTCCAAGTATCAAAATAGACGCCGCAACATGTGCCACTTAGTGAGCCGGCATCACCAATCACGAGAAAATGGTTGTGGTCCAGTCATTGAGTGAATAATTAAAAGTCATTTTTGAGTTACGTAAAAAAATAAGATCAGAAATTAGAATATTTGTGTGAGTAAAAATACACGAAAACATAGTTAATAAATAGTATAATTGTCGCGAAATTAAAAGATATACACATTTTTTTTTGTTTTGTAAAATGAATTTTTTTATGTGTCACTTTTATTATGCCCCAAGAAGTACATATGAAAAACATTTTTAATTCTACCGAAGAAATATTAGATAAATTCTCTAATAGAAAATGCGTGATTGACGTTTTTACATGGAGATTTCAGTTTGTTTTCAATGTTTAGTATAATTATTGC
This sequence comes from Gryllus longicercus, assembly GCA_038098605.1. NCBI lineage: Eukaryota > Metazoa > Arthropoda > Insecta > Orthoptera > Gryllidae > Gryllus > Gryllus longicercus. Next base: position 437,573 of record JAZDUA010000769.1, read on the forward strand.
AGAGGACGTTTTGTTTAAATTATTTTACAATTTTGACAAAAGCTAGCATTATGCATCCTTCGTTCTTTTGTGTATTCCTGTGTATCCTAAAATCTCTAACGAATCAAGATTTTACAGATCCTTAAAGATTTGTTCTTGCACCGTTTATTATTCAGTCACTGATTTCAGGCAAACACATCTTATTTATCTGTTTCAATTAATTTCTGTATAAATTTGTGTGTACATATTTATCTACTATTTAATTAATGAATATATTCAGTGTCCTGGCCCGTTCTCGGGCTGCCACGCCAAGTACAGACAGACAGATGTAATCAGTGAGATCCAGTCTCCCTAGTTTTACAAACTGCGCCATGCTAATGAAAAGCAATACGTCACAAAAGATTCGCAAAGTATCAAAAAACAATGTTAAATACGAGAAATGTAAAGAACATGTGTGTTAAGGATATAAAACTATTAGAACGGCTTAAACATAAACAAAATACTAGAGCATTCATGTAAGGTCGTTATATAATGTTCGCAGAGACACACATTTGATTACCTCTCAAAAATACTGTGGCAAGAATTAACACCACCTGTAACCACATGAATCTGCTACAATGCGAGGGTCCATCCCACCCACGTCCACCTCGTGTGGAAGCATCGACGCAAATTAATGAAAATTCTACTGTGACCCAGTTGTGCGATCACAGTAGTCGCTCAAAATATAAAATAGGCTCAAAACTGAGGAGTGTTTTGGTTACTTAGTGTACTCGAAAATAGGATGCAATATTGGGACGGTGCTATTGTTGGAGATGTGCAGACACACATCAAAAAACTTTAATATCCGTTGACTTCGTAGTACCAACAAATCCGTCTCCACACACAACCCAGTGAATGTGTTAAAACAACCACTTACCTAAAGTGGGACTGCATTCAACAAGATTATATATCTACTTTATATTATAGAGGTGAAAACATCAGCAAATGCTGATTAACCCAGTGGTTCCTTTGTCTAGGGCGCTGGCTTGCAACCAGCATAACCAGACCAGCATCGTGAACTTCGGTTGACGTTTTGCTTGTCGTGCAGTCGGTTTCCACCACAACTCCGAAGGGAAGTGCTCGCGGAGCCTAGCAACAGACCCGCTCACCTTGGAGGAAGTTCAACGCGTGCTGTAAGGAACCGGCCGGTGCAATTAAGCAGGCAGAATTATAGCATGGCAACTGACCAGCTGGAGACATCAGACCCACGCCATCTATTCAACCGGCAAGCGTTTGGATTTTAGAAAAAAACTGACTAAAAATGGTTATGTTTTCTACCGATGAAAGAGGTGTAATATATAGCGAACTGAGAACAATAAGCGACTGAACCTCGTCGGGAGTTTCTTGCTCTCCTTGAAAGCAACAGACCCGGCAACATGGCCCCGGCAACACGTGCCCGAGAGCGTGATGCAATATCGGGAGGTGTGTTGCCGACGTAATACCAACGAACCAATCAGAAGCCGCGAATAATATCACGGTCGGCAGTCTCAAGATACGGCTGAAAATACTGAGAAAAGCTATCGACGTGGCCGGAGGTGTCAAATACTACCTTTTCCCTGACAGTCTTTACCTTTAATCTTTGTGAAGACGAATGGACTTGCTTCAACGATATCAAACTGTCGTACCCTGATCCACGTATTATGGCCTTGAAGACCCAGGAAACTTCCACAAACAAGATGTCGACGTAATCGCTATAGCTGTATAACATAACGGTATTTTTTCTATTATTCCCGCAGCAAATCGGGAGAAAATGTGCTGTCGAATCCGTTACCTATTCACGATGTTTAGAGCGAAATCGTTCAAGATAACTTTCTTCATTACAGATTCGTCTTCAAAACACACTTGATTGTACCAGCCTTAGGAATAACAGAGAAATATACAACAGTGGAAACTCGGCAAAAATATAGTATTTCGAAAACATCACGCCAACTGTTCCGCATTCTACCAAGGTTTTGAAAGAGAACTCCTAACTGTGTGTTTATAAGAAAGGTTAGTCATCGCAAAAGCAATAAGTATAAAAACCTTTGATTTCATGACTAGCCTCCTGCGTAACTTATTTCGAACTGGACGATACCGGCAAGCGTCCCAGTGGAGTTGTTTACTGTGCCAATTGGCAGCGCAATGTCACTAGACACACTTGGCCCAGGATGTAATGGTGTTGTTGTTAACGTCTGGCAACTTGTACGCACTTGGATGTTCTAAGAAATCATTTGCAAAACATGTATCTTTATAACACGTGTGTTGAATCACAGTTGATTTACGTTGATCACACAACAAATACACGGCATAACAATAACAATTTCTGCATTACTTTGATACTAATTTTTGTAGATGTAAGTGTTACATGGCATAAAAGCTGCAGTAATTTATCTGAACAAAAATGCTCTTAGGGTCGCATTTGTTTGTAGTGATTTGACACAGCAAATGCCCTGAGAATCGACTGCCTTTGGTATTTATTCAAGATAGTAAAGTTCATAAAGACGCATTGAATTCAAAATTTTTATAAGGTAAAAAAATATTTTACACAATTTTTTACAGTGCACATTTATTGTGAAATATACAGCGTAAAGAAATATTCCAGATGGAATATTTAAATATAATCGATAGAATATAAAACATTTTAGACAGAATTGTTCTTAGATAATGGTGGAAAACTTCTGTAACAAGTTGAGTGTGAACATAACTTTCAAATACTGGCATTGAGTACATTTTCTATACTTTTGTCATGTTCCATGTAAACGTTCTCAGTATTTCAGCAATTTATTGTGAAAACGTATTTATTGTTCGCTTTCAACACCCCTTTCTTGCTGAATATACCAGCGAACTGGGCTGCAGATTTTGGCGAGTCTGTACATGAAATTCGCTGTTGAAAAGCACCCACCCAGGCTGAGAATAGTCTCTTTCCGCGAGTTGACTTTCTCGCTATTCGGGGCGTGGCCACATTCTCCAGGTAGACTTCGAAAACTTCGAGCTACTACCTGCGCTCTGACCTGCCCCTTTCGACTACCTAATAATTCTCCAGCCTTGCAGGTAGAAATAGGGTTTCCATCTCAAGAGCAAGGAAGGGGTATACTACTTTTGGAACAATGGAGACAAAAGAGAGAAGGGCCCATTATTGTGACATAACTGGAAAAATCACTGCTGACACTAGTGTCATGCCTTTTTGAAGCCAAAGCTGAAAGTCAGATCAGGGTCGTGGACAAATGAACATATGCTTCTCCTCGTAATAGTCTGTAATTCAGAGATTCCTTTATTTAATTTATTTATCGTAAAAAAATAGTAAAAACTGTCTGTGACGTTTAGGGGAGAAGTATAATCTACGCAAATTTTCTTGATCTCCAGAATCCTTAGTCTCTCTTTTTCTAAATCTAGTTGTTGTATCACGAATTAAGGTACCAGGGAACGTTTAATTCATTTCTTTCATTTAGCGTTGCGGCGAATTCTTTCATAGGAATTATTAAGCTGACGTGGTGATAATTAATATGGAGGTTTCACCCATAAACGTAGACTAAATTATTTCTTAACTACCGAATCGGAGAATAAATCTTTTGTTAATTGTTCTGACCATTTTTTAAAGTATTTTGTCAGTTCAAATCTCAATTTAAAAAAAATTTTTAGTAACATCGACGTTTTGTTGGCGATGCTTAGTCACGAGTCATTATCGCAGTCAATTTGCGCACTCTTCCAGTTATGTCACAAAAATGGTCCCTTCTTTCTTTTGTCTCCATTGTCGCGAAACTCTGCCCCTTCGTTGCTCTTGATGCTGCTGTTTTTTTACACTACGTAGCTGCGGGTGCTCTTTGACAGTTCGATTCGTCTGACAAGTTGGCGCGGACGGCTCCGAGGCAGCGCGAGCAGTGGTGCGCTCTGTGGAACTGGCGGAGAACTACGTACCGAGCGAGCGTCCTACCTCACGACCTGCGCCGTTCGGCAGGGCGCCCGAAGCCGGCTCGGGGTGGCGTGGCGCGGCGCGGCGTGGCGAGGCGCGGCGCCGCCCCGGCGGAGGGGTGTCCGCCAAGAATGCGAGCAGGTAGTGGGAAGGAGAGCAGATCAGGGGCAGGGGCAAGGGCGGCGGCATGGCGGCTGCCAAGGGCGAGGCCTCCCCGCCACGGCGCAGCCTCGTCTGGCTCGCGGGAAGTTCACTCTCGCCCGCAGTTCACGGCGAAGGATGTCGTGGTCGGTGGTAGCTTGGCTTTCGGTTATGGCATGAATGGATCGCCCAGGATTTTCTTCAAGAGGGGGGGGGGGGAAGGCAAACAGTGTCTACCCGACTTGATATTTTCCTATAAATAATTTTTTATCTATGTTGAATTTAATAAAATAGCCGATCCGGATAGCGGAAATCGCTAAGGCAGTAGCAAGGGACGAGGGCGATCTCGGGAGCAAGAATCGCGGGTTCGAGCCCGCCTCAGGCTTGGATGTATTTGCGTGTATGCCTGTATGCATGTGTCGTCCATTGATTCTTCATTATCATCATTCCGTGTACCATCCTCCCACGACTAGCAATCCTGGGGATAACAATTGGATTGAGCATAATGTTGATCCTCCAAAAAGGAGTCACGTACACTTGCCACGGGATAAATGTTACTGAGCCTCGGTAATTGCACGTGTATGTCCACGCTGTCCTAGACGGCCAATTTGTGACAAATAAAATGTAGACATTTTTATTTGTTGACTTACAGTTAATATTTATAATGTAAACAATTGATACATTGCATGACGCGGCAGTAAATAAAATTAGTCTGTATTGTTTAGTAAGTATCATTGGCTTCGGGGGTGGGTGACTGTTGCCGTATGAGCCTCCTTACACTTTGGGTTGTGCACTGGATAAATGTAATCACTTTTTATCTGCACTGATATCCTCAGAGGCCAAGGAATGTCGCCGGAAATATTTTTGGTTGACCAATATTTTCAATTTCGATGCGGATTTCACTAAGTGGTTGGATTGTATTGAGTTTAGTCGTGCGTATTCGGCTACATTTTTCCAAATTATTATTTTATCTTGTATAAGAATAATGTTTTGTTTGTTGTTTTTTTCACGCAAATCTATAGTTTATTCCAATCTTAATAAGATTTGGTACATATAAACAAAAGCAAAGTGGCTGTCTATTTGCGATTTCGTAAAAATCACTTCTTTCCTTCCTCCTTACCCTTGAGAACAAAATTTAAGCGTTCACTCTAAGTGTTTTGTAAATATTTGGAAATATTCACAAAATCATATTGCTATTAAATATCATTATAAAGATTATTAAAGCCCATTAAATTAAAATTCTAAATGCGTGTAAATTCATTCAAATAGTTTGGGTAATATCTGGTCAAAATTGTTACAGCACGTGTGCCGGAGCAAGCAGCAACGCACCTCTTCACAGCCGCCCGCAGCAACGATGATGGCAGCGAGAGTGATCGTAGTGAACATTGTCAGTTACGACGGCAGAGGCGGAGCTATGGACGATACGGCACGACGAGGTCAGTGGGGACAAGCAGGGTGGGTTTGGGCAGTGCGGTGGAGGGCACAACAGGCCACTGCGCGGGTACACAATAGTTCGAATTCTTTCCTTTTCCTGTCCAAAAGACTGCGATAAATAAATACTCGAACAATGCAGAGTTTTCTACTAGTTGAGAGTAAAATTAAACATTTTGAAGCGGAAGGATGCTGATTTCCTTAAAATAATAATTGCAATAACTTCCTACGGTCAGGTTAGGAAAAACCGTTATTATTCTCTTACCAATTTAGAATGTTTTGGACTACATGGACTTGTTATACTTCACATTGTTGATGTAATAATAAATTAAACAACTAAGATAATTATTTAATGAAGAAACACAAAACGAAAACCGGTAAAGATTTTGCTATTCAGACGCATTCCTATCCATCAGCGAAAATGCTTAAACAAGGTAGAACCAGAATTAGGTAATAGTGGTACATAAACATAATTCAAATCTAGGTTGACAGAGAACTTCTGGGAAACACATTTTCATTTGAAGCAACTATTCTTCGTGATATTTCGAGCACATTTGGTGCTTTCCTTCCCCGCCACAGTCTGCGTATGTACCCCCTCCCCCTTCTGGATTTAGAGGGGAAATGAGCACGGAGTGTGGGGAAGTTACCTCTGTCTGCCAAGGGCCGGGCTTTCTACGAGGGGAAGTAGCTCCTGCGGGCACATTTTGACACTCGTGGCGTGTACTTGCATTACGTTACGTTTGTTATGTTTACTTGTGTAACGTGCGATATTTCCGATTTAAAGTGGAGGCAATTTTGCTTGTCGGCTCGTGCCTCTGAATGCTGTTGCCACCTTCCTATCGCGGGGCGACAGCGGCGGGGCACAATGCGGTTCCGGGCACGCGCCCGCGCTCACAATGGCGGTTATCGCGCCCAGCGAATCCGGCGCGGCGCGGCGCGAGGGCCAGAGGTCGCGCGCGGGGTCACGGCCGGGGGCGCAACCGCCGTCAAATGTTGCTGGGCAGCTGGGAATACCACTGTACCTATCTTTAGAGAACAGACGGAAAGAAGACAACAAGGACGATGATGATGATGAAAAGAAAGATGATGATGAAAATAAAAATGATGATGAAAATAAAAATGATGATCACGATTACAGATTACGATTACACATTAAAGTTTGAAGAAATGATTTGCCAAAGTATTGCCATAAATATAATCGGAAGACGTACGGCCGAGTGATCTACTCGGGGTTCAGGCTTTCGCGCCAGAAGAAAATGTCGAATTCTCTTTTGCCTCCGTGCAATAAAAATATTATTCGTTGTATAACGAGTGTTTTTTCGTCTTTTAGAGTTCGTACTTTTTAAATGTGTAGGTACTAGCAATTGCAACTATTATCGCACTATCACCCGACCAAATTTCTCTCGCATCATAATATTACACTCCAGCCTCCATCCCCAACCACATTTTTGTTGCCGCCTTCCGTCTGGGTATCTCAGAAGACCATTTAGCCGAATCGTCAGATGCAACGACACTTGACGCAAAAGCCTCTGAATGCAGCCGAGATAAGGCCACACCGGCCGCAAACGCGCGCGTAATATCTCTTCCCTCTGCGCTCCTCTGCGCAGCATCTCCTCCACGCACGCGCGAGTGAAGTTAATCGGGTGATCAGAGTCCGAGACGGAATTCGTTAAGTTGGTGTGCTGAGTTTGTGAAAGGCCACAGCCAACGCGAGAGGTAGATTATTGTCGAAGTTGTTTAATGAACGCGACGACTGTGTGAAAAGTGTTCACGTCCCTGACAAACTGATTCTGTTGGATGCAACATGCAACAATGGATTAAGGGCGACGTTCAGGTGAGAAAAATGATGCGATATTTATGTTTTGGAATTTAACACGTTGAGGCGAACTAAGTTATACATACAAAACACAATAGCGGAATTTCTAACAATTCACATTTTATTTTTCGTGAAATTATTGATTTATACATTTAAAACATAACTTGTGTAACTCCAGAAACACTATTGTTGAAATACGTTCTAAATTATTTTGGATACTTACATTCTGTTGTAGTCGTTGCAATTGAGTGAATATCCATCAATACGTTTAGATATTTAATTGTTAATAAAAATTGATTAATAATTAGCCATATATAAGTTTAGATATGCAATTGAGTCTCTCCATCAATACGGTTAGATATTTCACTGATGTATTAATTTATATTACCCATTCATATTATGAAAGTAGACTGGTGCGATTTTTAAAAAAATGTATGTGTTATAAGTTGTTTCGAATTAGGTGCATTTATCTTAAAGGAGATAAAGAAAAATCGAAAAGAGATCCGAAGAAATTAAGATGCAAACATATTCATCCACTACCTCCCCTCATTCTTTTTCTCTCGTCTTGAAGAAAGCAAATGTCAATTGAGCGAAGATTGCAGCAGAGGGAAAAGAAGGGGAAAAGAACGTTTTAAGATAAGCTGGTGGTGACGGTAAAAGTTCTCCTCGGTTTGCAATGACGCGACGGAGCCACAATACTACGTACGCGCTTACGCGATTTGCGATTAGGGTCCAGATTACTGCCCTCGCCTCCACGGATTGTGACACAAGCGGCCCAATAAGAGTGAAAAACAATAGGTTTGATAAAACGCCCCCATTGCGCATGTAACGAGGGCTTCATTGCGCTATATTCCGGTTTCCAAGCAGATTCAAGGGCATCTCGTGTTAGTTCAGGATTTCAGCACAGCTGTGTTGGCAGTTTCTAATTTGCAATAAAATGGAGTTTGCAAGGAATATCAGTGTGTTTTCAAGGTAAGAAAACAATTTCATATTTTATAAAGTAAGTTCTTGTTCCAATTATCAACCTTACATAGTCTATTCACGGGCCAGTCAAAAATCGGGGAAATGATTTGGAAGTAATTTTCTTTCTCGCTATTGTTTATTGACTATTTTATACTGCGTGCCAAATAAAAGCGTGAATGACGGCACTTATATTTTGCTGCAAGATGTCTAATGAGTTTTAGGTGAATATATATATATATATATATATATATATATATATATATATATATATATTAGATTGAGACCCATACATTCCCATTTAAAAAGGAGTTTAACGCCAGACTTCAGGAGACAGCCATAAATTCTAATGATTACATGACTAACGGCTTTATATGGTCGTAATGAATAACGTACAGAAGAGTTTTTGGGATTGAGATATTGCTTTATGAATTATAACAAAAGAAGCATTTCAAGCGTTGAACAAAGTCGTTGCATAATATATCAAAGAGTGTAGGTTAGTGGTGAGACATTCAACCCACGATGCGAGTCAAGAGTATAACAAACCTACATTGTGCTCGGAGTTTTAGATTTTGGGGCCCTCCGCGATGAGTATGCAGCCTGTAAATTTGAATCGGCTTTTGTTGAGAATGTAGGAAATATATTAAAACAGCGTTCGATGTGAGCATGACATAACCTATCGCAAAGATATGATTTCAACTTACTTTTCGTGAATTTCTTTCCTTGACCTCACCAACACTTCCACATACGAGAATCGGTTCAACAGAGTTGGAAAAATGAACCTTTCCTGCTGTTAGGCAGCAATTTTGCCATTGTAAGGTGACCGACGAGACTCTTACAGGCGTGCTCTATTTTTTAAGATATAAAGTCGTACCTTAGGCCTAAGTTATGACTTCAAGGTCTGCCGCGTGACTTACTTGTTAGTGCATATCGCCGCTACCTTACGCGTGGCGCCAAAACTCCCTATTGTGTTCTTTGTTGCCATTTTCGATAGCATTCAGTTTCGGTAGCATAATACTTCCGAAACTTCGTGCGTATTTCCAAGATTCTAAGCACTGAAGTAGACTCGGATCACTTGCAAACAGCGAAGGCACTAGAATTTTGACTTGCTGGCGGACTATGCTTTTGTCGGCCTAAAACCAGGCGCACGCATTTCAGTCCTAACGTAATACGCACCCTATTGCCAAAACTGATTTGCGTTTCTTGGTGTTTGTATCCGTTTTGGGACAATACTTAGAAATATTATCAGCACTTTGACTCACTTTCTGGATATGACAGAAGACGAAAATCATGTTTCAGTTCCATTTTCATGTTTGGAATTAGTTAAGATTCAAATAATGTTTCGCAATAACTTACGTCATAGTACATTATTGTGAAATATAAAATAACAGTCAGAAATATAAAAAAATAACAAAAATATTCGCAGAAACTTATTTCGAGCCACCAGTAGTTCAGTAAGCAATCCGAAAGGCTGTTGCATAACCGATCGCAATAAAAAGCATCAAAACCTTGTTACCGAACATCCACAACACGCTTGTTATTCGTATGCAAGTGTTCTCTAGTATGTCACTTCATTTTAAGCACAAATTAAGGGAAGGGAATTGGGAGTTCTCAGTAATCAGTACTTAGATGAATTTTATTCAAAAAATCATTAATTGAATGGGTGAAAGCCAGATCGGTATAAGCGACATTTTATATTTTCTAAGAAAACTGTACATTTAATTCAATAATACTGTAAAGTCGTACTTTGTTTCATCATTAAAACCACAAAATTACATTGCAATTGAAATGTAGCCTAAAATAAACACGTTTTTCTCAGAATTTATAAAATGTCAATTACACTGTTCTGGTTTTCACTCATTCAATTCCAATAAAAGAATAAGTACGTACAGAAATGTTTGTAACTTCAATCAATGAAAGATGGACACTGAAAGATACATTTCAAACACGTGAGGTCATACAAAGTTTACAACACCCTGTTGGAATATTTTGTTTGGGATAAGGGGCCCCTTAGATCAACTGCCCCGGGTTGAAGTTTCTTTTGGCCCTCCTAACGGGAGGTAGTCTTTTGGTAGCGACGTATTACGTCTTCGCGGACAGTAGTTTTTTGGTCTTCCTAGCGGGCGGTAGTCTTTTGGTAGAGACCTATTTACCTCGTCGCGAGGTATAGTCTTCCCGTCTTCCTAGCGAGGGTAGCCTTTTGGTAGCGACGTAATATTTACGTGGTGGCGGGCGGTAGTCTTTTGGTAGAGACCTATTTACCTCGTCGCGAGCGATAGTCTTCCCGTCTTCCTAGCGAGGGTAGCCTTTTGGTAGCGACGTAATATTTACGTGGTGGCGGGCGGTAGTCTTCCGCTGGGAAGCGCCTGGCACCGAGAGAGCACGTGAACCTTGTTGACGGATAAACGTGTTGACACGGACGCGAAGGAGGATAAAATTGTTCTGGAAGACGCCGATACGCGCGCGAGCCCGAGTCAACACGTGGAGGAAAGGCCACAGGTTGGCGACAGCGGGGCGGGGCGGCACAGTTGGTGAGAAGCCAGTTGCCAGCGGCTGCCGCCCACGCTCGCCACGTCGCCCACTGGCCAAAAATAGATGCGCGCGCATATAAAAATAATTACTATTGCCAACCAACCAAGGGAAACAATTTTCAAAAACGGAATGTAACTGTGTGCGAATAATTTTTACTCACGTGTGTTTCAGTGTAACGTGTGTTGAGGATTGCAAGCCGCTGTTGGCGTTTTTTATAGCACAGTCCACAAAATTGAATGTATATTTCGTCAAAATCAGTTTGATGCACCTCTGAAAGATCCATATTCAGACATTGCACCATTCCTAGGTAAAGTACGTTTACGAGGGGTGTCTCGATGGAGTGTCATAAATCGCAAGCATTTTGGTCAGGATTTCTACTAAAACCTACCCTATGGGTTCTCCTCATAGCACGTCACACACAGTTTTTAATTGTTTTTGACGTAAATAAATAAATGGTTTACCCCTTATAACTTCTAAACGGCTCGGGATACCGAAATGCAATTTTCAAAATAGTGAATCGTGGAGCAAGTAATACGCATAACGCTAATGTTCGTAATTTTTTTTTTATTTTGTAGAAACTGAATCATCATTGATTTTTTAAAACGAAACTAGTATTTTGATTACTTTTCACATAGAATGAATATATCATTAAAAGAAAATACAATAATGTATGTGATGTTACTATTTCACAAGTAATTAATATTGGCAGAAATTCGAGTACTTCTGACAAAGTTATTTGCTACTGAAGAATAACAATTTCGTATTAGCAGCTCCTCGCGGGGCAGCTGATGGCCTCGTGCTGTCGGTGGAGACCACGAAACCGTTAAATTGCGAGCGGTGACAGGGAGGAGGTGAAAGAGGAAACTACAGCAAGTGCGGAAGGTCACAGAAAGCAATGTAAAGTGTGAGAATGTAAGAATATGTTTTCTCCGCAACTACTCCTGAATGTGTATATTTCTGCACGTTACAGGATGCAGTAATGATAACGATTCCATAATATTATTCTCGCACGGCTGTCGACCAATCACATTCGTCTTATTTCATTATACACGACAGAGGGTTCTCGCAGTCGCCTACAGAGGCTCTGCGTGCCCTACCGCGGTAGGTTGCAAATGTAAGACTGCAGGTGAACCACGAAACGGTATGCGAGTTGGCGTTTGTTAGGGCCAGAGGACATGGAGCGTTCTGTATCCGTCCTGTAAGGTTAAGGCGCGCATTTATCATTTTTAAAACATCAATTTCGAAGTCGTAGGAAAGTATAGTCTTCTACTCGCGTACAATGGGTATCATTCCCTCGTAGAGAGTCTGAAACCCGCCCATACGTCGTTCGTGTCGTAAACATCAACTCGTGAATATTAGCTATCATTCTACGCTCGTCGAAGAATATTTCCATTGATCTCGCAGTTGAAATTCCAAACTGAATGACAAAATGAACGATACCCAAAAGTCTACAGCATTTCAAAGATCACTTTTGAACTACCTACTTTTCTTCAGTATGTTCTAGTAGATTAACAGTTCAGAATAATAGACAATTAACGCCAGTTATTTCATTTTTTTCTGAAACGTCTTCAAGAGTTAGTTCCTTTGTTCGTGACGTGTTTACTCTACTTCTTTTTTTCATTATAGACATTACAAGTTAAGGTCGATAAAAGTGTACCTCTCGCTGTTGCTGATGCAAGAGTAACAGTCTGTGCGACGCCATTCGATACGTGAAAGCGGGAGAACGAAGTCTTTACTCGCTCAGATGGCGGCAGGCATATTGCGCACTTTTGCAAGAGAAAATAAAATTGGCAGCACTCTTTGTAATTTCAAATGGGGAGTCAGAAACACACTTTGTTACTGAAATATTACTTTTAAAGCACAAAGCAATGTAGTACATCATTATATTAACCTTTTTATGAAATGAAAACTGGTGAGTAGCGGTGATGGTGGCTTTCTCCTATTATTTGTTACGGTTATGTAAAATTATAATTATATTCTAAATTACGTTCTTATGCATCATTCGTTTTTTGTGTGCTACTTCCAATCATAACCACTAACGGCACTGGTAAGCTTGTTGACATTCCACCAGCCGATGGAATGCTTTGTGACCGGAAAGTCGTGACGGTAATGATCGGAATTCTCAACCAACAGGTATTCTTTCTGTGTCCGAAAGGACGAACCCGATACAACCATGCCCTAGGTGGGACTCCAACACGCGATCCTTGGTCCGAGATCACTACGGCACTACTGCCTTAGCGATCTCGGCCATTCGGACCGGCACGTGACATATTGAAGCCAATACGTATTTCGAAACAAGTTGTGAAGTTCAAAATAAATAATCGATTTATTACACTGTAATGTTGATTTATTTCTGCAAACACGTCGCGCGTATGTTCCATTCCGTGGGGCGCTATCTCGTACCAGAACCGCTTCTTGTTGACATGGGGCGACTGCAGTCGCGTCGGCCGACCTCCCTTTCGGAGCGCAGGTTATGAGAGATAGCAGCGTGCCTCGCGAGCTCCCGGAGTGACGCACCGACTGCCCCCCCCCCACCCCACCCCTCATCTCCCCCCGCGCTGTGCCGCATGCGAATGTCACGCGAGTTGCGACGGACAGCACCTTTGGACCATGGCGGGCGTCGCGTCGCAGTTAGGAATGCAACATCAATGTCGCTGTTTTCAAAACATCGATGTTTCTTTAAAAATATCGATGTTTCAGACACCGATGTATTGAAACCGATGTTTTTTTGGATTCAATGTTTTTACGTTTTCAATGTTTAGTTCGTGGATAAAAGATGTCCATAATCACAATTTTGTTAAAAATTTCAAATAAGAAACAATATCTGATGGTACCAATATCTGTTTGTATTCGATCGAAACGAACGCTGTTTGCCCTATCTTCATCGAGCAGACTACCATCCCTTGTACGAGATGTTCCTGATGACCTGGTATTGCGTTCATCTGTCCTGTATTGCGCACGTGGAGAGGCGTTTTGTAGCTTTGTTTTCATTTAAATTTTAGTTATAAATTAATAAGCACGACCATTAACTAAATTAATTTTTGTTGCGCACGAATTTAATGTTAAATGTTATTAAACCAACTTGAAAACATCGATGGTATTTGGCCGATGTACATTTAACATCGATGTTTGGCAACATCGACATTTTCTTGTCGATGTCGTATCACTAGTCGCGATGCGTCGCGTCGCGGCGGTGGCGGTGAGCGCAATGAGCTGCATGCGGAGTTGCGACTTCGCAATGCTACTGCGCTTAAATCAGAGTTGTGCCGAAGACAACTTTACGCCTATGCGTGTTTTCTACACGTAACCTACATCTAGACTACATGGCTTTTTAAGTGTAGACTAAGTAGACAATGTGAGTATATGTAGGTTTTTTAATATTTGGAATAAAATAAACGAAAAAGGTTTTTAATAACTAGTAAAAGCATTTGCACGTTAAAAAGTAATATTTAAAATTTTATTTTCAATTCAGTAAGTCAAACAAAATATACCACTCCTCTTGGGAAAGGGGCAACCTCGGTAACTGTATCACAGGTACAATAGTGAATTCGAATACATTCAAGGACTAGTGGAAGCATATATCTAATAAAATTCAAAAATATAACACGGTCTACAAAAATGTGTGAAGGCCAGTGAGCTAGAAAAAAAAGTTTCCAAATTTAGATCAACATGAACTTTCAAAGGCAATACTCGTAGAGAACTGTAGGAACTCACTACTAAGTTACGAACGACACTGCAAACTGTCTCGTGTTCGTTTGAACGATTTTGTAAATCCTCCTCTCAAATGTGATTACTAGAAAGTTCAAATATATGTACGCTATGTGGCTCATTCACTGAATATTATACAAAAACGCGAAGAAAAAGTATCAACACAGTCATGAAAAAATTCTAGGATATTAATGATTGTCAAAGGAGAATAGTAAGTTTTGCCACAGAAATGAACTTCAAAGACATAGTTTATCTACTTAAGTGCAGCAATTAAAAGGATGTCAGTTTACTAGTGTGCAACTTCTTTTACTAAATCATATACTATTTATTACTAAACTTATCCATTTTTATAATATTACAGTTTTTTGTATTATTATACATCTTATGTATTGTTATGTTTCAATCTTGTTTATGTACTGAGCATTACGTTATTAACTGACGATGTTTAGGTTTTGTAACTAATAACCTCGCTCTGAGCTCGTAACCTCCCTCCATAAATGATTTTGAAGCAATAAAACTGTTAACTTGAAATTTAAATAAATGTCATTTCATAGAGCTTGTACTCCTTTGGATGTCACCCAATCAAAATGTGGCACCAATTCTTTTCAATAAACGAAATTAAGTATAATTTGAATTAAATGTTGGTTTTGTGGGCTGCATGTCCCTCATGGAGTTGCCCATTCCACACTAAAAAAACTTGTCTACGCGTACACGCACATCACTTGGCTTGAAACTCGCGACGCCAGCAGTGCTGTTCACTCAAATATACAGACTTGACCTCTCTTTTAGTGAAGGTTTTGAATTTGCGAAAAAAATCTACTTACTTTTTGCTGTAAAAACTAAAGAGTCAATGCAATTGAATTCGGAGAATGAAAACGAATTTGTTTGAAATATTTTACCCTCCTCCAACCCAGGTTTTGCTCGACATCTGCGTGAACACTTGCATAGCTCGTTTCAGAGGCGCTTAGATTTAGATTTAGATTTATTCACTCAAAAACAGTAAAAACTGTATGTGACGCAGGGGGAAAAGATTATCTGCGCACGTTTTCTTGAGTTCCAGAATCCCTTCCCGTCATTTTAACTATAAATAGTTGAAATATGAGTAAACGTTTAACATAAATAAAAAAAATACACTTTAGAAATAAATTTTAAAAAATCGTAAGATTAGCAATATTTGAAAAATAGTCAGTTTTGTTTCTGAATTATAGAAAATATATTTGCATCGGTACACGAATTGCAAGTATGATTTTTCTTCATTGCTAACAAAATTGCAACTCGCCCTTACCTCTCCTCTTACCATTACAAGCAAACGGAGAGTTCAACAAAACGTGTGCATGTGCATAGTGAAGCTACATTTACGTTCAGAAGCGAAACAAGGGGCCATCTCAGCTTTTGCTCAATGAATCAGGGAAACTGGACCAAAACCTGATCGAGTGGAGAGCTTCATGCCAACTTACAATTCACTTTTGTTTTCGACAGCCCCTTACAAAACGAACTTTCTCCACTGTCCACAAGCGGACATGAATGCGAAGTGTAGGTACCTAACAATAATATTGTGCTCGAGCACTCGAATTTGACATTTTCGGCGAATGCTTGATTGATAAATTACATTTATCTCGAAGTGTTTCTGTCCCATATTTTCTGTTCGTGATTGTATATGAATTTATCTTTTTTAAACAGCATCGTAGATGAGTTCATGATGAATTATAAAATTATGCAGAATAAATTGGCACTTCTCTATGGTCGTTTCTTCCTTCCGACAGAAAATATATTGAAGTTTTCTTTCTAAAATGAGAGGAAGGGAACTCGTATTGTATTATTTTTTTATGAATATTGTTCTGATTCTTATTTGTAACTTCAATACAATCTGGATACCCAGAAATAGAGTATAATCATTGGCAATACGTTAATTCTCTCTTTTATTTCAACATGATAAACTATTTCGATATATGAAACTCAGTAATTCTGACGAAAAATGATACTACCTATTTTTACCTGGTGTCATTTTATCTGAAATGAAGTATGTGAATTTCTCATTTTACGTATCAGAACTTTCATCATTGGTGTCGGGTATTTCCCTACAAATCAGACGTGCAAAGAATGAAAATACTTCTGTTAATTCAGGATAAAACAGAGCTACACAATTGTACAGGCTAAGATCTACATACAGAGCGAAGTAGTTACGTTACAAAAATTGTTAACAGTTAATATTGAGAATAAACAAAGCTGGTACTACAAATCAAGTAGTTGATGTCATATTTATCATGAGAATTCACTCTGGAATAGCTATGTAACGAGAAGCGTATACATTAAGGGCATCATTGTAATACTAAAAAAGTTATATGGAAAATTACTACTCACTCTTATCAGAAGCGATGGTTGGTGCAACGATATCTCTCATAACTTTGCTGTGGCATTTCTGGCCGTTCCCTCTACTTCCTTGTCAATAATCTCTCCACTGCGATGGAAATAAATTAATTGAGTAATATAGCTTTATGAAATGATATGTTTTTGTGTCAAACGAGTTTTCGTGACACGATCCTTAAAACGAAACGTTTTCAAACATATTTATTTCAATCTATCGCTTCCTGTTTAATGTAATATACAAATAACCGTGATCTCTACGCAGGTAGTAAGAGTAGTACAGAATGGCAATCAACTTTTCCAAATAGAATTATTCGCAGAGCAAATATTTCAAATAGATTTGAGTATTTTATTCAGAGTCCTCTTCAATTTCCTCTCTAAAACTTCTGGCGCACGAGGTCCCATACTTTTTAGCTGACTGAGTCCTTTTTGAAAAAGAATTTGAATGCAGTGGCCAATTTCTATCTCGACAAGCTAGTAACTAATAGTACCTACTGTATATAACATTAAACACACAGAAATAATATTAAAATTTTCCATTTTGTTGTTTGCATTATAAAATTCTAGTTAATAAGCTGATGAATTGAACACTTTAAATCTACAGTTTATCATTATTTGATTTTATTGGATGATTTTATAGCCGAACCCGTGTAATGGATATTTAGCGATTTCTAGATCAGCCAAGAATTTGGTTATACTCCTTTTCCAATACCAATCTTTTGTTAACGTCATACAATTCAAACATGAATTACACTGTTTTCCCTGAGTAGAAATTCTGCGGACATCTGAAAATTTGGCAGATTTGATAAGGGATCTATTTTCGAATTAATTAACAGATATTTAACCATGAATCAACTGATTTTTAATTATGCTTTAAGCTAAGTAACTACACTTACTTAAAAAAGCGCATATTCGCAACTAAAAAATCAGTTCATCCGCTTTTTAAACCTTTTTTAGATCCCAGTCTTTGAAAAATAAGTCAGTTTCATTGGTCCTCAATAGCAATCATGTGCCGCGAGAAAAGTAAAACACTTTTTTAAAGAAGCGATAAATGTAACGCCAACTGTAGACTTTTCTTGTAAAATGGAGGGTTAACAAGCCAATTACTATAGATATTAACAAATAAGTGGTCAAAAAGTGTTACCATAATTATGTCCCTCCAATCATTTGCAAGGATTTTCATGTCAAATTTTTATTGTAAAAAAAAAAGAATTTATTGCAGGGAATTTGTCATTACCAGCATTTTTATTTTTTATAAGAAATGAAACTTTCGACGAATTAGCTATCATCATCAGATCTGCCTTTTGGGAACCAAAAATTCTACTTCTAGCTAAATATCATATCAGTATTAATATCTTTTATTCAAATATTTGGTATGCCAACAATGTATCACCAATAAATCTATACTATTACACACCTTTCTGAATCAGTATGAGTTATTCCATTTCCCATAGAAAATAAGGTGATGAGGGAGAGCGCCCACCCGTTTCCTCCCCAGACTGGCCCCTGGAAATTGGGGAGATTAAACTTCACGGACTTCAAAAATTACGATGTGATCACCTGAACGTTTTCATGATAGTTGCTAATCTCAGACTACAATCCATTTTTAAATTAACAGAAAGGCTGAATTGCTCTGCAGTGATCCGAATTCACAGAGCTCTCGTTCCTTTCGTTATCTCTCAAAATATGTGGGGGCAATTTGTCAGGAAATTTTTGTTTCTGTAGAATCGCGTCGCGCAGTAGCGTAACGAAATGAAAACGGCAAAACTGTTATCCGCGCCCCCTTTGTAAAAGTGTGTAGCAAACACAAGGAGTGTTAGTACCTTAAATAATAAAAATTCCTTTAACAAATCCGAATTCATCAGTCTACGATTACTATATAAGAAATCAAGGTTTCCAACATTATATTTATTAAGAAATAGGGTTATATAAGCTACCAAAGCAGAAAAATATCGGCCTTCTGGAAGATTCTGTTTTTAATTTTTTATTGTGACTATCGGAAAGTATCAGAGAAACTATTAAGTAATTAAAATTTCTTGCAATCGTAAAAGTTCAGTCTAAAAATAGGCCCTCTTGTAGCTGGGCCCGCCCGCATTGCGCGCCCGAACGTTACGCCATCGCCGTCGAGATAGTTGGCTCACTTTGTTACTTTTATAGCTCGATTTTGGCGCACTTTCGTTTACTTTTTCACATTTGTACCAATGTCAAAGCGTTTAATCAAACACAGCACCTTTCAACAAAGGGAATGTAAAACCCGCGACATTTTGCTCTTTCTTGTTTCTAAACAAACGATCTTGTGAAAAATTCATCGGTTCAAAAGACCCCAACGTCTCTTCCGAAATTCTTCGGATTCTTCAGTCTGCTGGGGCTTTCTCGAAGGACTTCAGATGAAGTCATAAATATCTTTTCTTCCTTTTATTACTAAAGAGTGTGTGAAACAATCGATGTTTTAGTTAGTTTTATAATCCGTAACTGCAATGTATTTTTAAGCAAATATGTTTTGGAGTGGTACGACACAAAACATTTCGTTCCTTTTGCGTTTTTGACATATTATTCAGTTGTTTTTTTCATTTTGAAATAAAGAAAAATCTTAAGTGTACATCATAGTTGGGCACACATTTTCATTCGAATGTAACACAAATATATTTTTCCATTGTTTTGTATGTTATAAGCAAACTTCTAACTAAACAAATAACCAAAAAGTAGAGAAGAAATATTCACTTTCAGTAAGAATTGAATTTTGACAGTTGTGTATAGCGGGCTTATCTATGAGAAAACAATTATTTAGTTGCAGTTTGTTTGCTAATTATTTCAGTTTTACGCAACAGTAACTTTCTTTCCGGATGGTCTTCACAGAGCGGTCAGGGAACCCTCACCATAACACATTTGCCAGCATTTGGATTCTCATTTGTAATTCAGAAAACAGCTAATCTAAATGACATTTCCCCTTTCCGTCTCTGAAAACAAGGGAATTGCTGTCTTGATTTATGTAACTCTGTTTAACGAATGGCACATGTCCATTTTTCTTTTTTAAACAACTTTAAATTCTTATTTTTTGTTCAGTCATTTACTTATTAAAAGTTTGAGGGAAATCGAAATGTGCTGAACATGATATTATCAGGCGATACTAACTCTTCAGGTAGACAGCCCATCAGAAAAGCGAAATTCCTAAATCAGGGTGATGAATACATTAATGAAGCCACTGCAATAAATGCACTGCATTTGCAATATACTGATTACGAGCGCCAATTAAGGTGCAAGTGCTTTGCAAGGTGAAACTAATAAGTCAATGTCTTACGCGCCGACAACAAACGTGTTGAATCTGAACCACGACCCTCGTACAACCAATAGAGATAGCTATTAACGAATATCGTTAAATAGAATCTTGTAAACATACTTTGTCATTGAGGAGTTTATGGATAAATAAATAGTCCTTTGTAATCAATATCTGAAAGATTTGATAAGTAATCGTGCTCTTTAAAACCTCACTGCCGGGCTCCATCATTGGAGAAATGAAAAATAGTGATAATGACGCGTTGTCAAGACGCTAAAGGTATTTATATATGTTCGGGCTATTCACAACTGGCATCTTCTATCTCAATGACTGATAAAATTACGAGCAGGATAGGAAGCGATATAAACGTTGTTTTGGAAATCACCAAGGGATTTCCAATCGTTTACCAAATTCTGACCTTTACATTTCGGACGAAATCACCAGTAGTTCAATTTGTATTGTAGAAAGTCAGTAAATGGGAATTTACTGCTCAATGAATGTTTTGTTCACAGTGTTAATATGAGAGGAGGTTGGTGAGGAAGGGCGCACTCACAGTCGGGGTGAAAAAATCGGGCGCCTTTTGAGTTTAGACTCGAGCCCCCTCCCATGCACCGCTTCCAGCAGCACTTACTAATTGAGCGCGCGCTTATAGGGGAACATGCAACTCCTTTCGAAGATATGAATAGGCTGAGGTGGCACAGAGCGTCAGCTGATGTCACTGCAGTGCCTCTGATCGGGAGGTTCTTGATTCGAGTCCTGACGGTGGCATGATTTTCCAAGCTAGCTAGACAGCTAAGTCGAATTACGCTGTATCTGGAAGAGAATTGTAGCGCCCAGCTGCTCTGATCGGTTGCCTTCTATGGTTTATCCTATTAATACCGTGCGAATGTCGGAGTACCTTAACAAAAGGCCCACAAACCTCCGCATGATCTTTTCTTTCTCTTCTTTGTCTTCTCCTCGCTCCTTACTTACTTACACTTACACTTACACTTATTTGTACTTCACAATCTCACATAACGGAAGACCGGTCGGTTGCTTAGAGATTGTCCCGGCTGGGGCGGTGCCTCGTTGCTGGGAGATACCTGCATGGGGCAAACCTCCCAAAGCCGACGTGTGAGTCGATGCCGGATCGGACCATCCAGACCGCCACTTCAATCCATAAAAACACTTACGGGACCAGAACAGTTGACGCGCCCAGGAGCATGAAATAATCAATCAATCGAAAAAAATAAATTAATGTATTTAATTAAGACAAAACTTATTTTTTTAACGTATTCCTTGCTTAGTTTGAATGATGTGTTTATTAACAATCATTTAAGAATCGCATCCGGCGAGTGTGCACGAAACATAGTCCTAGGTAACGGTCGCGTAACCGTTGTCGATAAGTCGTTGACTGGGTGACCTCTCGGAGGCTATCATTGCCTCCTCTGGGGAGCATTCCAGGGCACCTTTTTTCTTCCTCGCCGCGCGGTCGACGCGCCGCGCCGCGCCGCTCCATGACGCGCTTTTTGCGTAAGAAATTGCGCGCGCGTCGAGTCTTCGCGGGAAGGCACTTTGCCCTTCGTGACGTCAAACGGGGGAGTCGGCCAGGATTTTTTTTTTGAAATTTCAACCTCGCGATAAGCTCGTTTTCACGAACTCTGCTCCCGCGTTGTTACCCGGATTCAACGCGAGGCGATTCCCGCGCCGAGTCCGCACAGTGCGACGTGTATCCATTTCGGGTGGACGAAAACTATTTTCAACCAGATTTTCAAATTTAATTTACGTTGTGTACATTTTAATAACTTATATTCAATACTACATTTCGTTTCGGGTTCCCAATTATATAGTAGGCTTTAACTTTCTTTCTTTTAATTTTTGTTCATTTAGGCAAAGTTTAATCGTCGATTGTTTTTATGAATCAGTGTTTTGAAATAGTTAATTAATGAAAGTAAACTCTTCAACGTTTTAAAAGAATGTAAGGAATTTTCTTACGGTCTGTGGTAAATTGTAACATCAGCCTAATATCCGTACCTTTTTTTTTTTTTTTTTTTTTTCATTTTGAGGAAAATGTTCAGTTTTCACATGAAAAATCCATACCGATAGCAGCTACTTTGAATCATCCGCACAGGTCATCCATATGACTGTAGTGTTTTCTCGTTAAACAACTTTCGTCTGGTAAAAAACGTTTATTTTAGCATCATACGGGCAAATGAAACTATTTTGGCTATGGTAACAACGTCTTCATTTAATTACTGGAGAACCAAACGTACTTTTGTCTGAGATGTGTTTCAGAAATTCGACTTCCCAGTTTTCGGTCGACGATCGACAAGGTCGTGTACAAATTCAAATTAAAAAAAGAACATATTTCGCGCGCTAAGATGGAGCTAATTCCGCACTGTGCAATGCAACGTGGCGGCCGCCCTGCAGCCCGGGGGCGCCGCCGCGGCGCTTGCCAACCGGAGGCTAGCCCAGAGCCACGCGGCGACCCCGGGGGCAGCGGGGGTGGACGCCTATCTCCGCCGCAGACGTCACCGATCGATCCCAGCGGGGTGCCCGCCGACCTATTTGGGACCCGCTGGAGACGAACTCCAGAGCGGGGGCATGGGAGCTCCAATCGGCAGCATTATTACAATTGCAACATGTGTGAAGCCGCCGGCTTATCGCGTGTGGAAATAAAGACCCTCCCCCTCTCCGTTTCGACACTATTCGTAGCTAAGGCCAGCAACGTCGACGAATCCGGGGATGACAGTGGCCTATTTACTAACGGTGCTCGCGGGTCGCCGCTGGAGCTTATGCAAGTGGACGCCGTTGTTGCTTCAACCCGATGAATTCTAAAACGCTAATCGGTCGATATTTACAGGAACCGATGTTTTGATCCTTGGGCTGGTTTATATAACGTATAATCGTTGAATCGAATGAAATGAAAATTTTAATTTAATATCTTAGAGAAGCTGAAAAGGCTTTAATAGTCAAGCTTGAAAACCACTGGCACGCCCAGGACTGACACACATACCATAATAGGATTTCCTAACACCCCTCGAAAAGGTAGAATTTTCTTCTGTAATCCAAAAGGACGTAATGTGAAAGGATGCCGGAAAACAAATCTCGTGACTTTGAAGCAGCGCACGATTTTGCTGTTGCGATGCAACTAACGAGGTACTTGATTGGTTATCGTTATGTCAACCCAATCGCTTGATACTATGTGAGGACGGAGGAAATTAAACTCTTGGCAATCAGCGGAATTAAACAAACAACGAACTGCAAATTAATTTCAACATATAGTATTAAAAGCTTTATAAAGTTACTTTCTAGCATTCTTACAATTCACAAAGAGATAAAATGTGATAAATGATATGATGATAAAAAGTAATCTTTTAAATATATACATTGATAACATGTGTGATATTATTTTTCAAAATACAAAATTATGTAATACATAATAAGAAAGGCATAAAGGAAGAACTATTAAGTTGTAAGGAATGAATGCATTATAAGAGAGTTAGGGTAATAAACAAATTAATTCCGTGATACAGCACAGCGATGCTGTTCACGCTCCACGCAAAATTAACTGGCATAAGAACTTAATCGGTAGTTAAAGCGCACTTAAACAGTTTATGGGCGGGTGATAAGCTTTTAGGTAGAACTAATTGAATAAACAAAGCTTCTATTGTTCAACTATCAGCTGACTTCGGTAACAAAGCATATTCTTTCAAGATGCTATCTGGTCTAGCAAAAATGACAGCGCGACATGTACGCTTTGCTTTGATTCGAATTTTCTATAGAATTCCATTTTCGGTCAGCGAAACGTTGCGTTTCAAAATACCAAATCCCTTAATATACATTTTCAACGGCGGATGTAATAATTTTAAAAATATATATTCTAAATAATAATTCTAGCCTCATGGTTAGCTCTTAGTCAGTGTGCTCGCTTTCCACTTCGATCCAAGTTCGATTCCCGGGCAGGTAAGATTATAGTGTGAGTTTTCCTTGCAATACCACAGTGTATGTTGCTGTATGACGATGAGACAATTCACTTCTCAGGTTGAGAAGACCGGAATAAGAATTGAATTGAATTGAAATGAATTAATGCCTTATTTTACGTGGCGAGACTCAGGTCATTAGGCCCGCTCTTCCGTCTGACCACGTAAATTTCGCTACGCTCCTTTCACCAACTAGCAGAGAAAGGAGGTATTTCTTGGGCGAGAAACAGGCGATTTGAATTTAGCTCAGAGGCGTCATTTAGGCTTGAGGATCTTTTACATGCAAGTAAATCTACTAACATGGGACAGCCGGCTTTACATCCCCTCCGAAGGAAGGCGTACGAAGGATTTTTTCGCCCTGAAAAATCCACGGCTTCGATCGGGTTTGAACCCGCCAACTTGGGTACAGCAGTTCGAAACGTTAACCGTTACACCATCGCCAACGCCATAAGACGTGGGGATGCCTACGTGCTGACCAAACGAACCCCCTTAACCAACAGCGGAGGCAGGAACGTTGCCGGTAGATCGGAGCCCGTTCACGGGCGGCCGCGTCATGTACATACACACGTACAAATAATAACTCTAGTCCAACAATTCCTTCTACATACCAGCATCTTGTATTTTTCAGTATTTGGCTTCAACTTCTCTTTCATTTTTTATTTTTATTTAGCTTGGTGATGAACTTAGGTTGGGATATTAAGGATTTTACAAAGGGGGATATCTGTATGGATAGCAGTACTGCGCTCCTGCATTCGCATTTAAAGGAATGGCCGAGCATTTAGAGAATTAAGAAGTATATTAAACAATTTTGATCTGAAATATTGGGTTAACGTATGGAAGTAGAGAGATTTCATAAAAGGAATAATTGAATCAACAGTTAAAAGTTATTAACGTCATTAGGCGGATAAACACCAAATAAGAGACGCGGTTGAATTTTGTAAATTGAGGCGATAGCCGAGATTTATAACCAACCACGTCCGTTATTTTTAATATCGGCCGTGTGTCATTCAATACTTTCCATTCTTGTAAAAAAAATAGCGAGTTAGTTAGCAATGAAGAAAAATCATACTTGCAATTCGTATACCGATGCAAATAAGTTTTATATAACTCGGAAACGAAAATGATTTTTGATTTTTTTCAAATATTGCTAATCTTGCGCTTTTTTAACACTTTTTATTTATTTTAAACTTTTACTAATTTTTCAACTATTTATAGTTAAAATGACGGAAAGGGACTCTGGAACTCAAGAAAACGTGCGCAGTTAATTTTCTCCCTCATACGTCACAAATAGTTCTTACTCTTGTTTTTACTAAATAAATCTAAATCTAAATCTAAATGGCGAGACTAAGAAGAGGCAACAGTGGGGAAAAGCGCAGGTTTCATTCTCCTGCATTGCCCGAAGGCTATTTCCCGGCGATCCCGTTAGGTGGCAGCTTTGCTCCGGAACGGGCGTTGGATAATTTCTCAGAATCTTTCTCCCCAGCAGAAGCCCGTTATAACAACAGCCAAGACACTCGATGTCGAGGGCTGGGCAAGACATGGAGAGTTGACACGGCATGAACCCTTATTTATTTGACAGCTTTTTGTTTATTTTTTTCTTCTCTCGGCCAAAATGAGTCAAGATGAGGGAACTAATAAAGTAATTAAACGAAATATGCATTTTTTGTTTCGAAGTGTAAGAAACAGCTGTCCAGATCAGAACATAGGAAATTTAAAGAGCGTTTTGTTCGTTTTCACGGTTGTTAACATGAGTAGTATTTGCAAAATTTAGGGTGTCTTATTCCGCATTTTATAAGTATTCGAAAAACTATATACTTACTTATCAAAACTAAAACGAGATATATAAACGTTGCTCAGAGTAGACATTTTTAGAATTATTTGAGAAGTGCATTTTTAAAATTAAAGTTACAGTTCGTTCTCGCGGCGAGTTCGGATACAAGGAGCAAATCGTCTTCGCAACGCCAAGGAGAAAGGGGATAGTGAGTTCCTGGCAGATGATGCAGACTGCGTGGCAGCAAAGCGTACCAGGAAGTCCGTCGTGAAAGTCGCGGAGGAAAGCGCTCACGGAGTGCAGATGGTTTGCGGCTAGTCACGCGAATTGCGCAGTATTAGTACTACTACAAGATAGTTGTCTCATCACAGCTAGTCGTGGGAGAGACCTTTTTGATTTCTGGCTACAGTTGAGTTCGGTCATTGCCATTTCATACCCCGCATGTATCAATACATTTATTACTTTGTAACAACTGTGATTTGGTGCCTATGTATCATGTATATGAATACTATGCTTGGAGTTAACAAATGTTAGAAACAATGTTCTTGGAAAACACTTGAGGTAGATTGAAGCTATGCTTTTCAAGGGTGTATTTTAATATTTATAATTGGATAAAGTTTACGAGTTAATAAGTCTAGCTATGTCAAATAAATCATCTGCTTGCAAAATAAGAACTATTACCTATACCTATTATCAATTGGCGGATCTGAATAGAAGAAAGCTACATGAAAATAGAATGCAACATAATTTAATGCAAGTACGTCTACCACAAGCATTACGTTATCTTCATTTTGAAACCTTTTGTACCGTAATTGTGAAAAGAAATGTTAAAGGGTTCAGATTTAGAAAGCATGTGTTGTATACGTATGTATTTATACGAGTGCTTTGTGGTTAAAAAAATAAAACTCACCATTTTCTACAACATACGTATCATTTCGTCACTTGCATCACACTAAATGAGTGAAATAGCAATAAAGCAATTAAGTTTTCTACATATTCTTATCAGTAAAGTTCATCTCGTAGAGCGCTGGTGAAACATTCGATTAGCTTACGCGTTTTGCACCAGATTTTATTATTTCTATAATTCTTACTTTTGCCAGCGAGAAGGCAGTAGTCATCTCCACTCACAACTCCCCACCATGTGACAGCTGCGTTATCTACCAAAGCAATACGGCAATCGCTATCGATTCGTTTGAAGGCTGTTCAATCTGTGTACACACCGCAAGCAACAGTCCAAGTTGGATCAATTAAAAACCAGACGACGAGAAGCTGCATGTGTATCGGAGAACCGCTTCGAACCGGTTTCTGTGGGGCTGCGTGCCCCGGCCGGCCCTCGCCCGGGGCGCCGGCGGCGGCGGAGGCTGCGCGCGCGGGTCCGGGAAGTCAGGGGCGGAGCGAACCGGTTGCCGCGCGGCGCCGAGGCCACGCACGTGGCGACGCCCAGTCTGCGGCGGTCGACGCCTCCGCCGCGCGGCGCCTGACAGGCGGGCTGCGAGACGCTGCGCATCAAGAGCTCGACATGTTGGAGCTTTTGCTCAGCGATGTACTCCAGAATAGACTTTCTTTTACTTTCTCGCTACGGAGTGGAAAAAAATCCTATATCACGTGGTGTAGCCTGAATCCATGTTTTGTGGGTCCTTCCTACCCAAAAATCGATTGACGGCAAAATGTCTGTCCGCCCGTCTGTGAACAACGCTAGCGGCTAAACCGTTCAGCCAATTTTCTCCAAAATTGATATTCCCCAATCAATCTGGCTGATGTCGCGGCCTCTCGAATTTGAAACCGATATTTCAATTTTAGGGGGTACGTTACATGATTACCCTGGCACATTTTCACATAAAACAAAGTTCCATTGTTTGATTAAATTTTGTTGTTGAATAGTATGAAGGACGTTTAAGAGAATGGTACAGGTCACATTAAAAACCTTGATTTTCAAAATTTGCAAAGGTTTGGATTTTTTTCGGAGTCGTCCTGCAACTAAAATATTAAAGATAGAGATTATTTCCCTTAAGAAATCTGTTGCTTCAAGATAAATTTTAAATAAGATGATGTAAAATTTTTCGAAAATTTGAAAACTTTTGCGTAATTTCGCGGGAAAATATGGGCCACAGAGTACGCGCTTTTTTAGCATCACCAGTTTCAAAATGCATTTCTGCTCATACACACTTTTCAGCGTTTTAAAAATAATGTAAAGTTACCAATCTTCCCAGTTGTTCGGGGACAGCCCAGATTTACAAATCCGATCCTGAATTTCATTTCATGTTACACACACATACACACGCGCACATGTGTGTGTATAAATTGTATATGTATGTATGTGTACATTGTGTAAATATTAGACAACTCTTAATTATTACTCTTATCAGATTTTTCGGTGAAACTGGGGATGTTATTTAAATTAAGTTGGAAAGATAGATGAATGTGGAGGCTGACTATTGCCAAGACAATGCTTTTAAACAACTATATAAAAATGTATCAAGAGTTACTACCTTGAAAAACACAAGTTAAATTGCGTCCGCAATTCACTAAATAATCTGTAAATCTTATTTTAAACATGAATTCCTACAACATTACTAATGCACAGTGCCATAGCACAGCAGCAAAATGTGGACAAATCCATTTTGAACTGGCAATTTTCAAAATTTTTGTGTTCAATAGTTTGTTGTTAATTTTTTTTCATTAACATGCAAGTGATAATAAATTTACCGTTGACAATTAATTTACATTGTTTTAAGGTGGACTTGAACTTCTTTGGTGGAGAAGCGTGACTGCATACGTAAATGTTAATCCCTTGTTTTCCTTAACTCAAGACAATAAACAAATAGAATGGAGTTACGAAAATAAATTTTTGAACATTAATTTTGAATTGTCATCAAATTAGCATTCAATGATTCCTGAGATTTCTTATATTTTACTTAGTTCAAGTTACACGATTTTTAGACTTTTTAATACATTTGTGTTACATTTACTTGAGAGGCACATTGGTGTCACTTTCAAGCAACGATTTCAAGCTACGAATAGAAAGAAACATATTCTTAAATAACAGATCAATAAAAAACAAATTATTACTAATCAATTGCGTCTGCATCAGGATATTCAAGTTTCACAAACTTCTCCAAATTGTTCTCAGTTCCAAAGACGCATCTTCAGCTATCCATGTTTTATCATCCTACATTTCTATACCCTTTTAGTAACTCCTACTCAGTTGTTTACGATGCTCTTTAAACTGATAGCGCAGATCTCACTGTGTCCACGAGGAAATGGGGTTTTAAAGAGTACTCCATTTCAACGACATTTTGGTGTGTATTCAGGCTCGTTATGTGAGTATTAAAACTTTCAATCAAATCTGTACAACTCCTTAGCTTCTTTTTTGTTCTATAATGACAACCAATGTGAGATAATTGACGCATTTGCAGCTGCATTAGTGGGCCATTCGTTCTCGGGTATATGTCGAGGGACAAATAATATTTCTAAGAGAAATATGTTATCTCTCTGATTACGTATTACTGATATTTTTTGAACTCTCGAGGCCATAAAGAAGCGAATTAGAGGGTGCCTTAATTGAGGGATGCTGTTAATAAAATATAAATGTAGGATAAATCGACAGCTAAATAATTAACATTAAGAATTACACTTTATCATAGTGCTCTTATCCACTTTTACCATACTTTAACTTGTTCTCATACTAACATGAGTTCTTAGACTCTTCGCAAAATCTTAGAAACTGAGACAGGAAGGGAAAGAGGAAAGATTCAAAGTAGTTCAGAATTCTAAGACCCTAATACATTATTGCAGTTATTATTTTTATTATTATTATTATTATTATTATTATTATTATTAAAATTATTTTAATATTATAAATGACAGTACTTACAAAACCAACATTATGATTCATTAAATCTCTTCTACATTTTTATTTATAAAATTAATGTTCGTAAAGCACTGCGTTCTTTTGAGTTAGTTTCACTTCAAACGATTCTGATCCAGATTTTCACATTTAAACTACAGACCCACACGAGTGAGGAGTCATTGAGGTTTTCGTTAGCCAAGTCGGCTCGTCAGTATTACGGGCTTCAGTTTCAAAGTTTGAGCAATTTAACTCACTTCTTAATGAAGATTGTGTAAACAAGTGGTTCTCGCGACATATGAATGAATACTCAAATTATCTGGAGAAATCATTCTCATTGGATTATTATTGAATTTCATTTCTTGAGCTGCAAAAATATTTTTATACCTTCTAACTGATGAAGAATTATTAAGATGGTCCCTGATATACAATTTTATGAGTAACATAAACAGCGTAGAGAATAATGCGAAATCATGAAGATCGTAGAATAGTTTTGCTTATTGCTAGCTAAAAAATATGTTATGGTATATTTATAAGATTCATCCTCCGGGATAATGAGATTCCTATGTAGAATTTTCATGGGAACATTTATTTTGAATTTAAAATTGTCACAATTTGTCTTGGATAAATTTGACCACGATTCCAAACCATCACCAAAATCTGACACATTGGTGTTTGCGATTTATCGACCATTATCGTTTGAGAAATTGAAAGAAAATTACCTTAATGTACAACTTTATCAATAGGCCCTGCATACATCTTATCATTTAATGCAATTTAATTCAAACTATGTTGTTGACGTATATTTATGGGCTTGAAATGTAAGTACTTTTAGAAAAAGAGGAAGAAAGAACGAAAACCTTTTCGGTATTTACGAGTTCTAGAAAATAAGTTGATACCCATACATCAGTTGTAGGTGAAAGCGAGTGTTAGAAAACTAAGAAGAAGTTTGAAAAGGGCAGGTATCGCTTACTAACGTTGATTGAGCGACAATTGTAAAATTGTCAGGACCAAATTATTGTTACTAATGATGGAGGAAAATTTTCAATCAAATTGAGGTTATCAACTTTCGTTTTCTATCGCAAATTTGTTTTTGCACTCAACTACTGATCACTGCGTATGGCGTTAAAACCCATTAAGATGTGTTGTATTTACATTATTTTAGAAGTCGTATAATTACGCATTTACTTGCAAAGGATGTTACAAATAATACTAACTTCATAAATAAACAAACCTAGATTTATGGCTAAAAGGCATTACACTAGAACCTCTAATTAGTGCATGACGACAAATCGTGTTTGTGTTGGCAATCGACGTAAATCATAGAAAACGTGTCTTGAGACTCGTGGTTTTTTGGCATCGGTTACAAAGCATCGATGTTTCCTCTTCTATTCTGAACTGACATTACCTAATGATATGGAACTGTTGCTATGTTGCAACAACTAAACACTTTCATATCAGTGGTATGCAGTGACGTGAGAGATTCAGCGTTATCTCTATTACGTAATGAATATGAAACTTTGTTGTCAGAAGAATTAAAAAGAACAACGGTTTTAATGAAAATAAATGTTCACTATCTCTATTCGAGTGATTTCAGTTTTACTCGCTTTTATCACTTCCGAAGTCGACTATATAAACTTACGAAGCCGGAATGATATTCGCCAGTACAGCTCTGGATATAAGGGGAAACATCGCTTCAAATCTCTTTACTTTGGAAGCATTTCGAGTGTTTTCCAAGTTATTGTTTATAATCAATGCAGTTTTCTTTTTTATGGAAGCATGGAACTTTCGTGTAAGAAAGAGGATTTTGAACGAAAATTTCCAGACAAGAGAATTTCGTCTCATGTTGCATGATTAACTTTTAATTTTATTTTCGTAAATCGGGGTTTGGAAAATGAAGAGATGTTTAAACACTTTTCTTTAAACTGATTTTAAAAAAATATTTCTACCTGTTCAATTCTTACAATTTTTCAGGGCTTTAAATAAAACATATAACGTTTTGGCAAAATGCCAACGATTCACACAACAGGCGAGTCATTTTTACTTATTGTTGAATAATTATGATATTCAATCTATCACATTTTTTAAATTAAATAATGTGCTGAAAACAAAAGATTTGGAGTATGTGTGTTATTGTGTGAATTTAAGGGGGTGGAAAATATCTTTCGGGAAACCCGATTTAATGCGGGAAGAATTGTAATTTAAACCTAGTTCGTAGTGTTAGCTGAAGTATTACACCGTATTGAGACGAAAAGTCTTGCAATGATCGAAAGTTGTTTGTTTTTTTTCCTTGCTTGTTTTTTCAGAAGACTCAGGCTGAACTTGGACTTTTTTAAATTTGGAAAATAATTGACTTTCTTACTCTGAATTAGAATTCTGTCGATATTGCATATTCTACAGTTAGTCTGTTGTGTGGCAACTCGAACGTATAATGCATCAAAATCCTTTCTTAATACCAGTTCTTCCAAATTAAAGGTTTATAGTTGAGAACGTTTAAATTTTTTAACACCTTTTAGTTTATCACAAGTGTGTGGCCAAAACAGGCCACGAAACGTTACGTTCTTTTAAACCTTAAGCTATGAAATAAACTCACAGTACTACCTCTGAAGTTGTCGTTAATCCAGAAGGAAACCAATCCCAATTGTTTAGTAAAGAGAACGTTAAAACATTTAGTAAATATTCCAGCTAGTTACACGAATATTCCTTTTTGATATTTTTCACATTTGCTACATTGGGTACAATTAATTTTAAGCTAAAGCGAAGGAGTCGTAAGGGGGAGAAATTTTTGAAGTTCATCGGTGAACTTTAGTTTCTCGAAATGAGATACAATTTATCCCCTGGAGAATAGAGAACAAGAGAAAAAACTCAATGAATTATCCTGTCAAAACCTGCACTATTGAAGATAATATTCATCTAACTTCATGCGTGAAATGTCATAGTTGGAAATATTTTTTAACATTTTGTTTGAATCTCTAGTCTTTAATTATATTGTACGTAGTTATTTGAATTTCATATAACTTCCTGCAAAGGGGGCTAGGAAACGGTATCGTAATCTTTCAGTTAATCAAACATCCCTAAACATCTACTTCTGCTTTATTCTCTTGACGGATGAAGACCAAATATATAAAAAATGTAAGACGTCTTAAAGGTTATGAAATGTATGTACCCAACGCTTAAGCCTTTTAAATCTGGTGTAGTTGAAGTACTGTAACAGTATGAATCAACCTGTGTTACTAACTTCTTATACGCGAAGAAATGGAAAAAAAGCCATGCAGAGACTGATCGTAAGAGATGTCTGTGTTGGATTCGTGAGATACTTAAAAACTCGGAGGGGGGGATCTAAAGCAATGAAATAGTTTAGATTTTTCTCGCAAAATGTAAATATTTGTTAGTTATTCCTCTTTTCCTCTTCTGCGCTTATTGATTGAATTCTCGTACTCAGCGCTTCCCTGCTCACAACACAACTGTTAAAATATTTAATTTCATATAAATTTGTTGTTGAGCAGTGTGAATATTATGTTTTGGGAAATCATTGTAATGATTTTGTTCAACAGCTTTTTTGATATAGTAGGCCCCTACTTGACTCCTAATGCGTGAGATATTACTATTATTAGAAAAGAATTGTGTAAAGAGCGAAAGCGTTGCCTGTGCTGAAAGCAATTTGCTGCACACGCCCTTCAAAGGTGCTGCTTCAGATGGCTCAATGCCCTGACTTCTGCATCGGATACACGTACCCAGAACCTCCTGCAGCAAGCCTCTTGGCCTTCAGCACAAGATTACTGTATGGCTCTCCGACTTTGTGCTTCATTTGGGCAGGTTTCATTTTCAGATCGTACACACAATGTTGGCAAGTAACAAATTCTAAAATCTAGAATGAGTTTAGTTTTCATCTGTCACTACAATATACAATACGTCATATCCGTCGTTTTATTTTGGAAATGGATAGGTCAAAAAATCTGTTACAATCTACCATGTTAAAAGCAGGCCAAAACTTGAGTTGGAATTAGCCGATTGTTCTCCAATATTCACTCATGGCCATTAAAATTAGCGCCAAAATTTGCAACCTTATTTGCGCGTGTTTTTGCCAGGAGTATCTGTATGATTTTAACGCATTATTTTCACCGTAATGAATCATTAAATGGCTCTGGTATTTTACCAAATTCGTCGTGCAAAAGAAAACTTTTTTGTTAGAGAAGTATAAAATTTACAATAACAATTTATCATCCACATTTTAAAAAGTATTACTCAATATCACAAGAGAGTAATTTTACTTCATACATTTTAAATCAATTTTTCATTAGGAAATTAAGTAAGCAGTACTTGAATATTACGCATTCTTACTCCGTAAAAACCATGCGAAAATAAAACTCGGAGGATGGGAAAGAGAAGTCTGAAATTAACAACCGAAAGGAAAAAACTTGTTTAGTGTTGAGGGTGCCAAGCCTCGCGTGTAGTTATGTATCCTGCAGAACGACGGAGAGTAGTATGTGAAATTGCCTGCAAACTTGCTGCTACTTACTGCACATGACGCATAAGGAAGCAATTTTAAGAACTGCGTGTGGACTGTGGAACTTTCTAGGACAACAAGGTTGTTACACGTGTAAAACCTGTTGAACCTCACATCCTTACTCTGGCGTTTAAAAAAGTTTGACAGAGATCTCGATTATTTATTTTGTAGCGTCAATTTAAAATGGAATTTTCTACAATTGTATAAAAAAAGGCGGATTCTTAGCATTGTAATTCGCACGTGAAGTTAGTTAATATGTTTTAATATTCATTAAAAAAAGACGATTGCCAAGACCACTGTCTTGTTGAGCCATGAAAAGTATTTCACGCACGGAAATATAACTCGGTAAACAAGCCTATGCCTTAATAACGCTTTTGCATTCACGTCCTTCTGCAATATCTGCTATTTCCCGAGGTACGAAACACCCGATTCCAATTTAAAATAAAGTTTTTTCAAGTATACTTTTTATACAATTGTAGAAAAAATGTTAATATTTCGTGAGCGAAGTGGTTGTTTTATTCGTGGTGTCGACCAACTATCTCGGCAAAAGAAAAAAAAAATCAATCTTGACCATGAAAATACATCCACTTCGTGCACTTAATCTGAAAATAAACACTTCAAACGTAAGGAAATTAGGAAGGGAAGAACTAGGTGCAGATTTACGAACTGCAATTTTAAAGTCGAGCGATACTATCAATATCCCGTTTATGTGCATAAAATATGAAGTGTATTCATATTATAACACTGTCAAGAAATAAAAAAAACCGAATTGGAATACAACAATCAATAATTATGTTTTCAGCAACAAGTGTACTGTGTATTTGATAGGTCATGTCTTTTCTCTAATCAACTGTACAGTATAGTACTAGGTGCGATCCCAACTTGTCTCTTTTGAAAAGTAAGGAATTACTTCTAAGGGAATCTAACAGGCTACAGTATAAGCAGACACTCCTGCTCGCAGTTCTCGGTCTGTTGTGTCGACCAAGAAAACGGCGGCGTGCCGCCGCCGCCGCCGCCGCCGCCGCCGCAGCCAGCTCCGCCACCCCCTCCGCCGCCTCCGCCGCCGCGCCGCACCGGGCGGCCTCCACGTGGCGCTCGCCCAGACTGGCAGACATTCCGTGGGGGCAAAAAATACCTTCCCAACGTGGCATCGCGAAGAGAATCGGGTTGAGAACGGGACAGAAAATGGTGTTACAGGCTTAAAACTGCAATAATGTGTACTTCTGAAATGTCAATTGTTTTGAGATTTTTTGTTTCAATTCGAAACCATCATTGTTTTTCAAAAAATTCATGTTACAAAGTGTAAAAAAAGTGTAGGAATCAATATACTATAACTGAAGTTATAATCGACCACTGTTCGATGTTTGGATCTCGTTAATCTTAGTTTTGGATAACGCCATGTTTGAGAATATTGACAGAAATGGAAATAAATGAAAAAAGAATCATTGACTCATCATCATCTGTCGTATCATTTTAAAGAATTACACATCTATGTAAATTAACTAGTAACGATGTAATGAAAAACAAAACTTTGAAGTAGGCACTCAAGAACGGTACGCCAATGCGTATTTAATGAAATAATATATTATATTATTAAAAAATCTACAATGAAATACAAGGAGGAATAAATACCATCTTTGTCTATATACTCCAAAGTATGATTGATGGCTCTACTACTTTTGCTAACCGGTCTATTTTAATTTTAATAACTTTATTTACAAGAAAATTGATAAGTTCATCAAGACAAGTTATGCTCGTAATAAATACATTGTAAAACAACAGAAACATAATACTAAATACCTCGCTACCACTTACTTACCTTACTTACCTGATTATTTTCGATGCTAGAATAGTAGCGAGGTAAAAATTGCCGTTTGACATTGTATTTACTACGACTTTCCTGTTCTGAGGAACAATTAGGGAACATTTTCCTTGAGAAATCATAGGGTGTTATTTTAAACGAGTATTTCCCAACTCACAAGTGTAATGGTAAATGCACCTACGTACATGTGAAGTACGCATTGCTTAAGAAGAGCAATGAATATTTCTTTCAACTTGTACGTGAAAGAAATATTACCCTTCATGGTTGAATTGGGGTCGCGCCGGGAGCGGGCGCTCCGGCTGCGGTCACGGGTGATTAAACTACCCGAACCGCTGTCACGCTGACACGATCCAGACGAAACAGGAATGTTTGGGAACTTGTTAGTTTTCAAGAAGGGCAAAAGTCCTCTGACAGTTATGTCAGTTTATGGCGTCGAGGGCGCGCCGAGTTCTGGCGGGGGAGGCGGCGTAATAGCCTCGTTAAACTCTCTGTTTCCCATATAAGGATCGTGTAGCGTTGAGAAGACAGGGGAGACCGCCTAAAGACTTTGCTGGGTGCACTTCACGCTGCTCTGCAGCTCTGTATTTTTCTTATATTAAAATTTCATACTTCATCGGACTTGGTCTCTAATTGAAACCTCGCTGACCATCACGCTCCTCCAGGGAACTTAGCTTCCCTGCGAACCCAATTTTTATTGCATCCTGTACTGGAAGCAATTGTAATTGCCTGCAATCGCTGCTAGCAGCACTACACCTGCAGCGAAAGGCATTACATGGTGGCAGCGGCTTGGATTGAGGAGCACAGCGAATTCAATTACTTTCTGCTGACGGCCGGGCTGGAGAGACTTCGCGCCTGTACCGAGGTGGGCCGGAGCCTTTCTCGAGGGAACAACGCTCCAGAGGAATCCACAAGGCGCCGTGGTACCCGTTCACCGCCTGCAGAAGCCGAGTCCGTGGTTTGGAGGCCAGCACCAGCAGCCGCTGACGAGCCCGAGGGACGTCTTCGGTGATTAGCCGTTGGCAGCCTGCGCCGCGAGAGGGTCCTCTACCCTGAGGGGAGCTGCGAAGCCATCACTGGAGGCCCGAACTGCGCATCTTCAAGCCACCCTACATCTTTTTCTTGGTAAGAGGTTAATCCAGCCATGGCAGACAATGATATTGGCGATAATGAGGAAAATTATATATCAGTTATACAGGCAGTAAAATTAATATCGCGTAACTTTGATGGAAATCCCCGACATCTTAGAGAATTTATAGAAGGAGTTGAGGCAGCAACGGAAGTAGTACACCCCAATAAACGATCATTGCTTTTGAAATTCATTGAATCAAAAATTACTGGCAATGCTAAAGATAGGTTATTAGCACGAACAGAACGCGAAACTTGGGAACAGGTTAGAGCGATATTAGAGGAAAACTTCTCTGTACGGCGTACGTTAGAATATTACGCGGGCGTATTATTCACGTCGAAGCAGGGATCAAATGAAACAGTAGCACAATGGGGTTCGCGAGTAGATAGTATGGCTATAGATCTGAGAAGAGAAGTAAAAGGCAGGTTGGAAAAATTAGAACAGAAAGATAATGCGCGTTACGTAGAAGGAGGTCTGCAGTTAATAGGAGAATTCTTAAAGGGAACGTTTATTGCGGGACTGAAAGATGAAAGGATAAGGTATATTGTTAAAGCTAAAGGAGAAGAGGAATCTTTAGCACAAATAGTTGAGACCGCTTTACAAGAAGAAAGCGAAGTGAAATCGCAAAGGTATAAGAATAATCAGGGACAATGGAATTCGCGATACGAGAATACGCGATATGATTCTAGGAGGCAACAAAGTACGCATATTAAAAGTGAAGTTAATGTTACTGCTGTAAATACTGTGAAATGTTATAGATGTCAGGAACTGGGTCATATATCTAGGGTTTGCAATAATGAACCGAAATGCGCCAAATGTGGTAGGCGAAATCATGAAACTAGGAATTGCAAACAGGGAAACAGGCAGTAGAGTTGCTTGAGCAGCCGCAAGTAACTACAAAATGGCTGCGTAGGTGATATGGAAACTGGGGGAAATCACAGCCGTGAAAGAGATTCGCGTGATAAAGATACTGTAAGGAATAGCTCTTGTGATAGAGATTCACGTGATATAGTTACTGTGATGAACCCTGGATGCGGCAAGGAGTCGCGGGAGGTTAACTGCGTAAAACAAGGGGACGCCTTTGATAAAACCAGTTACATGAAAAATGATTTGGGACCATACGAGGTATATGTATTGTGTCCGGAAATTAAGGGAGGCTTAGGAATAGCCTTAATTGATACAGGGGCCCAGGTATCATTGGTAAGGGAATCCTCATTAGTCAAAAATATTGCCCAAAGCGATGATGTAATTGAGATTCAAGGTATTAGTGGAAAAAATATCAAGGTAAAAGGTATGGTAAATTTAACTCTGAATAATTGCAGTGAGTCAATAGAATCCAAATATTATGTTGTAAATAAATTGCCTAGAAATATTGATGTTATATTAGGACAAGATTGGCTTTTAAGGAATAATTATGTGTTTACTAAAAATATTGCAATACCACCTTTCAGTGAGTCAGTAGTTCAATTCCCGACCACAGAAAAAGGAGTGAGATATGTAGAGCAACAATTATTGCAGCCAGGAATAGTCTGTGCGGCAACTTTAACGAATTGTGATAAAACGTTTCCGTGTCTTATTGTAAATGTCACGCCCGAAACGTTAATAGTACGAGAAACACCAATATTAAAGAAACCTCCGACTCAGTTAAATAATGCTACTGATAGGACGAATGAAGACGCGTTCACGAAGCGGAGAATAGAATTATTATATGATAACTTGAGATTGCATCATATAGAGGAAGGAGCTAAAGATATTAGAGACATATGTAGTGAATTTGTAGATGTTTTCAAATTACCGGGAGACAAACTGACTAGTACGACAGCGGCAAAACATTATATTCCCACACCCTCTATTCCTAAAGGTAGACCAATTACTTTAAAGAATTATAGGTTACCTCAGGCTCATCAGGAGGAAATTCAGAGGCAAGTAGAACAAATGCTAAATGACGGAATAATTACTCATAGTAAGAGCGAATGGAATTTTCCTTTGCTTGTAGTTCCGAAAAAGATCGATGCGACTGGCAAAAAGAAGTGGCGAATTTGCGTGGATTTTAGACGACTTAATGACGTAACAGTAGGAGATAGCTATCCTCTTCCAAATATTCAGGATATTTTGGATAAAATAGGAAGATCGCGTTACTTTTCTGCTCTCGATTGTGCCAGTGGGTATTTACAAGTGCCAATCGAACCAAAGGATCAATGTAAAACTGCATTTAGTACGGCTAGCGGCCATTATGAATACACGCGTATGCCTTTTGGTCTAAAATCAGCTCCTGCTACGTTTCAACGCATGATGAACTCTATTCTGCACGAGTCAATTGGTGACAGATGCTTTTGCTACATGGACGATGTGCTGATAATGGGAGAAACATTAGCCGAGCATAACAAAAAGCTAAGGGAAGTACTCGGGCAACTCAGGAAACATAATATCAAAATTGAACCCGACAAATGTGAATTTTTGAAGGTAGAATTAAACTACTTAGGACATGTGGTGACAACAAAAGGAGTAAAACCTGATCCGCGAAAAGTTCAATCAGTAACAGAATTTCCCAGACCAGGAAACCCGAAGGACATAAAGTCATTTTTAGGTTTAGCAGGTTATTACAGAAAGTTTATCGATGGGTTTAGTACAATAGCAAGACCTTTGACAGAGTTATTAAAGAAGGATGTCGAGTGGCAGTGGACAGAAAAGGAACAGAACAGTTTTGATTTACTGAGACAAAAGTTAACTGAAGCACCCCTTTTACAATATCCCGACTTTACCAAGCCTTTCATATTGACGACTGACGCTAGTGGATATGCAATTGGAGCAATACTTTCACAAGGAAAATTAGGTGAGGATAAGCCAATAGCTTACGCCAGTAGAACCCTGAACAAGGCAGAAATTAATTACAGTACGGTGGAAAAAGAGTGTTTGTCAATCGTCTGGGCTTGTAAACACTTTCGACCTTATTTACTAGGTAGAAAATTTACAGTCGTTACGGATCACAAAGGATTAATATGGATCTTTAATGTGAAAGATCCGAGTTCAAGATTATTGAGATGGACATTATTGCTAGAAGAATACGATTATGAAATTAAATACAGAGCAGGGATTAAAAATTGTAATGCTGATTGTTTAAGTAGATATCCTGTAGAATGTATGCAATTTAATGTAGAGCAAATAAGCAATGAGAGGAAATTAGCAATTATTAAAGAAATGCATAATTGCCCGGTAGGTGGTCACCAGGGAATTCAAAGAACTACAGAAAGGATAAAATTATATACAAGTTGGATGGGAATGGAGAAGGACGTAGCCGATTATATTAGGAATTGCAAGGTGTGTCAAATGAATAAAAACCCCCATCACAAAATAAAACAGCAATTAGAAGTCACTGATACTCAGGACGAACCGTTTTGTAAACTTTATCTCGATGTGGTAGGTCCCCTTCCAGTTACGGAAGACAATTTTAGATATATTTTAACTTGCCAAGACAATTTAAGTAAATATGTTATCGCTATTCCTATTAAGAATCAAACTGTGGAAGAAATAACAGATGCGTTTGTGAACAAGGTGATATTAATATACGGTATTCCAAACTCTATAGTCACTGATCAAGGGAGTAATTTTATGTCTGACGTATTCAAAAGAATATGCAAGTTGTTTAAGATTGAAAAAATCAATACCGCAGCGTATCATCCGGAGAGTAATGGAGCATTAGAACGGACTCATAAAACGCTTGTAACGTACTTACGTTGTTTTTGTGATCCAAAGTCTTTTAATTGGAATACGTGGTTACCGTTTGCATGTTTTTCTTACAATACTACTCCGCATAGTATCACTAAGTTCACACCTTATGAGATATTATACGGTAGGAGATGTAATATTCCAGGGATTTTACAAAGTACTCCACAACCTTTGTACAACTATGATGACATAATACAGAATATTAAATTTAAAATGCAGAATTGTCATAAAATTGCTAAGGAAAGATTGATACAATTCAAGGAAAATCAAAGAGAGAAAACAAAAGCCAATCCTGTAAAGTTTAAGGTAAATGATTTAGTATTATTAAGAATTGAAGCTAGGCATAAGTTAGAACCATTATGGAAAGGTCCTTATGAAGTAAAGATGATGAAGGAACCTAATGCAATTATTCAAGAGGTGGGCAAACGTAAGCATCAGGAAGTACATACTCACAGACTGAAACCATACTTTTCTTCCGTTTCAGGGAACGAAACGAAGCATGAGGGCACTTAGGATTTGGGTAATATTAACGGCGTTAATATGGTGGTGGGAAATGGCAAATGGACAGGAAGTGAAGCAGCTACAATTGTAAATCGGGATTTATCTTGATGAGGTTGGAACTATCTCTTTTTACCCAATGCGATGGAAAGTAGTAAGCTATATAAATTTAGAACCAATTAAGGAGCTTTGGAAGAGTACGAAAGAACATCACAGAAAGGTAGCCGAATATTGTAATAAAGTATCGGAAGCAAATTGGTATCATCTGACAGACTGTGGAGCTTTTCAGCAATACATGAGATCTAAAACGTATTATATTGATAATTTGAGAGATTTAGTAAGCGAATATATGGTAGATTCAGAAAATGTCGAATCTTTCAATAAAAGAGCAGTAAGAACAAAGAGAGGAGTATTAAATTTGGTGGGAGAAATAGCAAAGGTACTTTTTGGAACTCTAACACAATCGGATGCAGAGGAATATAATAAACATATTTCAGAATTAGAAAAAGAGCAAAGCGAATTTTTACACATTTCCAAAGATCAAATGACGGTAATAAAATCGACATTAAGTTCTGTTAACTTAACAATTCAAAGAGTGAATCAAAATGAGAAAACATTAAAACAAAATTTGAATAAATTAGCTAATTATACTGATAACAAAGTTAATGCATTAGAAGTGGAGATAGAAAACATCAGTCAGATCAATGAGCAAATAAGAATATTGCAAAGAGGTATCGAGGAATGTCAGCATTCGTTTGAAATTTTGCTAGATGCTTTTGTCCATGCAGAGCAGGGAACGCTGCAGCCACAACTCATTACTACTGCTAAGATCAAAAAGGTAATGGAGAGCCAGGCACTGCCAAATGGTTTGGATTATCCTCCTTTTCCCCTTCCTGAACTCCAAAAGATAATGATTCCCCATGTGTACGCTTTAAAGCAATATTTGGTGTATGTATTAGAAATTCCTCTTCTCTCCCCCACTATCTATCATCTCTATAAGATCCTACCTTTTCCCGTGTCCAAAGGAACTAACACATATGTATTTTTAAGTTCAAGCAAAGAGTTTTTTAGTGATTCCATGAGGCAACATTATGGTAAAATGTCAAATGATGAGTTGTCAAAATGTTTTCAAACTAGTATGTTAAACTATGTATGTAAGAAAGAAATTATGATGTAAGAAAGAAACTGTACGTAAGAACGAAACTATGATGTAAGAAAGAAACTATGATATAAGAAAGAACTATGTATGTAAGAAAGAAACTATGATGTAAGAAAGAAAC
The DNA here is from genome assembly GCA_038098605.1 of Gryllus longicercus. NCBI lineage: Eukaryota > Metazoa > Arthropoda > Insecta > Orthoptera > Gryllidae > Gryllus > Gryllus longicercus. The sequence goes on from JAZDUA010000769.1 coordinate 480,245, forward strand.
TATGATGTAAGAAAGAAACTATGATGTAAGAAAGAAACTATGTAAGAAAGAAACTATGTATGTAAGAAAGAAACTATGTATGTAAGAAAGAAACTATGTATGTAAGAAAGAAACTCTATATGTAAGGACGAAACTATATACGTAAGGAAGAAACTATATACGTAAGAAAGAAACTATATACGTAAGAAAGAAACTATATACGTAAGAAAGAAACTATATATGTAAGGAAGAATCTATGTATGTCAAGAAGTGTTAAAGTTGATGAGGTAGAGAAATTAATTGAACAACAAGAAAGAAATAATTATTCTTAGTGGTACTCTCATGTAATAACATGTAGTACAGTTTTTGGCATATTAATTGTAATATTTTCATGTTGTTTTATGTTTTGATGTGTTAAAATAGGTAGAAATTGTACTTATTGGTTATGGGACAGATGTTCGCCAAAGAATTAATGGAAAGAAACAAGAGAAAGATTCTTAGTAATTATTCAGGAGCAGGGAGAATTGTGTTATAAAGCAACTGGTACTCGTGACGAGCAGTCTTCCACTGCAGAAATAAATTCCACAATATCTCCTGCTCACTCATCAAAATTTATCAGTATAACTGAAGTTGATGGCGAGAAACATCTATCCATATCCACACGAACGAGGAGCTCAATTAAAGCTTTCCGTTAGAAAAGTTTTCATCTGTTGATCAAAACTTTTTCTAAAGGGGGAGGTGTAATGGTAAATGCACCTACGTACATGTGAAGTACGCATTGCTTAAGAAGAGCAATGAATATTTCTTTCAACTTGTACGTGAAAGAAATATTACCCTTCATGGTTGAATTGGGGTCGCGCCGGGAGCGGGCGCTCCGGCTGCGGTCACGGGTGATTAAACTACCCGAACCGCTGTCACGCTGACACGATCCAGACGAAACAGGAATGTTTGGGAACTTGTTAGTTTTCAAGAAGGGCAAAAGTCCTCTGACAGTTATGTCAGTTTATGGCGTCGAGGGCGCGCCGAGTTCTGGCGGGGGAGGCGGCGTAATAGCCTCGTTAAACTCTCTGTTTCCCATATAAGGATCGTGTAGCGTTGAGAAGACAGGGGAGACCGCCTAAAGACTTTGCTGGGTGCACTTCACGCTGCTCTGCAGCTCTGTATTTTTCTTATATTAAAATTTCATACTTCATCGGACTTGGTCTCTAATTGAAACCTCGCTGACCATCACGCTCCTCCAGGGAACTTAGCTTCCCTGCGAACCCAATTTTTATTGCATCCTGTACTGGAAGCAATTGTAATTGCCTGCAATCGCTGCTAGCAGCACTACACCTGCAGCGAAAGGCATTACACAAGAGCGCCTGAAAAACGGTGGCTTCTAATCACAACACGGAAAGCAGGCTGGTATGCGCGGGACTCGTTGGGCAGGGAGGGAAGGTGGAGCGAAGAGATACGGCACAACTCTCCCTCTTGCCTGCCCCCCCCCAAAAAAAAAAAAACTTGAAAGAATTGGAAACCAAAAGTGGGTGTATAATCCAGTGGGTATGTAGTGCAAGTGTAGTGAGAGCGTTAATGCTCATTCACAATGAAAACGTAATGAAAAGTGTGAAGATGATAGTACAGACAGTGCCACCTCTATTCAACGTCCGCAAGCATTAATTTGAAACTAAAACTTCACAAAAGCACATTAAAAAGAGACGACAAAATAACAACAGTGCAATAAAGGTTATTAATTGGAATTTGTTGCAAACAAAATCAATAAAAATATTATTTTTCCTTGGAAGCTTTTGTGAATCTGAACGCGTTTATTCAGCTTAAATTTTGCGTTTGAGTTTATGTTCCGTTTCTTTGTGAACGAATCTAAGATGGGAAGCACTCCAGTAAGTCAAGAGGCAGGGTAATTTGATGTGCGGGGTGAATAAGATTTTTGAGAAACAACTGAAGTACATAACGAATTTTGCCAAAGCACGATTACCAATTAAGTTCACGCCGCAAAGGCAGTTAAAAAGGTAGCGGCTATTGACAATATAGTTCATGTTAAAGCGGATGGGGAGTACGTGTTGTTTGCAATTCGTATGCGGCAATTCGTATGCAGTCAAAGTTTTACTTAGGAGAAAGGAGGGGACCAAATAACTAAATTTATTATGGTACTTTAGCTGTTTTTTCGAAACAAATAAATAATATAATTCTGACGTGTCCGAACATAAAGGTCAAGAATTTTTGGGTGAGGGTAGAAACGGACATTCATAAAAGATACGCAGCCAGTCACATTACCCTTCTTTGCGTTCGCACAGGTGGGAAAATACGAGGAGTACCTAATCAAAACATATTGTCCACTGGTGGAAAAACTGAGTTTGATAGGAAATCGTGTAGTTTTTAATACAATCTACATGCTCCTGCTTTCAGATGTCTTCAAAACGTATTTTAACACCATAAATTAAACGCATTTCGGAAAAAATTGGAAGCAAGGGTGTGGAGACCGTTAAAAACTACACGATTTCATATCAAACTCTTTTTTTTTTCACCAGCGGCCAATATGCGTTTTGATTAGTCGCCCCTCAACTGTTGCGGGCGTGCGGGCGATGCGGCTAGCGCCCAGACGCGGGGCGAACGGCGACGGCGGGCGTCGGGGCGGAGCACCTCCACCGCAAATGCCAGCCACGGGGCTCGGCGGCTGCTGGCGGGCGCCCAAGCCGCCTGCACTTTCCGTCGAGAACGGCGGCTGCCATTCCCGCAGACCATCTGCTTTTACCAGTGGCAGCAACTCGCTGCCATACTGTTTTGAATGCCTGTGCTGAAGTGTGTCACCTCTAGCTTCACTATCTTTTAACGTTCAGATATCCACGTGGTTGAGTACACTACACTACTCGTTCACACGTAGCGTAAAACACCAGCAAAGAAACAATTGAACAGCACACAACACTCTGCTTTTTACGATGTTAATGTCATTAAGAAATTAAAACCCGTTAATTAAAATCTTCCTATATTTTACAGTAGAAACAAAAAAACTTGTTATTAAAATATATTAAATGAAAGAAAGGAGATATGCAAGTTCTGTGTAGAAGTTAATGTTGGTAGATTAAAGTTACCAAAGAACTATGAAGAGAGACTCTTTAAATTTGGTATCCGATGTCTTTAGTTTAAATATTTTTTACTTATATTGGAACTGCGAGTTTTGCATTGCCCAAAGACGAAAACAATATATGGATATGAAAATGCAAAACGAATGGTTTTAGGTTGGAGTATTACGAAAACGCGCAAAAGGTGGCAAAAATGGTATTCTTACTTTGCTACAGATTTTACGAGAAATCTATCTGGTTTATTCACGATTAATTTTGAAAGGTATACTGATATAATAATAATAATAATAATAATAATAATAATAATAATAATAATAATTATTATTATTATTTTCTAAATGTAAAATGAATACAGAATTGCTGTTAAGTAATCCTTCACAGCTAATGGCACTAAACATATTTTAAAAATGGTTTCAGTTAAAATTTCTCTCTTACCTAAAAATGTATTCACATCTCAAGGCACACATAGGTGTTACAATGTTACGAAAAACGTGCTTTTCTGGCTGGTGTGGTTCATGGTAGTAATTTTTAATAGCAATCATAACTCTGGCTTATGACAGCCCATTAACTGGTTGCATCATCCTGCAGACTGTACAACGATCTATCTGTTCAATCTTTCGTAGACCTTTCAGGTCGTATTTTTCGACAGCCTCCAGACCATCGACAAGAAAATTGGCAACTCTGGTAGGTGAAAGGGCTGAGCAATGGCAACAGTGCACTGAAAGTTGTCCCCTCACTCTAGTCGTGCAACAAGCATTCTAACCTTATATAGCAATGCGATTAAGCTTTCATGGAGCATTGTTACGAGCTAGTAGTCCAACACTGAATGCATAAACAATTCCAAATTCTGCTTATTATCTTGCACATATGTGTACAATGACACAAACAGCAATCAGGTCTACTGAAACCACCGTTTTTTCGAAGTTCTAATTAACGTGCCATTACACTCAAGAGAGCCCTTTTAAGAAAATTCTTTAGGAATGTCTTGGGCGTGGTTGCCTCAGCTTAATAAACATGTCCTTGAGACAACCAGGGCTGTCCACAATATTTCTAGGCATATACAATGTATGTATTACGTTCATAGCCAATTGGTAATTTTAATTAAGAAAAGGCTATTGGCATTTATTACGACGATTCTTTCTCATGTATGCGCACTTTAATGGAGTCTCTTAAATAAAAAAATGATTCACGACCCTTTCTGAGAAATAACTTTTTATTCTTATTTGTAAAGAATGCATTTATAAGGTGTACATAATGTAAATTAAACCAATAAAAGAAATATATTTGCTGACTTCCATAGAATTTTTCTAAGTACCAACAAAAATAACAAAAACGTGCAGTTAGTTAATAAAGGCGGTACATGCAGTTTATATTGATAGTTAAGGAGTTAATCGCGAAACCCAAATCCAAGTGTCCTTCCTATTCTCGTGGTAGGAATGACGCCGCCATTTTGCCTTTAGACATTTTAGTTATCCTGTTCCTGTCACCGACGTCCCAGGGTCCGGGCGACACGTCTCCAACACTCTTAGGGCAGAGGAATCTCCACACTCGTACTCAATAGTCTACTTGTAGCATTTGTTTGAACTTTCCGTTCTCGTACTCACCCATGGTCGGCGCTTCATGTTTATTTTCTGTTTTCGTGGGCAGCTGACTGTCGGGGCGTTGCGTTTCCTGAGTGAGTTGGCGATGCGCGTGCGGGGGAGAGGAGCGCGAGTGCAGAAGTGGGGGGGGGGGGCGGTTTCAAAGCGGGGAGCGTAGGGGATGCGAAGGGACCTCGCCACGTCGTGGGTCGCGGATCCCCCAAAACCTGGGAGGAGGTGTCCCGTTTTGGCCGTCGAGTAGCGGGTAGCGGGTTCGAGGCCGGACCGGCACGTCGGGGGGACGGCGTGCATTTGCGCGGGCGGGGAGCGGGGCGGGGGCGGGGGCGTGGTGCGCGGAGGCTGTCGGGGCGTTGGCTGCGCGGCGCGGCGCGCGCCTGGCCGCCCGGCCGGCGGGGCGCCCAGGCCGTGACTGCGCTGCCGGCGAGAGGACGCGGGCTGCAGCCACCCGGCGCCACTTCGCCCCGCCCCCGCCCCCGCCCCGCCCCCGCCGCCCCTCTCCCGCCGCCGCTCCTCGCGGCGCCACCCAGCAGCCGGCATGCCGCCGCGCCTGTCTAGACCGGCTGGATGCGAGGCGCGGTTGCCGGCTTAAGGGGTTGGGCGGTCTTTGTTTCCGAGCGAAAGGCAGAAATGCGAAACCGGTGCGGGGCCCGACCTTTATTTGTTTTATTGCGCCCGCTCAGTCGGTGCGGGTGAGGGGGGGGGGGAGCATTCTGCCTGGGAACAAGTGCGGCGTCTCAGGCTCGGAGTTCCTTCTTGCGGCGAGCTCAGAGCTTTATTTTGCCCGAACAGCCACTTGAAATTAGTCGCAACTGTTTCTAAGGCATTAGTCGTGTTTTGTTTCATTTAAAATTAATTCTGAAGAACGTAAAAAATTTTACATCATTTACAAATTGAACATATATTAATCGCTTATCTTAATTCTCTTAATTTATTAATATAGGTCAATGGATACACCGAAATGTACAGAGAAGATTCAACAAAAGAATGCTCGAAAGTTGAAACACTTCAAATAACAAGAGTCGTAACGTTATTTATTACTTTTCCAAATTATTCAGAAATAACGAGACTAGTTTAGAACAGTTTTAACCTTGTATCCCGAAATTTCACCCTATTATTCTCCTAGAAACGTGCGTAAAATATAAAAGGATATCAAACCATGGAATGAGCCTCAATGATGGCTTGAATTGATGGCTTGGCTTGATGATGATTTGAAATCAGGATAGATCATTTGAAAAGTGTGCTAAATTAAATGTTGGTTCCTTGATGGGTTGGTCCAACAACGTGGGAATGAAGGCTTCGGGATCAAATCTTGAGTACGGAATAAGTGTTTATTTGTGATTGTGGCATGGAAGGCAAAGTCAGTTTACCACGTTTTAAAACTAACCCCAACTCCTCTGTGTTCAGGAGACATTGTCTGCAAATCATAATATAGTAAAAATAATAACAAGCTCAGAATTGGCAAATAGCCTTGTATTTTCAAGGGCGAGAGTTACGAAATCTGATATTTCAGTTCTCACTGCTCACCCAAACGTCAATATAACATTTATTGTTACTGTTCAGTTCCAGACATTTCACCTCACTGACCCTCTACACATCACCGATGAATCAGATGATCACCTCTTTCGGAGCCCTCTTGTCACGGTAATGTTAGACGTACTGGATTGGATTTATTAAAAGTCTGATAAACCACGAGAAGATTTCCAAAAATGGGAGTTATATATATATTATATAAAGTTATTGCAAACGTAGTTCATTTTTATTGTCGAAGGGTCTCACTCAAACTTTGTCTTTGTTCAGCCGAGTTTGTGGATAACATCTTCTGAGAACCACCTAGTGCACTAGCTTCTCTAATTATACCACAGAGAAGAGAAAGTTTGTCGCCCAGGGCTGCGGCCCATTACGTCCACTTGCCCGTCTGCCTCTAAGCAAGGTTTGCCCCAATCCGTGTGCATGTTTCAACTAAGAATATGGATGAATGATGATATTATTGGGACCCGTATACCTATGTAAACACGCGAGAATACCTATGTTGTTCAGATATTACCCGTTTTTTTTCGTTAGAGACGAATTGTTCACGTGGTACACAATTAGGAGGTACGAAATTTCATTTTATCACGCACGAATTTCTGGCGGAAACCGCTCCGATATATATGAACGGAAGTGACCACTAACCTCACACGATCTGGAAAGCATCAATAGACGAGTTGGACAATGTTATTGAATTAGAAAAGCAATAAAATTATAAAATCACAATGTTTACATAAGAAGTGTTTAATAAAACATCCGGCTATGCAAAATCATTTTTGAAAAGTTACTATGAACATCACGACAAAATCTTTTACAGGATTTAAAATACGGCTAAAAGTTATTTTTGTATTTGGAATGAAGGTTAAATACAGAAAACACAAGGCGCAGAAAATATTGAAGGAAATATTTTGAACGTCCAGAACTATTCTAATTTCGGAGAAGGTAGTTCCGAAGCGGACTGAGAGAGTGAAGCGTGTTGATGAGACGAGACGAGTTGTGCTTGAGAAAGAAGAACTCTTCTCTTCAAATACCATGTGTATTTATTGTAGACTATTATTTATTGACTATTATGTATGGAGTTTTTTTCTTCATATAAAAAAATACATCACATTTTTAATTTGGAGCTGATTATTTCTTTTTTCTATTTACCTTGCCTCATTTGCAATATTTAAGCTGCCATGATCAAATATGTTTTCAATTATATTTTTTTCACTCGTGACATTTTTAATAAATATCACTCACTCTTTGTTAATTACTCATATCTCCTAGGCTCGTACAATTACCGAATTTCTAAAGCACTCTTGGTGTAACGTATGATACAACTATGGAATATTTATACTACCGAAAACTCTAGGATCCTTGTGTGTCGTTTCATACTCCAGTCTGACAATGTCTTTCCACTGCATACAATATACTAATTTTAATGCGTATTCTTTTCAGTTTTACAGTATACGTTTCTGCATTCATTAATTACCTCTATGTTTTGCAAAATTGTTGGTGAGTTATCTGTCATTTAATGCACGGAAAGCAGAGATTTTGTTTCATTGAATGAAGTTTTACAGAGGGGCTTCTTCAAATTCGTAAATAAGGAGACCCGATTCCTTGATCTTTGCTTTAGCGTCCGAAGCCCTTATCTCACCCACGCATCAGACGCACTGTGTGCCGGCGGGGCATATGACACAATCGGAGTAAAATAAACAAAGCAGAAAACAAACTGGACGATTGCCTCTTGTTGCTGCAGAACATAAAATGTCAGAAGCAACGGAAATTACTTCTAAAATAACACGTTTATCTTAGCTTAGATCGTAGTTTTCTTTTTTTAGATACAATTTTTGTAAGTGAATTCTGTTTCGCAAAGTTTTCTTAACTTTATTTTTCTTACTTTAGTGCGCGTAAATCTTCATCTTCATTTCCTTTTCATAAAGTATTTTACCCTGAGTATATTAAATTAGAGGCATTTAAATACGAATTTTCTGCTACAGGTTCCCCTAGCGGGGAAGCGCCCCATTGCGGCGGCGATGATGTAACAGTTAGCGTAACGGGCTGTCACACCAAGTTCGAGGGTTCAAACTCGATCGAAGCGGTGGATTTTAAGGGCGAGAAAACCCTTCGTACGCCTTCCTTCGGAGGGGAAGTAAAGCCGGCTGTGAAGCTTTGTTGTTCCTCGCAGAGACAAACGATCCGTTGGCTTGCACTGTGGTAACAAAAGTGGGACATCATCTAATAACATGCCGGACCTGTTGCTAGATCAAGTGCGATAACTCGACGTGGCATGGACTCAACAAGTTGTTGGAAGTCCCCTGCAGAAATATTGAGCCGTGCTGCCCCTACAGTCGTCCATAATTGCAAAAGAATTGCCGGTGCGGGATTTTGTGCGCGAACCCACCTCTCGATTTTGTTCAATAAATGTTCGATGCGATTCTTGTGGGGCAATCTGGCTGGCTAAATCATTTGTTCAAACTATCCACGATGTTCTTCAAACCAATCGCGAACATTTGTGTCCCGGTGGCATGGCGCATTGTCATCCAGACAAATTCCATCGTTGTTTGGGAACATGAAGTCCACGAATGACTGCAAATGATCTCCATGTAGCAGAAGATAACCATTGCCAGTCAAAGTTTGGTTCCGTTCGATCAGAGGACTCGCTCCATTCCATGTAAAAACAGCCCACACCGTTATGCAGACACCGCTGGTTTGCACAGTGCCTTGTTGACGACTTTGGTCCATGGCTTCGTGAAATGGCTGACTGAAATCAGGACTCATCAAACCGAGCGATGGTTTTCCAGTCGTCTAGGGTCCAATCGATGCGGTGACGATCCGAAGAGAGGCGCTGCAGGCGATGTGGTGATGTTAGCAGAGGCACTCGATTAAGTCTTCTACTGCTATAGCTCATTAAAGCCAACTTTCGCCTCGCTGTCGGATTCGTTTGTCGTACGTCCAATATAGATTTCTGCGATTATTTCACGCAGTACTGTCAACTACACGCTAACGGCGTTGCTCTGGGTCATTAAGTGAAAGCCGTCGGCCTCTGCGTTGTCCGTGGTGAAATATTATGCCTGAAATTCGGAATCCTCGGCACACACTTGTCACTGTCGAGGAATATTGAACTCTTAAACGATTTCGGAAGTGGAATATCCCATGCGTGTACTTCCAACTACCATTCCGCGTTCAAAGTCTGTTAATTCTCTTAGTCTCCCCATAATCACGACAGAAACCATTTCACATGAATCACTTGAGTACAAATGAAGGTTCTACCCTTTTATAGATTTTGTGCACGATACTACTGCCATCTGTATCTATGCATATTGCTATTTCTTGACTTTTTTCACCTCGGTGTGTTTACGTAAAGCCTGTTATGATGTGTATCAACTAATCTACAAAGTTGACGTGTTTGTCTTGCCCGTTTCTTATAAAGTGAGGCAAAACAAAGATTGTCATCGCATATCTGCTCTCAGCCGACGTCAGCTCTGAGTCCGAGTCCAGGATCAAAGATTAATGCCGTTGATTTATTACGTAAAAACTCTTAATATTTGTTTGACGCATAATGCTGCATTCCAATTTTTCTCGCGACCAACTTCTCAAAGATGCAGTAATTTTATTCCTAGACTTATTTTAATAGTTTTCAGAGCTGTCCAACTCTAGTGACTCCCAGTTATGAAATCATATAAAATGAAGTAGAAACTTCGTGGGCGTGTACGCTTGATTCTCCTTACAAGTCATCATGGCTCGTAACTCAGTGTCCATCAAAAATCTAAGCTCTTTAGGAGGAGAATAAGCAGTTCGGGAGAGGGGGCTGAATTCCTATCTCGTTCTATTTCAATTCCATCAACTACTGTCAGCGACCACCAAGTAACAGAATCACACTTTCCAGCTGGGGAGCTCTGCCTCTAGCGCAGACCCTGTTTTCTTTGGTACTTGTGACCAACTCGTACTGCCGATTTCACCAACATTCATCAGTAGCTTTGTGGGCCGCCGGCAAACCACTGACTCCATATTTACTTTTCACGTGGACGTGTCGCCTCATTATCGTCAAAACATTTGTCGAATTCTGACAGACCCGTACCTTGCCATCAACGTCTTTCATGAGTTATTTTTCCTGTTCGAGGTTACGGTGTATCAAACTCGAGCATTGTATTTCTTTAACTTTGTTATTTCATTCTTTTGCTGTTCAACAAGAGGCACGTGTGTGATAACATGGAAGATAATTTTGATGCTTAACTTTTGTATTTAGAAACCGTGAGTGCACAGTGAGCAATTTCTTCAAAAAAGCCCTGGACGATGCTTAATTTGTAATAAGGTACTTAACGTTGAAGGCGGTGTTCCTGTTCCTAAATATTTTAGAATAAATAGAATCACAACTGGAATACCGCACAAACAGAAATGAACCTTTAATGCCCATGCAATAGTTGTCGGTAGCTTAAAGACATGCACACACTACAGAATATGCCCACATTGTCTGCGATTGCAATAACATTTTATCTTCCAAAGGGAGCCGTCGTGTCTATAAAAAGAGCTTCTTTTGCAGTTACCTCACCACGGCCACAGTATATTTCCGTGAGGTCTCGAAGTTTCGGCAGTAAGGAAATACTTGTTTTTTTAATAAAGAATTTTGCTCGACGATAAACTCCACTCTTGTACCTATTTTGTGTGCGGGGGAAATGAATTAGAACGATCAGAAACCGATAAACGTATTTCTTCCATGTGCAAACAATGCTAACGTATTTGGAATGCAGTATGTACCGCGTTGCCTACCTGGCATTGTAGACAACCTCTGTACTAAGATGAAAAATCAACGCACGTTCCTTGACGAATCGTCATCGTGAACAGAGCGTGACACATAACGAGGCGTAAAAAGTTTGAAGTGCATCAAAATGACGATCGTCATGAGTGATTGCACAAAGCTTGGTGAAATAGGCAGGTAATATTCGCACTATGAGTAGTCGAAATTTTGACATATTTCCTTGCGGTGTGCGAACTGTGTCTTATCCATGGCGGAAGGACTTAACACGAAAAACCCTCGCTCATTGTGTCAATGTACGACCATTCAAGCAATACTTCGTCGCGCAAAATTTCAAAAATACAAACAAAACAAAAACAACCGTACAATCTCCTACCCGACACACACACACACACACACACACACACACAAAATTACATACTTCTTTCAATAAAACCACAAAAGCATAATCATCTCAAAATTAACAATCCAATAACTTTTCTCCGTACAACAAATTCCCTCTGTCCGAATCTCTAGTTAATCTAGATGAGTGGAGAAATTTTAGCTTTTATTTATAAAATATTGTTTTTAATGTAACTCAGTAAAATAGATGAAATTGTTTTGCGGTGTATGTAGGCCATTTTAAAGATCAATCAAGAAAACAAACAAAAAACAATTCAGTAATAAATGAACATTAAATTATACGTTTTAAAATACTATGGAATCAACTGCTTTTTCCCAAGATTTTGTGCGTTTGGAACTCTTAAATCAAACCAGATTCATTTTTGCAATGAAGAATTCAGGATCCAACTTGCTTCAACGATGAAATACCAAAAAGAACTACGAGAACTTCTTATAAGATGATGTTTTTTTTTTCAGTATATTTTGGTTATCTGATGGTATCCATTTTGGTACTCTAAGGTTATCTTAAACGGATCTTCAAGGTAGTAACTATTGAAAAAAGTGCTCGTGCATCGACAAGAGCTTTAGCAAACCAATTCATCCTCTTCGCTTATTAGCTTGCCCGGCTGCTAACGTGCGCTTTTGTGCTAACGGGGTGCGTCACAGTACCACGCTACCACTGTCCTCCGTCAGGCGTCAAGACCGTCACAATGCTCTTCAGAAGGGACAGCACATGAGCCGAGAGGAAGATACTACTGCGTTATACGTATACATTTTAAGCTTTTTACAGAAACTAGATTTTAATATGAGTGGGTATACACGTGGTTATAATATAGATGTTTTAATGTGCTTGTCCTCAAAATTACTTTTATTTATTTAACTACAAAAGTGGTTAAAACTATATGGCGAATGAAGAAGTATAAAATGTATTCTTGAACTGTACGCATTTATGAAAACAGCTTACTTGTTTTTCATTGTCTTATATGTCTGATCTTTCATTGTCTGATAACTTGATTGGTTTTTACATTAACTCATTTTAAAAGATGTATTGTGGTATTCTAATTATTGTTTGGTAAGTAGCTTAATTGTACTTCAGATTTGAAAGGAAATTTTCCTATTAAACACCCTTATAAATCCTACCTAAAGGCTCGTGATTCCAATGGTGTTATTGCGTTAGAAATTAGAACGATTCAGGCACGAGATGTCTTGTGAGTCTTCTTTATACATCCTTTGAATGTTGTTCCACGACCATTCAACACTGCTGCTCGATCACGAGACCAACCTATTGTTTTTATTCTTTCTATGTCAAAAATGAGAATACAATAATTTGTTGTTTCAGGTCTATTAAAACTACCATAATATTACATAAATAAATTGAAAACGCATTCACGGTACTTTTTAATTTATAAGAAATTTACCTAAAAATATAAAATCGGAGAAAGACCCTTATTGGAAAAAAATAGTACACAACATATAAAATCCCCATACCTCAAATCTACATGAAATGTATTCAGCGTTAAGAAATTAAAAAAATAAATTAAATTAAGTAATAAAAACCCACCAAAAGCACATGGACTCTATAAGCTTAAAAAAAACTACTGGCAATTCAGGAGGAATTAATAAGAAACTGACCACATATTTCTAAAATTTGTTTCTGTGTGAATCACGAGGATTTCGTCACGAACGTCAGTAGTTAATTGAGGCGGGTTATTCACACTTCAAAAGATGGTATTGGTTTAGTAAACAATATTGTTTATAAGTAAGAATTGTTTATGAACAGTCGCTGTTTTCTATGATGTTGAAGATAAATGTTGGCTGATTAACGAAAATTAGCTAGTTGAAAATAATGGTACAAAATGTTCTGTAATGTTGGAGACTTGATTTGATTTATTAATTCAAAAAACTGTACGTGACGTATGAGGGAGATCAGCACACGATTTCATTGAGCTCCAGAATCCTTTACCAACATTTTAATTATAAATAGTTGAAAGATGAATTAGAGTTTAAAAAATCAAATATAAAATAATATTTTTTAAAAAAGTGTAAGATTAGCAACATTTAAAAAAACTAGACATTTTCTTTCTCTCGTTGTAGAAACATATTTGCATCGGTAAACGACAAGCAACTTTTTGATGAACTCTATGATGCATTTTTCGACCAGAAGGAGATTCAAATAAATAACTGGACGGATAACAAGAGTTTGAATCTAACAACAGTGGTGACGTCACTTCCTGCCGTCTGGAGAGCCAGGGAGAGTACGCGAGTGGGCCTTAGACAGCAGGAACGAGTTTCCCTTTGCATAAAATATCGATTTCCTGCAGGTTATGTGCGTTAAAGATGCCTTGAAAAAAGTTCTATTAATGGTCGCCTGCGGACTAGAAGTGATGTCACCTGTCAATCAGGACCGCTCCCCCCCAAAAAAAATCCCTTTGCGCTGTCTTTCCCGCCCCCTCTGAATTGTTAACACCGGACGGCATATGTTAACATACCAGCTGTGCAGCATAATGCACCGGAGAGAACGACTAAATATCTCTATAGTTCCCAATTCTTTAATTTCAAACCTTTATCTCCGATTAAAGTATATACGTTGGTACGGAATAACGAATCGCGGTGCTTCAAATATCTTCACGCCTAGAGTTACATATCTGTGAATGAACAAAAATAACTATTACAATTATTAAGTAAAAATCACTTTCGCACCAATTTTCTACGGATCATGTTGTAGTTGTGTTTACAGTACAGGACGATGTAACGCGAGCGTCGATGGTTGAAGTTGTATTTGGAGATAACAGTGGGTATCCTCTGGTATAGTCGATGTTGTGGGGCGTTATCTCTCCTACCGCCCCCGCATCCACCCCCACCCTTTGTCCACTCGGATTCAGCCGAAGAGGAAGCCCTACTAAAACTGGAGGAAGCATTCTCTTCACAGTTCACGTTTCAGAACTCAACAGGCGCAAACTGTTTTAGAGAAAGATCACATACGAACATCTCTAATTAGAAGACAAGCGACTCTCAAATAGTAGTATTCTTGTTTCCATTGCGCCCAGCTTTCACTGCATCCAGAAATGCACATCGCTGATTACGTCAGCAGTTCGGGATCGCTTTATTGCTAAATGGAATCTTATGAAAATGGAGTTAAATAATACAATCTGCATGAAGGAGAAGATGAATGAATTGGAATGAAGGGTGACAATCCATATTCAATTAAGTAATGTTTAGTTGACATTGTCCTGAGAAGCGCTTGGGTTACTGCAGGGGCAGAGGTATAATCATCGCTGATTGGAATCGAAATAAACATTGTCGTGTCTGTTTACTTATAACAATGTAAATTATTCAAATAAATAGATTGTAAATGACAAAATGAATACATAAATAAAAGAGTATTTTTATGCATTGAAGCAGCTTACGTTCATCATTATTCCAACAACCAGAAATGTCACTAAATAGCAACGTTAGTTATTTTCACTTAAGAATAATTCCACCTTCGCCACTGTTTACAGAACACAACTCCGGAGACAGTACGTTATTTACTGAATACATTATTTATCCACGTGAGTTTTATAACACACATTCATTCCATATTTTCTTATAAGAAATGATAAAAATGCAACTTACCGTGACAGCATCAGCATGAGCTTCGCCATTTCTGCAGTGCTTATTTGTAATCGCCAGACTCGAATAAGAAGAAAGTACAACAAATCTTCCTGTCAAAAAAATCTCACGCTGGAGAGTGATATACAAAGAATGCCGCCAGTGCGCGGTGTCAGAGAAAGACAGAAGACTAGGCAGGGAGAGTGGCGCGCTCAGCTGTTTCGACTTCGCCGACTGTCGGCGGTTTTCGGGTTCTCTCGCTCGTCAAGTGACGTCACAGAGATGTGCACGTAGATGAAAAGGGATAGAAAAATGTAATAAGGTGAGTTAATGGTGGTCTCGCACTTCTTAGATAAATTATTCTAGATAATTTTAGCGCATGAGGGTTCATAATATTTCTAGAGAATAGACAGTATTTTGTGAAAAAAATTAAAATCAGTCTTGACTTTTATGCCAAAATAGTAAATTCAGTGTATTTTGGTAAAAAAGCAAATTTTTGGAATATAAATGTCGGGAAATATCTTCTAGTGTCTCATTTGCTTTTTCTGTTCCACGAGAAAGCTGTTTTGTACTGTATGCTTTGTGGATTTGACAATTCGTTAATTAATTTTTCGTGACAAAAATAGCATTGTGGGTATTAAAGAATCATTATTGTGTTTCGGAAACTGATTAGACTTTTGTGATATGTGTATTGCTCTTCTCGATGTACGTCTGCTACTTAATAGTACTGTTCAAATTTTTAATGGAATATTTAGTTATCAAATCCGCCGTGTGGCATCAGTAGTGAGCGGAAGCCGATAGTTCTGCTATCTTACGGCAATATTTCATATTATTTGTTTCAACCTTCCCTCGTTATGATTCTGACGTTCGGAATTGCATCATTGAAAACATTTCTTTGCGATAAAAAAACAAGACGTTACCTCAATGGCCTATATTAATAAAATAAAGGATTAATGTGGTACGGCTGCCAAAAATAATTTTCAAACTCAATTATTTTTTTACTTATTTTGACAAATACCGTTTGAAGTAAAATAATTCATAATATTAATTTATATTTTCCTTAATCTTAAACTTTTTTATGCACTTTTTAATACCACTAATTAATTGTTCCGAAAAATTTAAGATTTGAAGCAGTTCAAACTTCGGAATATTTGCCGCTTGTTTGCACGAATTGCTCTTATTTGAGACCAGTGTCATCGCTTTTTCGATTGTCTTGAAGCACTTCAGCTCAAAGTCGCCAGAGTGGAAACCTTCACCTCAAAAGAGACGAGTTTGGTGCATGACGTGCTGAATGCCCTATAATTCTAGCTGCAAGACTAGCGTATTTGACATACACTTAATTACTAAAATATGTTATTTACGTGAAAGAAACATTGAATGTGACCAACTTATCCTATTCATTTCAATCAGTGTGCTTTTAAGAAATTAGATCAGCTGAGGTAGTAAACAAACAAAGGTTGGTGTTACCATAATATTTTCATACTTCCCAGCTGTTCTTACGTCACTGCTTGACAGCTGAGAGATAAAACAATCAAGATGGCGACGTAAGGTACGAGACAAAGAAGCTGCGTATTAAAAGGCTAAACTATCATATATTTGAGTTGTCATTGAATAATTGTCTCGTGAAACGACGCGCAGTGTTTGTTTTTGTGCATAGAAGAAATGCTAGAGCTGGAAGTAGTACCAGAACGTTCTCTAGGATGCGAACAATGGGAGTTTATTCTAGGTAAGATTTTTTTCTTCCTAGAGATTTGTTAAATGCGTATTGAAGCTTATATTTATTTTGAGTTCTGTCATAATCAGGTAGACAATTTATATTACGCACTTTTAAAATTTATTGTGACGAGTTAATTTTGGAAGTACATGTATATTCATTATGCCCGCTCGTTGTTTTCTTTTGTGACAAAAAGACGTTGACGAAACACTTAATATACACAGAAATGATGCGTCACAAAATGTAATCGTATATTTTTCGACAATTGTGTACGAAACATGGAAATATACATATTGGTATTTCATGATTACTAAATTTTTTTAAATGAATAATTATTTGGTATTACATTTGTTGTTGAATTCTTTTAGGTATGCATTTCTCACAAGCAGTGGCAATTATTCAGTCTCAAGTGGGTATTATAAAAGGTGTTCAAGTCCTCTACAGTGACACGGTATGTTGAAAGTGGTGTCATAGCTGTTTTTCTGTCAGTGTATTGGCCTGTTTTAACTTGTTTTTTATTTGTTGTACCTTTCTTTTATATAATTATATATGTATATTTTTTTATTCTGTAGAATCCGCTCGGTGTGGACCTGGTCATTAATTTGCCACAAGATGGAATACGGTTGATATTTGATCCAATTGTTCAAAGACTGAAGGTAAAACTCTTTTTGATGTTGTTAGTGCAGTTGAGAGTTAATAACTCGTTACTTTGATTAATTTTCTTCAATAATTTCCAGATTATTGAAATACACAATATGAAGCTTGTCAAACTGAAGTATTGGTAAGTTGTTCATTGAAGATCCTTGAAAAAACTGCCTCAAAAATTTTCTGTTACATTTGGTGTCAAGTTTTGCTGTCATTTCAGTGTTTTTATTTTAAGATGTGTAGATATTTTTAGGGGCTGAATATTAAGATCTGTGTGTAACAATGTTTTGGTTTGTTGTGATGGTCATGAGTGAAATAGGGTTCATGATGTTTCATTGCAAATACATAACTAAAATTTGATTTTTCTTTGTATTTCTTCTTTTATGATCTTATTCATGAGCCTGTTGAATGAAAAATTTGTGAATTTGCAAGTTACATGTATGTGTACAAGGCTTCTGTAAATTTTTGATCATTTATTTCTCTGAGCAGTAATGGAATATTGTTATAATTTTTGTTTTTAGTGGACTGACATTCAATTCACCTGAGGTACTACCTAGCATTGAGCAAATAGAACACTCCTTTGGTGCTACACATCCAGGTGTATATGATGCAGAAAAACAGCTCTTTGTACTCAATTTTCGAGGCTTATCGTTTTGTTTCCCTGTTGACTCCAAGTATCAGGTGAGAAGTGGTATTGATTTTAGATGTGTTTTTATTTGGAGAATATTAAAGCTACATGATTGAGGTTGATAAACATATTAATGTGTATGTGGTTAGGTATTGTTTCAATGAATACCAACTATTAACTGAAAAGTGATTGAAAAGAAGATAGTTTTCGAATTTATTCGTGTCATGTAAATAATTTCTAAGTTTCATATTCATGAAGAATTAAGTTCCGTTTTGAATTATTTTTGTAGGTATTAAGGAATATTTGTTTTCTTTGCTGTATGTTATTACAATTACCATAGATATCTTGATTAATGATGATAATGCCATTTAATATTTGCGAAACAATGTACTCAAACTATACATTCAATTTTATTATCATCTGAAAAGAAGCCTGTTTTAATTTTACTGCAACTTGACAATGTTTTGAACAAGAAGGTTAATTTCAATAATATGTTGTTCTATTTTGAAAATTTTCTCAACTTCACATTATTACCTCACAAAATATATTAAACTAGAGGTACTACAGAACGGCACAGGCTTTTTATTTATTTATTTATTTAGCAACAGGCTAAAAGCCCAATACAAAAGAATAAAAAGTATACAGTATAGTACAAAGGATTAAAAATGGTTATAATATACATAACATGTTGACATATAAAGGTGATAACGGTGAATATTTAATACTGTTCATACAAATGTGCGGATCTTGCATGACGTTTGAATATACGAAGCGATGTTAGAGACAATGAAGGACAAGACGCATCATTTCCCATTCGTAACAATCTAGACACAGGAGAATAAAATCCATACGATGTTCTATGAACTGGAACATTAAATAATCGATTCCTTCGGAGATGCCGATTGGGTTCATTAAAAACAAAAAATGCAGATAGTTCAGGACAGATAAACAGGCCGTTTACAACCTTATATAAAACGCACACATTGTTATAATTTCTAAATGATTTTAATGAACTCAAATTAGTTAAGGTTGCAATTTCGGAATAATCGTGAGTTCTAGCTGGATTTCGCAGTTTAGCTTTAAATGCTACGTATGAAAAAAATTTATGCTGTACTCTGTCCAAGCGTTTTATATGAGTTGCAAAGTGAGGAGACCAAATCGGGGAACAGTATAACAGGATTGGTTTAACTAAAGTGTTGTACAAAGTTACCAATGTTGATACCTCTTTGAAGTCGACACTATTTCTTTTCAAGAAGCCAAGCATTTTCATGCTCTTATTTACAACATAATCTATGTGCTGATTAAAGGTAGCCTTAGTATCGAATATGACACCAAGATCCTTAATATATGTGACGCGATCAAGAGGTATATCAGATAGTATATACTTATAATCAATGAAGGTTCTGCTCTGATGAAAACTAATTTGCTTACATTTGTTTACATTCAAATACATACCATTTTTAGAGCACCACAATGCTAAATTTCTCAAATCTTCCTGAATTTTAACGCAATCACTAATATCATTAACAGTTCGGTAAAATTTACAATCATCCGCATAAAGTAGAAATTTACAATGTTTAAAAGATGAGGCAATATCATTTATGAAAACAATAAATAAAATTGGCCCTAAATGTGAGCCTTGTGGTACTCCTGAACATTCATCTCTTTCGAGACATAAGACTTATATTTAACATATTGTCTTCTATCAGTCAGATATGAATGAAACCAGGTCAACATTAATCTATCAAATCCAAAACTCTCGAGTTTCGCAATCAATAAACAAATAGGAACTTTGTCGAATGCCTTTGAAAAATCAGTGTAAATAGCATCGATTTGCTGACCATTTTCCATATTAACATGAATATCTTGGCTAAATAGCATCAGGTTTGTCAATGTAGATCTACCATTCACAAATCCGTGTTGTTCATTTATAATCAAAGAGTTGATATGAAGATTAATTTTTTTTGAAATAATAATTTCAAATATTTTCGGAATAGAACTTACAATGGATATTGGTCTATAATTAGAGATATCAGACTTACTACCGGATTTATGAATCGGTGTTACATAACTAGACTTCCACAATTCAGGAACTGTGCCATCTCTGAGAGATTTATTGAAAATTTCGCAAAGAGGTTTATAAAGAACATGTGCACACCTTTTTAGGAGAATAGCTGGTACTCAATCAGGTCCAGTACTTTTCGATTCCTTTATTGTGGTTAATTCAGCTAATACTTCTTCTGGAGTAACGACAAAGTTCGAAAAAGTATTGTGTGTTAATTGAATATTATCGTTACTCGTGTTAATAAGTCTATTCACATTAGAATCATACGGGGAATATACAGATTCAAAGTAATCCGCGAGCAAGTCAACTTCCTCTAGTCCTCCAATAGCAGTATGATGCTCATATGAAAGTACAGATGGTAGGTCATAATCTTTTCTATTATTATTTACAAAATTCCAAAAGGGTTTAATATCATTTTTAATTGATTGTTCAGTATCATTTATATATTTATTATAACAATCACGCTGGAGTGTCTTTGTTTTGGACCTGAATTGTGAAAAATTAGTATAATCTTCACTTTTTTGAAACATTTTATACCTCTGATGATGGTTATTTTTATCATAAATACAAGCTTTCAATTCATTGCTATACCAAGATGGAAAATTTGACATTTTTATTAATCTGTTTGGAACATACTTAGCAATACAATCGTTTAGTTTATTGTAAAAAAATTTTATGGACTCAGTCAAAGTAAAATTTCCAAATAATTTCCAAGATATTAATTCGAGGTCAGTTGACAAATTATTGTAATCGGCTTTCAGGAAATCGCGTGTAAGAAAACTAAATTGCAAGTTAGTATGTAAAGGATGATTTAAAATTGCTTTGAAGGTTAACGGGGGATGATATGAGTCGATCTGTACTATTGGATCTATAGAAATACAAACATCGTTACATTGAATGTTGGAAAAAATTAAATCTAGTTGTTCATCTAAGGAATTTGTAATATCATTAAATTGATTTAAGTTCAAAAAATTGAAGGAATCCGATATCATTGAGGCTTTTTCGTATACGTGTTGAAGATAGTTTAGTTTAGGATGAAGATATAAGTTGTTATTATCATTGCGCCATGACATTCCCGGAAGATTATAGTCTCCCACGATTATAATTTGTCTCTTTTGATTTGTTAATAACAGTTCGATATCTTCGCAATGTTTCTCATATAGATCAGATGGAGCTCTTGGTGGCAAATAAACTGTACCTACAATAATGTAATTATTTTTACTGATAACTGTAACAAAAAGATGCTCAACGTCTTGATTAACTATTGTATTCACAAAGCTATCGTATCTTTTATTAATGGCAATAAGAACTCCACCTGCTCTATCAAATTACAAGTTGCATTGTCTCTGTCTTTTCTATATATGTTGAAATTTTTCAAACCCAGTTCATCATCGCAGAAATCTTTGTTGAGCCATGTTTCTGTCAAAATAATAACATCAGCGTTGTCTGATTGATGGTATGTGTCACGTAAATGGTGAAGTTTGGTCCGAAGTCCTCTCACGTTCTGATAGTAGACACTGAGCGACAAAATCACTGCCTCCTGGTTGCGTTTTTTGGCATCTGGTTTTTATACTATAGTTTCTTAATTTCTTTAGTCTGAGATAGCTCTTCAGTTTTGCCCCATTCTCTTTCCAGCTGCTTCCTCTCAAAGCCTAAGAGACATTTGTTTTACACTTTTTTAATTTTTTGGTTCTGTAATAGTGGAATTAAGATATGACCAAAATTTTATAGAAGGATAAACCCTGGTTCTGTCTGTATGTAAAGTTAGATTGAAAAATTTGGAGCAGTTTTTTGAGAAAATGTTGTTCAAGCATTTCTGAAAATACGTAATTTTGAATTAATTTTCAGAGAAAACTTTTGAATTTTTGAGGAACTTCATAAGAAATAATTTGAAGCACTTGTACTGACAAATGCAGCAAAGTATAAAAAATGCATGTAATGTAAATATTAAGGTCATGAAGAGATATAAAACAATTGCTGTTGTTTAATTTTTGAAAAATCAAAAGAATTCATCACAGTGATGTTTAATTCATATTATTTAGTGTCCTTAGTGCTATCTGTGCAGAAAGTTTAATGAAAAAAATTGAAGCTAATCTTGAGAAAATCTTGTTTTTAATATTAACTGGATTTCACTCTAAATAAGGTGAAAACTACAAATATTTTCAAAAAAAGTGTACGTGACATTAATTAATGGAGAAGAAATATAATTTGAAGAAAAAAGTTTTCATCTTGAATAATCTAGTTTTAGGAAGTCCAAAAAAATTTGTAACTTAGACAATTTTTGAAAATTCAGAGTTAACAATGAATATTGGACTAATGCCATCTATATAAGAGTTTCATTCTTGTATTATGTGTATATATTCTTATAAGAAATTTAAATCAGAAAAATTGGAGCAATGTTTTAGAATATTTGGAAAATGTCCCAGGGGCTTCATGCAAAGTATCCTCAAAATTTAAAGAAATCTTTTCCAAGTCACAAGGGTTTGGGTGGGGCTTGATCAGTCTGGGAATATTAATTTTGGCAGTACTCCTACGAATAGTTTGTGTTCTGTTGTTGTTTACCCATGGACAGGCGAATGTACACCCCCTCCCAAAAATCAATACTTTTTAGTTATCAGGGGAATTCGTTACATGTATTTACATTTCAATCTCAAATTTCATTTTCTGCAGCATTATGGATTGTTTTGAATACTGCATTTAATACTCTGTATATTTGCTTTAAGAATATACCTAGATAACTTCATTCTGTTTGTACTAATTTCAAAGGAGTTACAAATCTTTTGTCCTAATTCATGATACCGAGGCCTATTATTTTTTGAGATTTCTTATTCTTTTCCCTTTTTTTTTTTTTTTGATACTTATTATGATTAGTTTATGTGAAAAGTTCTTTTCTTTTACAATTGAAATTTGTCAGAAAGAAATTTCCTTGTACTATAACATTTCAGTGTGCCCAAATTAACCATTTTGGAAATGCTAAACATTTAATGTAGAAATTTATTCTTAGCTTAATAGATTATAAAATATTAAAAATAAATTTCATATGTGGTGAACTATTAATGGTGTCGGATTGTGTTGGATTCAATATTATCTGTGAGTGAAACACACACATTATTCATTGATTCTTTTTATTCAAAATTAAATTTTTCAATTATCTGAAAGAGGGAATTTTGGTCCTCGTTTGAGAATATTTGGACAATTCAGAAATTCTTTTCCAATTTAGAAGAAAAGTAATTGGAACACATTGTAGAGACAAAAGACACCAGAGAAAAATTTGATTACAATGGTTTGAGTTCTTGTAAACTGGTTGGTCTATCCTTGTGGGAACATTTCTAACCTTTCATCATTGATTGAATTTCATTAGAAGGTTGCATTTACAGGGCCGGATTTAACTTGGTGGGTGCCCATGTGCTGATTTTTGGTGGAGGCCCCCCCCCCCCGCATATATATTATATGCAGTTGGCGGCTGACAAAATAAAATCTGTGTGTCAAATATGTTTAATTAAAAAAATTATTTTGCAAATAATTTTTGCGTACAATATTTTATTTATAAACCGAATATTTACAACACATTACAACTTAATTATAATAACTAAACTACAGGAACTTTTCTTGCTTTTCTGTAAGCAAACTCTTCAATTACATCGTCGAAAGATAATTCTTTTAGAATATCAAAATTGATGTTCAAAATAGAAAGATAATTAAGTCGTTCTTCTGTCATACTAGTTCTCAATCTATTTTTTAGAAGTTTTAATTTTGAAAATGATCTTTCCGTTGTACAATTTGTTATCATTAACACAAGATAAATTCTTAAAATAATTTCTACATTCGGAAACGCGTCTTGTATTCCCTTCTCAATTATTAAGTTATACATAAAATGTTCCCGACTTAAGGCGCTTTTAGATTCCTCATCTTGTATGAATTGGTTAATGAATTCTTTGAATTGGATCAACTCAATTCCAAGATTTTCATCGACGTCGTCTACATAAATTTTACTAAGGTTTGTTGCGTGCTTGATTATTTCATCTGAACTAAGGTTGCCTAATTTTGATAAAAAACCAAACCGAGAAGAAATTATTTCATACGCAGAGACACGTTGATCTAAAGAAACTAAAAGCTGGTCAATTACTGGAAGGTAACTTTTCACTCGAAATTCTTCAGCAGCTGTTAACTGAACGTTTGCAGAATTTCCATAATCTAATGAAACCAAACGAACATTCCGTTGTCCTTTTCTACGTATTACATACTCTGTTGTCCCAGATTTTTCCATTCCTAATTTTTCATAATATTCAAAACTGTCGCGCCTTTCTTGAATAAATAATCTCAACGATTTAATAGCTGCAACAGCAGTATTCAATTCTAACTTGGAATTCTGAAGTACTTTATTTGTGTCATTTACTCTGCTCAAGACATCATTCCAAAATACTGCATAAATTGCTATTTCTAACATATTCATTTTGTTATATAAAGCTTGTGCTTCACTACGAGTTTTAGAATTTTGAGAATCATCTTCGAAGATTTTTAGAAGTGCAGCTTTAATTTCAGAATACCCTCGAACTCGATATTCTTGAGACTAAAAATGCATCATGAAATCTAAATTTTAAAAAATACAAATTACTACATAACAATGAAATTAAAAAGTTTTTGCAGAAAAATAGACCAAAATAAAAAAAAAATAATTTTTTATTTGGTGGAGGCCCCTTTTTGGTGGAGTGCCCTGTGCTGCAGCACTGTCAGCACATGCATAAATCCGGCCCTGTGCATTTATGTCTTTGTATTAGTTGATATTGTAATCTGGAGAGCTGTTGTTTAATTCTGGATAGTATTTTATAACTGGACAGGACCAGCTGGCATGCCTTTTAGGCAAACTGCTGCTTTCAAACTCTTCCACCGGGAGAGGTGGCTCCTGTCATCAACTGATGTCACCGCAGTGCCTCTGACTGGAAGGGCCTGCTGCTCTTATCAGTAGTTTACTGTGGTTTCTCTGATCAAAACCAGATGAATGCGGGAGCAGTACCCTAACAAATGGGCCACAGTCCGCATGTGATCTTTCCTTTCCCTTCCCTTCCTGTCTTCACCTCCTTACTTACACTTACATTCATTACACATGCCATGACACTGGTTGAGAGTTCAGAGCTTGTTCTGTCTGGGGTGGTGTTCTGCTGGTGGGAGATACCAAGTTGGGAAAATCCTCACTAGCTGACAGGAAGGTTGGCGCAGGATCTCACCCTCCAGCAGATGATCACTGCTGGATGCACCTCCTGAGGAAGAAACTGTTTGGACGAATAACCTTGACAGCTGATCTGCCCAGAATCACTAATCTATCAATGAAACTCTTCTGATCACGATTGCATTGTCCAGTGCAAGATGTGACTAATTCGTTTTGGGAAAACTGCTGTTTTCAAACTTCTGATCGCATGATTGGATATTCAATCTTGTTCAGTTATGCCTTAACCTCTTGTTTCAGAAAATTCTTTCTCCTTTACTGGATCATTTGTATTTTTTATTTTGTTTTTGAAGATTTTGTTTAGGTGTTTTATAACATTTTCTTCTTCTTACATTACATATAATTTTTCTGCAGATATTTATTGAACATTTCCATGGGCTGGATTTTCTGGAGATCAACCTTCAATAAGCATAATCAACATACATTTACCTATTTTCTTTGTGATTGCTCATCTATGAGGAAGGTCAGATTGTACTTATGCATAAAATACTTAAGATAATTGTGTTCATAATTTATTGAACTGGACTCTTACTGTCATTAATTTTGAAGAGTTGTTTAAATCTCTTCCGATTCCTAATGTTGTTGTCAGTTAATGTAGTACCATTCTCATCCTTTGGTAGAAAACATCTGAATTAATGGGAGATTCCCCCCCACCCCCACCTTATTCACACAGGTCTTTTCCACCTAAACTACTTGATTGCCATTATAATATTAATTTTAAACTTGTTGACTTTTTTGTAGACAGAACAATGGTAATATGATGAATGTATTTTTGTTCTGTGCCCAACATTCATTTGTCAGGAGTTTTAATCATACATTGGCATTAACTCTAAAGGTAAAAAATTCTTAATTCAATTTTCAAACTATTCAAATCATAATCTTGTCCATCATATACGATCATATTTTAAATTACAGATTTATGTGCTATACATGACAGACCTTTCTGTGACTAAAATAACTGACCTGTGACCTGAGGTTCAAAACTCAATTAATTAATATTTTGTTATTGTAAATTGAGATTGCAGTGAGTAGGTGATCTTAGAGTTATTCTTTCCATTATTGCTCTGTTTGCATTTGCAGTCCATAAGAATTATTTTCATTTATATCAATCAATACTGAAACATCTTTGACCAAATTCTGAATGCTTTTCTTTTAGAAGCCTCTTGATCAACACTTTGTCGAGCAGCTCTCAACACTTAAAAACGAGAATCTTTGCTTCCAAATGTGAATTGTTTGTATTTGATAAATTGTTTTGATTTGCTTTTTATTAGGAGAAGAAAGAATTGAAGTTAGTATATTTCAGCTCAATGTCTTTTGGAGGGAGAAATCACATTAAAGATAAATTTTTGATTCTTATTTGTGACTGAATGATGTTATATTTCCTTCTAGTTTTCAGTGAATCTTGTCATTGATGTTTTATTTCTTTTCCATTCTACAGTATTGTTTTCGAAATGAAAAATGTGTGTTCATTATTGTATTACTAGATGGACCAGTGCAAATATTTTGCATTTCCTATATAATGGTTTTAATAAAAATAATGGCTTTGTACTGCAACCAAATGTCAAACAGCTTTGCCCTGGACTGTGTTACATTCTATAGGCTGGGTATTGTGCATGGGTTCTAATTTTGCTAAACGTTGTTGTATTCTAATATTGCTAAGGGGCTGTTCATAAATTATGTAACACAAATTTGGAGTATTTTGAATATCATCGTCTCCCCCCCCCCCACTGTTCCGTGCTTCCCCCTCCCTTAATAATCCTAAATAATTACATAACTGTGCCCCCCCCCCATTTTACATTAAGTAAAAATTAATTATATAAGAGTAAAACAATTCATATTAATTTTATTTCTGATATGTATTAAAATTTATCATCAGTAGACCCAGAAGTAGTTGGCAATGGTGACAACACCTAAAAATTTTGTAGATTTAAAAAAAATAATAATCATATTCCACTGGAACCACCAGTGAACAGGGGCGTATAGCTTTAACTTTATAATTCGGAGGTGGTGTTTAAATTTTGTAAGGTATTAATGCAAATATGATGTGATCTAATGAATTTTAAAAAAATGTACATTTTGGTTGTAATTTATTCATCAACAGATTTAAATATTGGGACAGCAAGTACAATAAAAATAAAACAACACTATTTGTAGTGTTTATTATTTATATTTTTGTATTGTTAACGTGTGGGTAAAATCTTCTTCCAGCCTGGATATGCACATGGACTTGGTTCCCTACAGTTCCCAACTGGAGAATCCCCGGTGGTGTCAAGGACTTCAATTTACACTGGCAGCAACTTGAGTGAGAGCAGGTCCCCACCACTTCCATTGTGTTGCTATCACAATCATCTCTACATGGATCGTGCAGAAGTGCTGCGTGAACGGCTCAGCACACGCGGGCTTCGATTGCATCTAATCACAGAAGGTACAGAATTTTAATTCCATTGTGCTACATCTTATCAATTCTTTTATTGCTGACAGTTTTTTAAGATTGACCCAAGGGCTGTGATTGATGAGCAAAATTAATACTTTATATGCTCATACATATGTAAATGTAAAGAAATATGTATGTAGTATGTGCAAAGAAAAATTTGAAATACTAGAAAAGATGGAATGGAGAAAATAGGTAGCAGCAAAAAAGAAGGTACAGAAATTATATAACTCGCTGCCTTATGAGCAAAGCACATTAAATTATGAATTTACTTGCTAAGAAAATTTTTGTTGCTTCTTCAGAAAATAATGGAAATGGATTTACTGTAAGCTTCAGTAAAATGAAAAAGAATTTCCTCTAAATTTCAATAAAATCACAAAATAAAAATAAAAAACTCAAAATTTGAAAACCTTGATGTAACATTTGTCACTTACAAAGTGACAAAAATTAAGTTAAAATATAGAAAATTTTAAAAATGGAAATGGCTTGAACAGATCATTACTAAAGCAAGCATACCACTTTCTCGAACAATTGGAAATCTTGACTCAAGGGATGCAGTCATGGTCAGTGTCTCGTCCCATGAACAGTGACAGTTGTTTGGCTTGATTACGTTTAGCACTTGGAATGCATCATGCCTTACATCCTGGAAAATTTACTTCTTTTCGATTTTTGTTATAATAAGCTATGTGAGAATTTTCTGCAGAGGAAGGATGAATATGCAGAAAAATGTGCCTGTACAGTCCAAATTAACAAAAATATGCATTTAAGGATGTATATGCAAAATAAAAATTACTTTAATTGATTGTAAATGCATAAAATTTGTTGAAGTAAGATGCTCTAGTCAATAGAAAAAATATATAAATGCATATCAATTACAGTCCTTATCATAATAGGAATTCTGAACATTCTAGGAAACAGAATGAAAAATAAATTGTGAATAACTTCTAAAATAAAGTACTTCTTTATACAGAACTTTTCTACTGACTGTCCATATAAATTTAATGTAACTATGCCTTTTAATTATAGAGGTATTAACTCTTTCCAGCACAGTGGTAAAAAATATCTACTACTGTGTGCCATGCATTGGCAGCACAGAGGTACAACATTTGAACCATCTTTTGTTTTCTGTATTGTGTTGTTTCAAGATAGGATAATTAATGAACCACTGCTCAAGATTGTGGAAAATAGTTCGCTGAAGCACCAGAAGATGATGTAGTCATGGTAAATGCCTGTAGAACACCTGATAATATTTTTTTTAAATCCTACGAGACATTTTCTTGTCAGTTATTAGTGTGAGTCAAGGTGTGAGATGTGCCGCTAGTGAAAAAAAAATTCTAAAGGCCCCAATTGAAAGAGTTTAAGGTATTATATTGAAGATGTTGACCGTCTATTATTAAGATAATAATTCCATTAATTTTCTTCCCTCCTGTTGCTATTATTTATTAACACATTCAGGTCACTGCCTTGAATGAATCTGCAGGAGCCAACAGTACGCCTTAAATTTTGATTCCCATAGAAAGTATGATTCTGCAATTCATACTGTATGTCGGCTTATATCATGCCATGTTTTCATTAGCTGATTATTCATAGAGTTTTCTACATCAACAAAGTACTTAAATACACCACTATATTTTCTATATTTTCATTGGCATTAAATAGCTTTGTAATTAATGGTTGTGCACACCCTCTGTTGCAACACCTAAGGAGCGCTCTTCAAGAATAGCACACTGAAGCCAATTATTGTGAATAAAAAGTAATGTTTTCTTATTATTGCAATAATCACTGATGTATACTCTAATTTTTCCATCTAAACCAGCAATTCAGTGACATCACTATGGTGACTTTCAATTGGGTGACTCCCGATTGGATGAGACTGTCAACATCTGATACCTCCCAGGTACAGAGTTGGCAAAATCGCAGTATAATGTAATGTGTAATGTGTAATGTTTTCTTATTAACAGAATTTGTAGGAATTTCATTAAAATGAACATGTTAAACTCTTTTTAAATCTGTTTCTTGTGTTATTTATATTAAAAATATTTTAAATTTATTAACTTAAACATAAAAGTTGGAACTTCATATAAAAGTAGATGGTTTCTTTAAAATTAAAATTAAAAAAAAAAACAACTTGCATTCTCAAGTAACTTGAGATTATATATATATATATATATATATATATATATATATATATATATATATATATATATATATATATATATATATATATATATATATAACTTGAATAACTCAAGATTTAGAAAAAAATCCTTGTTGAACCGAAAAATATGAGATGTAATGATTGTTACTAGCGCCTTCTGTTTATTGGTTTAGAAGATATACCCCTTCAAAGATACCCCCAAACCCTATGACCTGTGGTAGAAAAGTTGAGCTGAGGCTTTGACCTGAATGTGTTAATATTTTACTGAATAACATGTGATATCAGCATGTTGATACCTCCTTCTCATCATTTCATTCTTTTGACTGACTTAATGCTAAAATTAGGTTCAGATACCTTCCCAAATACATATTGAACCAGAGTCCACTCAAAATGTAGAGAGTTGAGTAGAGTAGTGGATCTGGAACAATGCATTCCTGTAAATAACTTTTAATTGGGAGGATATCCAGGGATGTAAAATAGGTCTAATGTTTTAAAGTTATTTTCAGGTGCTCAACAATACTGTAATCTAATTGCATTTTGAATTATTGTGGAGGAACTTGTGGCATAGAAGGCATATAATATAAACATATTTCCTAATTGTAATCCACACTGAAAAATTATATTTCAGCACTTAATGTTGACAGGTACTTCTACAAAGTTAGCAGATCGAGCCTAGAGAGAATTGCAATATCTGTTTGCATTGGAATTATTCGTGATTTACAGAAATCATGAAATGACTTATCATGTGTACCAAAATTTAATTACAGTAAAAACCATCTATTACACTTCCATGGGACCCTAGAGAAAACTGTGTAAATTGTGGGAAGTGTAAATAAAGGGAAATGATTTTTTTCTTTGAAACTATGAGTACATTATAATGTTTTTCGATACATACAATCAATAGGGATTATATTAAGCTTTAATACATAGTATTATATACATGGTATAATAAATAATATTACAAGGTCAAATATAAATCTGAGTGAAATTTACGTTATTGGAAATTAAAGGTGTTTTAACTGTAGCATAGTGAATTTTAAATGACCATCGACAAATCCACAAGTCCCCCCTCCCCAGCCACTGATGGTAGCCTTTGACAAAGCAACAATGTACTCATTGTTGGATGAAGGGAGGGAATGGACGCGCGTCACCCAACGCTGATGATGTCAGCAGTGCCAATGCATGTGCGCTGGTCACGTCGCTCGCGAGTCACTTATCGCGCGTGGTAGAGTAACACTGTATCTTATGCGAAACGGCATACGAGCGCTCTTGGCGACGTGCGTTGTGCCCACAGCTCATGTAAGACGCTCAAGCTACAGCGTAAGTCAAGGCGAAGTGCGTTTTCTAGCTTTCAATGCGCGACGCCTTCTAGGCGACGAGCGTTGGCAACGACGCACGTCGCCAAGAGCGCTCGTGTGTCGTTTCGCATAAGACGGTGTTGATCTCCACGCGCGATGACTCGCGTGCGCTGTCATCGACGCAACAGCGTTAGGTGACCCGTGGCAACGCACGTGTGGCACAGACCTTGTAATCTACCAATCCACGTTTGTAATTTTTTCTGTCTTTTAAATATCTCTTTAATGTCGGGAAATGAAAATTTGTATAGGCTCAACAATGATTGTCAATGTATTTAAAACTTTTAGTCTTCGTGTAACATTTCACAACTGTATAATATCGCACCGTTTCAACAGTCTTTCAGTTACGGCTGTTTTTATGTAACGCGGCAAGGTGTTAGGAAAATTGCAGCGACAGCGCCCGTTGTGCGCAACGTGAAGTGCTTGCCGGACGCTGTTGGGGCGCTGTTTGAGCAGCCTGATGGAAATTGCTGGGAAATTGAAATCACACTATCGTTAATGTGGGGGTGTTTATAACATATCAATGTACGAAAACTGATGAGACCGACAAGAAATGTTGTAAATGCCGGGAAAACGTAAATTGCGGGAACGTAAAAGCAGAGTTTTACTGCATTTAAGCTACAGCACCTGCGATTTCCAATTATATTTGCATTTTCCTTGGTATCCTGATTGTCATTCTTTATTAAGGTTATTTAGATGCTTTTAATTTTGAGATAAAAGTAGTCTCAGAATGCTTCTGTGTCAATAAAATCTTGCTCGAAGATTGCTTCATTTTGATGATTGTTAAAAAAATACTAGTTTTTGGAGACTTAAGTCTTGAGCGTTCCACTTCTCATTTGGATGCAACTTTAATCCCAAGTTTATTTTGTTTGTTAGGTTCATCACGGCAGATTGAGCCTCGCAGACAAACATTGAGTCGAGAAGTTTTGTTTGGAGACACATGTCAGGATGTTGCTACTGCCATTGGAGCCCCTTCAAGGGTTTTTTATAAAGCGGAGGATAAGATGAAAATTCATAGCCCGAATGCGCATCGCAGAGTTGCAGCACGTCGATCAGATTTCTTTTTTAACTATTTTACTTTGGGAATGGTAAGTATGTATATCATTTTTCTTCTTTCATTGTAAAATATTTCTGTTTATAAATGTTTATTGCAGTAATTTCTAAACTCTGTTCTGTCTTGTTAATTATTTTAAAAGAAAAAAGTAGAAGAAAATACTGATTGTTCATTGTACCCCAGATTGTAAACCATGCTTACCTATTCTAGTTATATAGTGAGAGATATTATTTGGGTGGAGAGGGAGGGGAGAAAAGAGAGAGAGAAAAAATTTGTTTTTTCTCATCCTTCAAATAGATGTTCATGCTTCGGATATGAGACATATTAACCTCAAGTAAATCGTAGCAAGTGTATAAAGACCACTATAAAGATGATTTTCTGGAGCAACATACTAGTATCTGTGCAGAAGGCTGCGGATTTGAGTCTGTTTGACATGGGTGTTTTCGTGATATGTTAGAAGTTTGATTTGTGTCAATTTGTATTTCGTATGAATCATCATCCTTGCACTTCTCATGATCACTCCTGCTGCCATCCAACCAGAGGAAGACAATGGCAAAATACCTCCGTAATCGCCTGCCTTAGAAAGGGGGTGTTCAGGGTTGTCTCCTTCCTCTCCTACTCTTGGCAATGCAATGTGGCCACCATCATCATAATTAATAACCAAATGCAACTGCGGCTTTGTATTCTTGTTGCTTTTTAACCTTTTCATCAAGATTTTTTAAAATGTTGATAAATAAAGATTTTTGTCCATTTATTCTTTGTTTAATGTGTTATTAGATTGTTGTTTTACTATTTAATGTTATAAGTCATATTTAATGTTAGGGTAATTATTATTTGATGCTCTATTACTACTATGTATATCTCAGACGTTTTTCTTATTTACAAGGCAGTTATAATCTTGGGAACTTGAGTTAAAAATGATAGCTGGGTGTCACTGCACAAATTCAAAAGTTTGTTGGGGAGTCTTTTAATTGAGAAATGCGAATGAAGAAAATGTAATAGTTTCTTTCTTTTTTGTAATATTTGGCATTTATTTCATTCAATACTTCGTTTAATCTGACCAATCTGTAGAGAATTAAATGAATTTTGCTTTCTAATTTTGCCTTGCAGGATATTCTTTTTGATGCCAAAACTCAAAAAGTGAAGAAATTTGTTCTACATACAAATTTCCCTGGGCATTATAATTTCAATATGTAAGTGTGTATTTGCCATGCATCTTAATAGAAACCAAACAGATTATTGGAATGCTTACACAATTTTATTGCCTAGGTATCATCGTTGTGAGTTCCAAGTTACACTTCCTCCAGATTTGAGGCAGACGTCAGCGGAGAGCAATAAATTAATTGATGTTTCTCCAAGTCCTGTGACGGTGAGAAAATTTTTGTTTATTCTCCTTGTGTGTGCTGATGGTGGAAGTGACTTAATAGAGGACAATTTAAAAGGAATGTATTCATTGGGAGAAAATACAAGTTGGTGATTTTTCATTTAAATGTGGTTATGAAAAATGAGTAACATTTTACTAAATTAAAGTGTTTTATATCTTTAACACTTAATGTATGATAATTAAAAATCCATGTCATTAAATGCTTCGTAATTTCCTATCACTCTTTAAATCCGGTGCCATCAGCAGTTTTGTTGATTTCAACTCTTGTATTTCATTTGTGTCTGAAGGTCTGACTGAGAAGTGCATCCTTTTATGTAGTTGTTCTGTTTTAAATACCATGGTATAGGTTAGGTAACTGAGAATGCATGTTATAGTGCAATATCAATAGTATATGTAAGTGAACAAAACTACCTGTAAATAAACAAAGTACAGTAAAATCTGTCTTGGGTGGACTCAATTGGACCAAAAAACATTCTGAATTAGGGAGGTTCTGTTTTATGAAGAATTGTCTCATATTGATATTTTTGCCCTGAAACTAGTAAAGTACTGACTTTATTGTAATTATTAAAAATATTAAATATAACATATTTATGGAAGAAACCATCAATAAATTAAGTGAACATATTTCTGACAATTGAAAGAAAAATCTGCACAACTTGTGCACTAAAATAATTGTTTCCCCCCAACATTCATCTAAAGTTTTTTTCTTGGTTTCCCACTTACCTTTTCTATTATGTTTTGAAAGTTTTTCTTTTTTTCCAACCATTGTTAAACTGGTTCTAAAATTCATAAAATACACCACCTCACTCTAGTGGCTGCAGCCAGACTGCTCACCGTCTCTTCAATGCACAATGCATTGCAGCCCAGAGTACTATGTCTTTCTGATACCTTCGCATGGCCTTGATCAATGGGGGCTTTGGCCAAGGGATTTTGATTCTCATTGTGGGGCTGAGAGATGTGTGAACAGAAGTCCTGCACATACAAATTCCTATGCTGAGAGAGCCGGAAGGGTGGAATTCCCTACTGCATACACCTTGCACTTGTGTGTGTGTCACATACAAGCGACTCCCAAGGTCAAGTTCTACGCTGGCAGCTGAAGCCCCATGCCTTCACTGTCTTGCTGCCTTGGCTGAAATGCATATCACAGGGACAGAGAAATTAAAACAGACTTGCAGATGCATGTATTCCATTAAGAGATTCTTACATCACTCTGCCAGTTACATTAAATTCACAGAAGTTCCATTTTATAAGGTTTTCTTTTGCTGCAGGGCATTAAAAACCCCTCTGTTTCCACGTTGGCCAGGTTCTGTTTTATGCTGTGTAAAATGCCATTTAACTTCACTGGCCGGAGAAATTTTCCAATTAAGGCAGATTTCCGGCTTGTACAGGTTCTGGTTTAGACAGATTTTACTGTAATAATATCTTTCAGTTTTGTCAATGCACTTAAAATAAATATTTCTTACCAAATATGCTTCTCTTCAATAGTTACATAACCTTACAGCCTTCAACAAATGCATGCTTCTTGGTATTGTCTTTTTGGACGGTTATGAACCCGTTTTTTCTAAATCTATTGCCAACCTTTTATTCCAGATTTCAGCATATACTAAGTGGGATGCTATATCTGAACAGTTGAAGCCAAGTGAGAGACCAGTTGTGCTTAATCGTGCTAGTTCTACCAATACAACAAATCCATTTGGATCCACGTTTTGTTATGGATACCAGGATATAATTTTTGAGGTAAATTATAGTACATTTCTGTATGGCAATTTATTTATAAAAAATATTGCTTGAGGCTCCATTATCTAAATTGTAAACAATAATACAAATGAGTATGACAAATGAATCATATGAATATTTTGTGAATATTTCTAAAGTTTCTTTTTTGAAATAAAAACCTTTGACAATTTTTGTGACAACAGTGAAGTATGTAAATTAGTTTGGTAGAATACGAACTCAGAAATTATAAAGTAAGCAGAAGTTAAAAATGTTTTTTTAGGAAGTTTCTCTTGCTGTAACATGAAAGGAATTAATAGAATTTCTATATTTATGGAAATACTGGTCTGATTTAAGAAAATCGTTATGTTTATGCCTTTCTAGGTGATGCCAAATAATTACATTGCCTCTGTGACACTCTACGCTGGGGAGAGACCTGGTCCTGAGGTATGACAATGGCTTTCTGCCACCTACCTCGTGCTGCAGGGAAGGTACTGGCAGTTCTGACAACTTCACAGCGTGATATGAAAATGAAACTTCAGATGTAAGTATCCAATCCCATCTGAAAGATCAGAAGATGAGGGTTGTCCCACAAAGCCAATTCAGCTGCCAGATTGAAAGGAGTTGTTCTGTCTTGAGACAGACGTGTATAACAATAATATTAAATTTTGAGATATGTTGTGGATGTGGAATATCTTGAAAGTAGTTATTTAAGCCATACACTCATATGGTATGAGAAGAGCATGATCTCAATGTTTTGTGTTGATGCAAAGTACATCCTATGTTCGAGCAGAAATGAAGAACATTCCAAGTGTTTCATAATTACTATCATGTGTGTGGTGGTTAAGTCTGTGTTTTTAAAACAATTTCAGAGCCTTTGTGTATACTCATTTCTGCACAATGGTAAAGACAAAAGTCTTTGTCAATTTTACTGCATGATGTCAACTACAAGAGTCAGTGATGCATTATAATGCAGAACCCAAAGTAATTCACGAAGTTAAATTCTTTTTAACAACATGGCATGCTTAGACAACCCTCGATTGTACAAAATAAATGCCATTGGAGGGCACAGGCCTGCTCTTATTGCAAAAAGTTAACACCAGTTCAGAAAAATGCTTGGAACTTTCCTGTAATTAAAATTGAAATAAAAAAGAACACAAAAATCATAGATAGAACGAAAAAAAGATTAAAATGGGAAAGAAAATGTTCCAAAAAAAGTTCATTAGTTGGATTGTTGTAAGCTGTAAGTTTGCTTAACAAAACCAAAGCCAAGAAGAACTTCATAGCTTTTCTGGTGATTGTGAAGAAAGTTCTTCAAAATTTAATCTTATTACAAAATTTCCAATTATTGTAATTGAAAGTGTGAATAATCACATTTTGCATAAAACTTATTCAGATTTTCTTCATAAATAATCCACAATTTCTTTCTTTAGATAATCTTAAGGCTTAATAATAATTTATTGTGATCATTAATTTTGTATGATAACCAGATGGAATTCATGTAACAAGCACAGGGCATTCTTTTTACAATTGTATATTATTGTAGCACTATTTTACAATTGGAAAAAAATCGTAAAATATATGTCTCAGATAATATTCAGGGTACAAATTGTGGAAGTACTGAATGTTGAAGAAATATTCTGAATTCACCTGTTTGGCACTCTCTCTTACCATAAATGACCTCATACTAGTAATTGTGAAGCAGGTCAGGTAAAATAAAGAGTCATGACAGTGTTTGGGAATTACTGCATAAATATGTAATCACTTTTGCATATGAAAATTGTGACATAGAAATTAGTCATTATTTTTATCAAAATGTAGTGGAGTATGCAGAAGTAAAATTGTCAGCAGTCTTCAACCCCCCAGAAAGTATTGAATTATGCAGGTTATTCACAGTTGTTTGGTAGGCATGCAAAAAATATTATTTGCAGTAAAGACATAGGTATACATTGACATTAACAAAGACCATGGCTGTAGCTAGTCAGAAATGTGCCTCATTGAAAGTTGGAATGTATGTTTCTTGATTTGCTGTTAGTATTGTATATTGTACATTGTTTAACAGAATTATCAGTCACAGCCCATAAAATAATAATGCGGTGGAGAGAAATATTTCACCATAGTATGTTTTGTCTTTAAATTTGGATATTGGAATATTACATTTATCTAAAGTATTGGCCATATCCTTGGACTCTACATCTTCAGTCTTTATATTTAACATAACTTGGCAGTTCACTGTGACATTCTCAGGGTGTCAGTAAAACTATTTTCACAAATGTGTTGTTCAAGAAGTATCCAAGGAGGACTTCTTGCTGTTTACAATGCTCAGTACACAATCATTCATTAATTCACAATTTTAAACTGTAATTGTGTGCATGACAATTGTGGTAGAGTGTTATTTATGTGGTACAGTATACTTGCCAAGTGATAGCATGTGTTAATGCATCTTTCTGTTAAACAACTATTAGTGCTTGAGAAGTTCAGTGGTACTCAGCCAGCATGATGTCATTTGTGGATGGGGCAAGATTTTTAAATTATTACATACAATTTTTATAGTTTTGAGCTGTTTCAGTGCTCCACAGTGCTTACTGTCACCTGAGTATTGAGCTCTGACTTGTTCATATGGTATTACATGGTTTGTCAAGCAAATCATCAGTTGGAATATTTTAACTCATTATTTTCACTTCTTATTTTACACTATTAATTTATTTGCTTTTATTTAATTATACCAATGTATTTTATGAAATAGTGTAATTTTGCATTTTCATTGTACTTGACAAAGAGGTAATTGTAAGTGTTCAAAAAAATACTGTAATTTTGTTACCTCCCTTTGTTTAATTATGTTTTATAAAATTATAGGTAAGTTTGAATGAGTCTTCAATCCACAAACGTCTATGATAGCACTTTCGATACGAATGCAATAATAGCTTTCGTATGTCATTTGAAAGATGGTAGTTCATATTTTAAAAACACATAAATATTTGAAGGTTTTTGCACAAGTCATGGCGATAGTCTACTTACACCGTGCGACCTGTGCTATTTTTACCTGTATCCCTTTCTTGAGGAAATATTTCCTTCATTAAAAGTGTATCCCAAGAGGAATATAAAATGTGTATAGAGAGAGGACTTGGATCTTGTATAAGATCTTGTATGTTCTTTGGCAAGTTTATATTCCAAAATTAAAAGTGGTGATGTACAAAGTACAGCTCTTTTCAGTTGGTCATTTTAAAACTCTATGGGATTTATAAAACATAGTTGATAAATACCTCTCGCCAAGAGAATTTTGTTTTCTAAAGTAGTTTTGAAGAATTTAAAAATGTAGAAGCAGTGTACGTTTTCAACTTTGTTTTATAAAGCCTTGTGAATAAAATAAGTAAATGAGACTGTACGTTTGACCAAATATTTACTTTATCGATACTGAGACCTATTTTGTTTTATATATTTCAGAAAAATGATCTCTGTTGCCCTGTTATACTTCTGTATTATACAATCTATGTCATGGTGCCTCATTATGATGTCACCACAATATACAAATTCTGCTATTAAATAAATTACTATTCAAATTTTTATAATTTTTATTGTCTATGTATTTTGTTTTACTCCATATCTCATCTTTAAATAGGTAAAAAAAAAAATGTTTTGCAAGTTGCATTTCCTTGTATCAAACAGGTAAATGGAAACTTTTAACCTTATAATATCAAGTAAATTCAAAAAATTGTACACAATTACAAGATTGTACCATTCTGAAGTGATAAAATAACTGCTTTAATAAATTTAACTGCTTTTAACATCATTATGTACAATATTAGAGATTAATTTACAGTACAAGAGTGGTTGGATTCTTTTTGACCAATGATATAAGTCAATCTTATACAAAAAGCGAGTATACTATTGAATTTTACTAATCATACTGTACATTTGTGAATAATCAGAGGGGTTAAATTCTCACTGGTAGCTGCAAATTATGTGTGCGTATTTAGAAATGTATTAACAATTTCATAAAATCATAAACCCTAAGATAATCAGTTGAGTCGACATATTCTTCACTCCACACCATTATTTTTTATCATTAACATCAATTGAGTTATCTGTTGCTTAACACTGGAAGATTATTTCAAATAATTCCAGGATGGCAAGATAAGTTGCTCTTCTGGTAATTCTGTTTTCATAAGTTATCAGCGTATTCTTAGGGACCAAATACTTAAATAAAGTAAAAGTAAACAATAAATACCTGAGGTATGTTGTTAACCCAAGCTAAATTTTCAGAGAATATTTAATTCAAAATAGCATTTAAGAATCCATAATTACTTTGTTATTGATAATGCGTTGTCAATTTTTGTCATTTTTTGCGGAAGTCTGAAACATAATTCTTCAATAATTAGTTATTTCACCTGTAGAGTAATTTAATTTGTTTACTTTCCTGTGCAAACACTGATCTTTTTAAGGAACTTTGTTTTTATTTTTATTGAAGATCATAAAAAGCTCATTATAACATCATTCAGCAAAAAGCCCTGATCCAAGATCATTTAGCATTTTTCTCTGCATATAATTCAGTATCATTTTTATTCAAGAATGCAGGACTCTCTCACATCCCTAATTGTATATTCAACCTAAAGTCTACACAAAGTCCCTGTACTCAGATTGCAGTTATTAATCATTGAGGAATTGTTGATCACTAGGGGGCGGATGTTAATGAAATGTAATTTTTTTCTTTTTGCTGTAGAACAATGCCGTTTAGAATAGAAATTAACTTTATGTAATCGTAAAATAAATAGTGACCCATTTTTAAGTCTTTTTTTGCATTTTTTGTCTAATTTGATTAATAAGTAATTTTTAACCTTTTCAGTCATTTTTAATGCATTTTTTGCTCATTTTATGCCATTTTATCATCAATCTATTTTAATATCATTTTAATGGTACTTGCTTCGAAAGATGCAAGAAATTTTCTCCACAGAATGCCCGAGTAGCGTATTTGATTTCTTTGCTTAGATGTTGTAATGTCAGCTGTTGTATGTAATCTAAAATTCCTGTGATGCCTATCAGCACCATTGTCGGTTTGGCTGATTTCGGGATATCTAATGCCAGAGATTTTCTGGTAAAGAACAATCCAAACCAAAAGTTTACATGCTTAGTGCACCTGAAAGAATAGCAGCACGTGGGTGTGGGTGCGTGTGTGCACCCACACATACAGGCCAGGCAGCCAATCTGTAACGTTTTGATGATTCTTCTAATTTAATTTGCCCTACTATGCTTGTAAATCAACTCCTCTAATAACATAGTGTGGCTAGCTCTGTTTTTTCTTTAAAATCTTGCAAGACACACGAAGTCTATATATTTTTAAATGCAAACTTCCTTCACGACAACAAATGTAACTATCATTAAAAAATGTAAACATTTACCCACTCATACCTCACATGAACAATACTCCTCAGTCTACACTATTATGAACTGATCAAACAAACATTACCCACAACGTAAATCTTCAACGGCAAAATTAATATGATACAATGTTCATTACTATCTGAATTGGGTGGCTACTTTCGTGAAAATATCTTATCATTTCGCTAAATTTTCAATTTTGAAATAAGTTTGTGTCTATGTTTTTATTTCCTAATCTCATTTACAGAGTTCCTTGTAAGGGTGAGCATTTGTGTGTTATGGTTGCTGGGCCCTGTATCATAATTGGAGATTATGTATGTGAGTTTTTCTTCAAGATGATTAGGCAAACTGCTGTTTCTTGGAATGTCTAGTTGGTGAATCTATTATATCAAAACAAGATTATAGGAGTGGACTAAGTTGTTTTGCTTGATGCTGTTGGATGGAAGTTGACATTTACATCACCACAGATTAAGGTAGATGTGCATAATTTATCCAAGATTATAGTTTTAATTGTGTTTTTTAAGAATACTTGATTTCCATCGTGGTTGTTAATAATTCTTAGGAGGGAAAGATGTTGCTTTGGAATTACTATCCTTGAGCATTCCATGTCTGAGGCAATATTTAAATTCAATTTCTTTGTTGAAGACTTGATTATTGGTCAGACATACACATGTGCCTCCATATGTGCAAGTAGTGTGACGAGTTTGTCCTTTCATTGTAGGAAAACTACTAGGTACAAGCAAGTTGGCATTAAAGGCTTCCCCAAAGATAAGAAGTTCAACAACTAGCATACAACCAGGAACTTAAATATGAAGTTATTATTAATTAAAAATTAAACTTAAGGGGAATTTGAACTCTTAATACACTAGTACAGATTATCAGAAATCAACTGGCCAATTTACTTAGCATTGCCAAATACCGATTTACAAGAAACTTGATTTTCACCTTGAATCCGGATCACCTAATTAGTGACTAGACATGTTTTCATAATTACGGGAGATATGATTATTAGCTTACGCGAGCACAGGATTCTGAAGAAAATATAAAATGTGAAAAGGAAAGGAATAGGAATTAATACAAATTATTTTCATATATTTTATTTAACAAAGAAAGTGATCACTGATGATAGTGAGCAGCACAAGCAATGTATGAGGCTTGCTTTCTATACACAAAGCCTTCAAAAATACCATTATAAGCTTCATCACTTCCACTTGCTTCATTTATGCTCTATTATGTGGATGATTACCCAATGTTTTCTTATGTAACATTGCTTTTCTAATATTCACTTCTGGATATAGTTTTTCTAATGTTGCTGTATCAATGTGGGGAAACCTCTTCAGTAAATGCATTACATGGTTTCGCTTTCGACTGAAAAGAAGAATATTGTTAAGAAAGCTTGATAAATAGAGGGGAAGGGGCCATCCCAAACTATGTGAAACTTGTTGGAAAAACGTAATATTTCTATCCAATTATGAGTATCGAGCACAAATCAAGATGTATTAATTTTAAAAGCATGTGATGATTACAATTTATGGTTTATTCAGTTGGAAATTCTTAAACTCAGCTTTTCCCATAATTTAATGGTATTTCAATAACGAGTGTGAATTTTAGCTGAAAATTGACAATACATGCTCCTCTACTAAAAGTGGCATTTAATATTAATGACCTGGAAGAAATAACTTAC
The DNA here is from genome assembly GCA_038098605.1 of Gryllus longicercus. Taxonomy (NCBI): domain Eukaryota; kingdom Metazoa; phylum Arthropoda; class Insecta; order Orthoptera; family Gryllidae; genus Gryllus; species Gryllus longicercus. Next base: position 522,573 of record JAZDUA010000769.1, read on the forward strand.
TTTCTCGCTTTCCTTTCCTCATTTGCTATCTTCTCCCTGTAGAGTTTTTTAAATTTAGCAACGGCAGATCCTTTAAACAATGTCATTAGTCGATAATGCCAATGTTCATCGATGTGTTTTGAAATACGTTTTCCAGCCAATTCAGGAAACTGCTTCAATCCTGTACATAAATATTTCTCTTGTAAGACACCTTTGACCATGCAGTCTAGCGATAAATATTTCTAAAGGTACACAGGAAAATATTATTTTATAGACTTTTATCATTTAATTACTATATGATAAAAAATATAAAATAAATACCATATCATTTAAAAAAAGTATCTGAATATAGAACACAAAGGTTGGTAAATTTAACCAGAAACAAATTATTACAATGTACAATGATAGATATATGGCATGTTGGCCAGTGTTGCCAACATCAAAAGTGTTAATAAATACATATATTTGAAAATAACAGTGAACAGTTGAAATACTGCTCCAATTAAATAGCAGAATTATAACCCCCTCCCCCAAAAAAAGAGTCTTAATAATTGAGCTACCCACTATCTATTGAGTCTAAAAATTGCCAAACGAAGTTGTTAGGCTGAGTTTGCTAACGAATTGTGTATTGTAATCAGATGTTACGACGCAAATACTGTACAGTGTTTTATCCACTTTGCAAAAATTTGTTAGATTTGACATGAAATTTTCCTATGCCTTCATTTAGTGTTCACATTTTTTCTCCTGTAAGTGTCGACACTGGTCTCAACAAGAAAAACAATTGAAACACACTATGTGTGTACTTTTCACATGAGTGAACATAGTTCTGATTTGGAAATAGAAATATGAGCGGGAGTATTTAATTTTGAAAGATTGGTATAAAAAAATGTTCATTTCATTCATATCAGAAAAAGTTTTGATTGCTTACTTCTGTGGCAAATCAGAGAAGAAGAAACCAAGTAGTCTTTGGAACCACTACTCTATGTTAAAGAGTATTATCGATTTTAAAGAGGAAAGGTGAAGGATACAAGTCAAAATAGCCCAAAACATTTCTAAAAGAAAAGTGGCAATGTATGCCATTATTTTACCGCCCTAGGGTCGTAATGAAATACATTATCACAATAGAGCGGTAAAGTACTTCATTACGAAACTGATTATAATGGTATAATGTTTGATTTTACCTAAGCAAAGTGGATAAAATAAGATAAAGATAGGTGTCTTAACTATATTACTTAAAAGTGCCTTGAAGTAATTGAGGTATTACATAGTTAATTTGAAGTTAAGAAAATTCAGTGATTTTAAGAGGGGCAAAAGTGCAACAAGAATAAGAAAAAAGAACTTGATTACAATATGGTTTTCTCAGAAGTTCGAAAAATAGGTAAACAAACAAATTAACTGCATGATTAACAAAATAATTAAATGGAGGAACACACAAGCACAGATTTAAGAGAAAACAAAGAAAATTATGTAGTTGAGACTAAGCAAACATTTATGCTTACTATATACTTAGTGTGTGTGTATTTTGTACTATATTCTTACTTAATCTCTTAAACTCTTTTTATGGAATTCCAAATTGTTTAGTTTAATATTTGTGTACTTCAGATCCTAATAACAGTACTTGGAAATTCATACATTTAATTACATTATTCAGGATTCATATAAAAGCACTCTGTATGTAATATTTCTATTTATGTAAATGATATACATGCACATGCACAAACATTCCACTGAAAGTTACATATACATCTAAATACCCTGTTTGGTATAGTAAAGAATTGAAAGAAAAAATAAAAGCTAAACATTACTTCCACAAATTATATAAATCCAACGTTGATTCTGTCAATATTTTCTAAGTTGAGGTCTACTACTAAAAATTTACAAAGAACATGCTTCAAAAATTACGTACGAAAAACAGAAGATAATATAAAAAATGATCCTAAATCTTTCTACAAATTCGTAAATAATAATAAATCTGATTATGGATTGCCAAAATCTTTATCTTACAACGATATAACCTCAGATAACGGTTTCGAAGGAGTAAATCTACTTGCAGATTATTTTCAGTCAACTTACTGTCGAAATCATTCTATTGGTGTTGTTGATATAGATACTGAAAAATCTGAGAATTCTCCTAATTTTTCCATTGATGACTTAAATATTTCACCAGATGATGTTCTAAAAGTATTGCGTGCTTTGAAAGAGACCAAAAGCTCCGGACCAGACGGTATTTCTTCGATATTTTTGAAAAAATGCTCTGAAGCCCTCTATATACCAATTTACAAATTATTCCGTAAGTCCCTGAATGAAGGCATTTTTCCTAGCGTGTGGAAAGAAAGTTATATTACACCTATCCACAAATCAGGCGACAAATCATCAGTTAATAATTATAGACCGATATCCATATTGAATGTGATTCCTAAAGTTTTTGAGTCTATTCTTACATCTAAAATTAAACCTTATATTAATCAATTTATTATTAGTGAACAGCATGGCTTTTTAAACGGTAAATCAACCACAACAAATTTAATGATACTTACTCAAGATTTATATAATTCACTCGAAAATGGTTCACAAATTGATGTAATATTCACAGATTTTTCCAAAGCGTTCGATAAAGTACATATTCCTTTACTAATTCAAAAACTCAAAAACATTAGAATCACAGGACCCCTAATTGAATGGTTCGAATCATACTTGTCAAATAGAATACAATATGTAAAATATAAAAACTTTATATCAAAAAAAATAAGTTACCTCAGGTGTACCACAAGGTTCACATTTAGGGCCAATATTATTTCTGATCTTTATCAACGACATAAATGTATCTTTTTCTGATAGCAAATTTTTACTTTACGCAGATGATTGTAAATTTTATAGAATAATAAGTGATGTTACGGATTGTGTTCTTTTGCAAAAAGATCTAGATAGCGTATCTGACTGGTGTAAAAACAACTTTATGAATTTTAACATCGATAAATGTAAAATTTTAAGTATCTATAGAAAAAAACATGCAATTAAATTTAATTATAACAAAGCAACAGTTGATATAGAACATGTTAATCATATTAAAGATTTAGGAGTTATTTTAAACTCGAAACTAAACTTCAACCCACACATCGATTACATTGTAAATAAAAGTCTAAAAATGTTAGGATTTGTTAAGAGACACAGTTCTAATTTTTCTAAAATCGAGACCTTGGTATCATTGTATAATACTCTTATCAAACCAACTTTGATGTATGCATCCACGATTTGGACTCCACATTTTACTAAAAATATTGAACGAATTGAAAAAGTCCAGCACAAATTTTTTAAATACGCAGCTTTCAAAGCAAAAATACGAAACCCATCGCTGGATCATGACTATCGGGAAATAGCTAAAATAACTAAACTTAGTACACTTGAATCATTCAGAATTTATACAGATGCCTGTATGTTATACAACATCATTAACAACATCACCTGTAATGAATTACAATCAATGTTCGAATTCAATACGTCATTTTATACACTGAGAGAAAATCGTATACTGAATGTCCAACATTTTAACACATCTTATGGATACTATTCACCAATACCCAGACTTTCTCGATTATGTAACAACGTGACATGTCCTGCGCTTGAATCGTCATCAAATTATGTATTCAAAAAACATGCAAAATTATCTATATTAAACAAATTTCATTAGATTAAAATCATACAAAATATGCGACTCTCAATTGTAATATTTACTGTATACTTAACTCTTGTATATTATTTGGGCTATTTAGCCTGTATGTTAATAAATAAATAAATAAATTTTTTTATAGACAAACTGAATATGAAGACTAATGGCTGCGCAAAACAAATAATTGTAAGTAGCTTTTAACCAACATATTCCTTATCAAAAATTAGTATAAAATATGTAAATTAAAAACTTGGAAGTAAGAAAAGTGAACAGAAAACTTTTAGTAATTGCCTAGAAAAAAGTTTTTGATGACAAAAAAGCTAAATATTATGTAATATTACTTCTACATAATGAATAAAAGAAAAAATAATGTATGTTTTTAATATATATATTCTAAAATGTAAATTGCCATTGTTCTTCATGGTTTTGTTTCTTTTAAAATAATTTGATTGTCATGAGGTGCAATGGTCATGCATGCGATTGCCATGATCACCTGACAGGTAAGAAAACATTTTCATTATGCACAGCAATTTTATAGAAACTTTGTCTTCCATTATTGAACATTAAAACACACTAATGTCACATTAATTTTTGCTTAAACATATGCAGATAATGACAAATTTTGGATGCAAGCAGACCTGTGGCACACGATATTGATCGCAAAGAATTTGAAAGAATAAAATATAAAAGAACAAAAAAAGTGCAAGCAAATTTTAAACATTCTTGAAATAAAAGTACTTCCTCTTATCACAAGTCTCCTGATAAAAGAAACAAATTTTCAAGCATTATTTATTAATTTAAACAAAATTTTACCAAGTTCTTCATGGTCAAAAACAGCTTCCTTTTCACCCGTTTCTCCTGTCTCCAGTTCAAAATATGCTCTATTTCGTTCTCTGACAACACTTTCGAGATTCTCCATACTCTCAGCTACCTAGAAATCATAGAACAATTATTTTGTTGTAGGTATTTCATTTGTTTACCTTTAAAGGTTTGTACTACTTACTTTATCTAACCTTTCAGGATTAGGAAACAAAGCAACCTTTTCCTTTGCTTCGTGTTCCATGGTTAACAACATATTTCTCTCTTTCAGTAAAACATACCTAAGTCAACAACCAATATATTTTACAAACTTATGTCTTTCTTCACGATAATATGCATTAATGTAAAGCAAACATACCACAATTTGTGTAAATCTGAATTACTTTTGATGCGAAGTTCTTCTTTTTTCCATGCTCTCCCAACTTTCACTTCAGAAGCTCCCCAATTTTTTTCATCATCAAAGAATTCCATCAAATCGTATCTGGAAGATGAAGTGTGCAAAAAGGAAGCTGCAACACACCTTACAGCGCCTTGAAAATCTCTGTAAGAAGAAAACATATTTAAATTTTTACCCTTTTATAATGAAAAGCAAAAATATTAACTTTTGAGAAAGTATTTCTTTTTAGCATCAATAGGAATATTATACTATACACACCTGGCACAGGTGATCAGTTTTTCACGCGAACAACCGTTGCAACATGTCGAAAAAGTTAACGTTATGGAAGAATTAAGATAATTTATTGGCGTAGCTAGGTACTTTAATTTGGTTAAGACAAACATTGTTCACAAACTCTTAGGAAAATTAATACACATAACCTGTCATAACCCTTGTTTTCAGCCCAGAATCCATGCATTAGCTGGAAGTCGCATAATCGATATTTCTTGAATTCGATTCATCGACAGAAATATCGATTCTACTACTTGCGAACTTTGCTATTACTTCGAGTTAGGAAGTTTGTTCTCGCCGTAGCGGACAACACTATCGATCTGTGCGATTGCGGAGATACACTAAAGTGGTGCGAAACTTGATAAGTGCGCATGGGCCATCACGTCAAATCGCACAAATTTCAGGAAAATTTGACCGTGATGTCCCAGATTTTAACTGCGAAGGGTATAAGAAAAAAAAAAAAAAAAAAAAAAAGAAAAGAAAAGAAAAACATGTTTTTCATTTTTTGCCCAAATATTAGTTTTTGAGATTATATTAATTTTCAAAAATTTCGAAAAATGCGCGCATTGCACATTTTAACTCGTGTTGTAACTGTGACAAAAATTTCATATTTTGTGACATTAATGAACAAAAGATGCTCTTTCATTTGATGTATATATTGAATTCATTAATTTGTTTAAATTATTTTTTACCTATTTTTTTTAATTTATCCCAAAACTCGACAGTTTAAAAATTTGAAAAAAATATCATAGAAATCTCTGAAAAGTTCTACACAAGTTTGACAAGTTACAAAGTGGAACATTGAAATGATTCTGAGAAATTAAATAAAATAAAAATGTCTACTTGCTGTTTTTCTGCTATGTGCGAGAGCATCACCCCTCAAGCACGTGCCAATCAGCAGCAGACGATTACTATCAATATACTTTCACAGAACAATAAATAGAAGTATCCCTTCACATCTTACTATGTGTAGTATACAAATATATAACCTTCATAGCCAATTAAATTCTAATGAAAAAGTGTTGAACGGATTCAATATAGTATAAACGGACGGAATATTTATACGAATAAGAGTATGTGATCCAGTTAATTAATTTGATATCTTTTACTTTACTTTACAGAAAATATCGTTAATTAACCTTTTCACAAAGAAATGAAACTATGTACTTTCTTTGTGCATTCTACTGTTTTTTATTATATCATTTTTGCAACAGTCCTCGTTCTAAGTATTGTTCAGCATTGCTGAAAATACAAAGACAGTGTTCTTTACATTATCATCAGCCCACTTAAATAACTCCCTGGGTAAATTAATAGGTTCCTGTCAGTATTGAAGGCTAGCTTTTGCCACCCCTACATCGCATGTCCCTTTCCATAAAACGTTGCAAAGCAAAGAAATACCATTCAGCACTCACATTGAAGGCATATTTATGGAAGCATACACTCGCATAGTATTGTAATACTGCATGCTGACCCCATCCAAAAAATATGTCTGTTAAATTAATCTTACTTGAGAAGTGTTATGAGTTTACATGGAAATGAATGAAATTAATTGAATTCGTGCATGATCTTGGTTGTCCGGGTGACGCCGCGTCGAAGGCTGTGTTGCCGACGATTCGACCATCTTGTCGTGGTCTTCCTCAGGGCTGGTATGCATTTCTCAAGAATGCTGCTTTTAACGATGTAAACGAACCCTTCTGCAATTATAGATTTTCATATGAAGAAAATACAACGACAATAGTATTGATATTATTACAAGACTATCTGTGGTTTTCTTGCCTCACAGAACAACGCATATGTTTCGCGCATTCCTCTGTTTACACAACTGACTCAGCATATCTGGGAAAGAAGGCTGCTCTGTTTGAGGCAGACCCTAGCAGTGCCAGTTGTTTATAAATAAACTTAATAATGACATTTCGTCTGAAGGTTTCTGCGGTTGATAATGACGCAAGCCTCACGGTTGCTTTATGTTGGATGTCACGATGCGTCGTGTCATTGTCGCTCCGTAGTTTGAACAGCAAAATCCGGCGGGCAGCGGGCTGCCTACCTGCTCTGGTGAACAAACTATTTAAAAAAAGGAATTTATGTGCATCCTACTTTGAAATTTGGCAGATGTAAACAATATTAGTTTAGAAATACATACGTATTTTTTACAATTATTTTAAGTGTCAAACCTAATGTAAACATTTGTATTTTAAAAATTAAAATATAATTTAGATATTTAAATAATATGTTTACAAACATTATTTCTACATCATATCAAAGTACATCTTTTTAAATTAAATTTAAGTGTAATTTAATTTTTCTGAAGGAAACGGTATTTGCGTAATAAATTAAACATTAGCGCGCGCATGATTTTTCGGAAAAAATATTGGTAATATTTCTGTAAAGGGAGGATTAGACGGGAAAAGTGAAAAGAAAAAAACTAGGCGTCACCTTATTTCAACTCTAGATCTCAATAAAAAAATTTCAGCTCGCTAAAAATAGTGTTATGTTGTGAGTGTGCGATTGACGTGGAAGGACTCGCATGCGCAGAAGATCGAGGTGGTTCAAACTCCCCAGGGAGTTTGTGCAATGCCACCACCTGTATGTCTAGGTGGTGTAGGTTTGTGTCACCTCGAATGTGTGTTTCGTGTTTTGGCACTGCGATTTTAGTGATAATGCCAGGAATTAAACCAACGCCTCCTAAATCGATCTATGTAGGTGGTGTTGATTAAACACCAATAAACTTTCTCTGAAAAAATCGTAATCGTTTATCAAAAAAATGTCATTTGAGCTTTTCCGAAAATGCGCAATTTGAAGCTAACTTGCACCCAAGACGTTCAAATTTTCATGACTCTTGTATAATGATGGGGATATCAAATCAATCAAATTACCTTTACGACACGTTATTCAGTGCGCTTAGCACCATCCGATGAAAAATATAAAGAAAAAATTGGAACAATCTTTGAGGAAATCTTGTTTTATTTTTTAAATATTGCCTATATTTCTATTTATTTTCAATTCAGATTCATTCTTTTCGTCGTGTATGTATTACAATTATTTCAACTAAACAAAATACTCTTTTAGAAAACTCTACAGAAAAATTGTATCGCAAAATAAAAATACATCCCTCCTCAAATCAGAATTAACTGTTAATTCAAAGTAAATTTTACTAACCACTATAGCCTGAAATTATGAGGTCATTTGAACTGCGCGCCAAGAGCAGTGGTAAAAGCTTCGCCATATGATCAAGAGATGGCGCGAGAATTTAGAAACTTTCGTAGGTCTATCAGTGTTGCGGAACGTTTAGGAATCCAGAAATAGTATTCTTTCCTCCTTTAGAGTAAACAGATTTTTAAAAGTATTTCGACAGTGCTAAACTTATTCAATTTCTATGTTTTTCTTATTCAAATAAATTAACACGCTTTTAGCTTTATAACGGCAATAACTAACAAAGAAAAAGTTCTCGTCCATAGCAATGATCGTCAAAACAGTGCAGCGAATTTTAGGTTTGGGAATTCATTTTTGCTCTTAATTGCTCTTAAATCGTGGAAATAGTTGGTTGGTGGCACCGTCCGGAATAATTCAGAATAAATCTGTTTTAGTGTACAGATATTAAAAAATGTAATTTTACAATTTTTGTAATTACCATGTCTCTACGATATTATTTCAAACGATACGAAAATGAAGAAATTTATTGAACATACCAATCGTTCATACATTTTGACGCAATTGTTTAGGACAGTAAAATATAACTCGATTTCATGGTAATTTATTATTTGTTTAAATAGCTATCCCAATCTATCTTCATTTATTCTTCGAAAATTTATTTTATGTCACCGTTTTACAAAAATACATACATTTTTTTAACGTAGTTCCTGATTTTGAAGGCATTAAATTACAGAATGTGGCCTCTGCTTGCTGGAAATTATCGTCCGGCACTAAAGTTTCTTTTTCCAGTACAGTTGCATCGAAATTCCGGAACGGTATATTATCATTTTCAAATAACAAAAAACTAAAGCTTTTACAAGAGTGCATACTTTCTCGCTCTAATTGTAACTTTTGGAATTTTCGAAAATTTAGAAAATTCAAGGAAAATGAGACATGAAATTTTTATGCGTCTTTTTCTCTAACTGAAGAAGAAAAAAAGAATGTGGAGCCTTTTTAAAAACATTTTTTATAAATTCCATTAACGTCAAGCAACAATTAACAACATTTTTTCTAAGTACATGACTTTATTTAAAGCTCTAATTTTTAAAACAAATTCCATTTAGGAAAAAAACTTAAATATTGTACTTTTACAATGTCAATTCTTTGCAATAGTTTGCGAAATTGCAAAGTTTCTTTACTACGTAAGTAGTAGGTGAGAAAGTAAAACTTGTTTCGCATGTTCTCTTAAAAATTCGATTGGTTATCTTCTTAGCTTAACTATCGTTGTGCTAGATAATCTTCCAGTCTCATACCTAAAAACCAACCAAGTGATAGATGACTTGTAAAGTAAATAAATATTGAAATATGAAAATTTCTATTTATTTCAATTATTTTTAATATCTGACTTATGATTTATGTCATCACAGATAAATCACTTGAAAGACTAAATTGAAAATTTGAATATCGACAACAGCTTTCAATGTGCATGATGTGTGTATTATAGAAATAAACAGATACGAGTATTGTACACTATGTGATCAAAAGATTCCGGACACGTCCAAAATGGTGTTATGGTGTGGTCGTGTTTTTTATGGAGGCGGTTTGCAACCCTTGTTGTTTTGTGCGGCACGTTCACGGCGCAGGCCTACGTTGATGTTTCAAACACCTTCTTGCCGTTGAAAAGCAATTCGGGGATGGCGATTGCATCATTCAACATGATCGAGCACCTGTTCATACTGCACGGCCTGTGGCGGAGCGGTGACACGAAAATAACATCCTTGTAATGGACTCGCCTGCACAGACTCCTGACTTGAATCCTATCGAACACTGGGGATGTTTTGGAACGCCAATTTCGTGCCAGGCCTCACCGACCTACATCGATACCTCTCCTCAGCGCAGCACTCCGTGAAGAAAGGGCTGCCATTCCCCAAGAAACCTCCCAGCACCTGATAGAAAGTGCCTGCGAGAGTGGAAGCTGTCATCAAGGCTAAGGGTGGGCCAACACTCTATTGAATTCCAGTATTACCGATGGAGGGCGCCATGAACTGGTAACTCATTTTCAGCCACGTGTTCGGATACTTTTGACCACATAGTGTATATGCTGTGTATATATTGGTCGCGTCTAGTTGGGTTACAAAACGTCTAATGCTGCAATCGCACGATGCGTGTTTTCGGCGTCAAATTGCACGCGTGAAGTTGAAAGACGCTCGAGCAACTGGACGCGTGTGCACTGCTCTATCCGCACACTGCCTCTTTGCCGTTCAATGGATCTGATGACATGTACTGCCTATACTCATCATCAGACGAAGGAAAATAGTAGAAAACCATTTGTAAGAAAGAAAATATTAAAGAACCGAGGGATTAGGGAGGAACATTTTACTTTGATTTGTAATATATCTATAATTGTTTTGGAAGAAAATTTTAAAATAATTCAATGAGAATAAGACTTCCTTTCTTGATTTTTTTTTAGAATTGGTTTGAAGGCCCTTTAATTTTTTAGGCAGACATTCGTTCACATAATAAATTTTTATTAAAATCATATAAATTTTAGACCTTACGTTTCAAAGATCATTGGTCTTCATCTTCAGGGTCTAATAAATATAAGTGAATACAATAGGATTGAAACAATTCGAAAAGCTGTAAATGAAAAAATGTTTCAATTAATCTTTGACATACCCTTTTTCAATTTTATTTTTGTTGATGACAATTATTTCATGTTATGTTTTTAATTTAAACGTAACTAAAAATCATAAGAAAAACAATTAAAATTATAATTTCATTAAATACGATCTGTCAGAGAAATTGCATCAATTAATAATTTAATTTTATAATTCACCTGAATAAAATACATGCAATATTTCATGTGAGTCTGAAATATCAACACATGTTTTACATGTTTTAATGTATGCCTAAAAATTAAAGAACCAATTCTAAAAAATGTATCTATTTTTTACGCTAAAGCAACAACATAATTCTGTATGATTCCCTTTGAAATATGTAACATCAGGCGCTAGCAGTCTTCAATAAAACACAAGTTATTCTAATTTCTGTAAAGGATGGTATAATCAAGTCATAGATGTTGTAGTAAAGAACATTATTGACACTTCAACAAGATCCAACAGATCTGGTGCTAAAAACCAAAGCTCAATAGCTCTAGAAAAACATCCTCAATGTTTTGAATAGTGCACACCATTTTCTCTCTGGGCGAAACGCACGGTCAGGCTTACGAGATTTCCGTTTTCTAGGGGAAGTCGTACGCAATTGCACACGTCCTTTCTTTCCGAGAAACGCATGCGCTATTAGCGCAATTGCATGCGTTAGAGACGCACTCACAAAATTGAGCGAAAAGACTTATTGCGTGGGCACGGCTTAACAAAGCTGCTCATAGCGCGCACCGTTTTCGGCCTCATCTCGTGATCCGATTCGTATCTTATCGTTACCTGTAGCCATTGTGGCGAGTGTCACGTGTTGCGTACTCTGGGCGTGATATACACTTTTACCAGAGCACCCTTCAAGCCACTCTCTTCTGAAAAAGTTCCGTCTCCCCTTTAAGGCAGTACGTCTGTGGATCCGCCCCTATTAAAGAGATGCGCTTTAGAAGCGGGAGGCCACGTATGAGCGGGGGAGCCCGGGAGCCGGCGCGGGCGCGGGCGAGGGCGAGGACGAGGGCGAGGGCGGGGCGCTGCCGCTGCTAACCGCGGAGATTAATCGCCCTCGGTGCAAACAATGCCGCTGCTCGGCCTCCGGAACCGCCCCCCTCCGCCCCCCCCCCCCCCGCCCGGAGGCGCCGGGCAGTGCCGGCCCCGCCCGCAGCCAGCGCGAGCGGCTGCATTTCCCGCCAGCGCTTCGGCGCCGATCCACGCACAGCCATTCATGGCGTCAACTGATGTCTCTGCGGTGCCTCTGGGGATCCACTCCCGACGGTGGCAGAATTTTCGACCCTGGCCAGACATCTAAGGCGCAGTCAACGGTGGGCTACATTCAGGCACAGGATCCAAGGTATATGGAATGTCTTGCCCTCAAGTGAAGTAACCAGATGCTGTTTTCTAGTCATGAATAGGTGTTATCTCAAACCCTTTATAAGCACATTGTACTGCAACGCTGAACATAGATTAGTTGTTTTTTCATCAACAAGCGTAAAACTGGGAGAAGGACCTCAGGGGATCAGCTGACGTCACTGCAATGCCTCTGAGAGGGAGGTTCGAGATTCGAGCCCCGACGGTGGCAGGCTTTTTGATAGCTAGGTCGGGTATTGTCGCTGTGTGGAGGAGAATTCTAGCGGCCAACTGCTCTGATCGGTAGTTTTCCGTGGATTTTCCGATCAAGATCACGCGAATGCCGGAGCAGTACCCTAACAAACTAGCCAAGGACCGCGTGCGATCTTTCCTTCCTCTTCCTTGTATATCTTCACCCCTTACACACACACACTTAGACTAACATGCACTACACTACCACACATGCTGGGGGACCTGACGGGAGCTTAGAGCTTGTCCCGGCTGGGGCGGTGCCTTGCTGATGGGAGATACCTGGTTGGAGAAAACCCCGCGTGTGGTCCCCAGCCCAGTTGTTAGGGTTGCTTCTCCAGCATTTGGCAAGTACTGATCGCAGAAACTACGGGAAACTACAGTAACCTATAAATATAGGGTGGATGTGAAGTATTGTTTGAGGAAAGGTGAGTATAAAATATGTGTATGTAATCTATGTGGACAGGAAATAACTTTCATGTTGAAAGATGATTTTATGTTCCACTGACATACTCGATGGAACAGAACATAAAATGAAAAAAACAAATATCCAGCGACGATTTCAAATGCTATTGTAAATATTATCACATGTTAAAATACTTTAAAAATGACGCACCTGGAATTCGACTTAAAATTAAGCTTGTTATTACCATTAATTTCATTGAAGGAAGTCTTTTTTGAAAGTAATATCTACATTGAACACTGTACTCAATATTTTCGGATTAATACTGATTTAATTTGTATGGCAAACAGGAATGTTGAGATCTTTACTTCACCTGTAATCAAGCAAACAAGTCACCGTGTAGTAGTTTGCAGATTAACTTGAACGATAAATTGCTGGCTATTACCTCGCCGTTTGCGTTTACGTGTACAGGCGTGTATAAACTGCTTGCAATTTGTCGAGGTTACATTTTGCAACTTATTTCCACGAAAGCAAGGCAATCTCCTTGGATTGCGGGACCATCAGAAACGCTTGTTGTCGTAGACCAGTATTGAGTAGTAAGGTGTGTTCTGCTGTTGAACGCACGAGAGTATGCAAGTGTGACCTCTAAAATCAACATTTACATCTCGTAGTTAGTCCATCCTTCTTTATGGAGTACATAAATGAACGAGAGACGAGTAAACGGTCTATGTGATCCAGGTAAATAGAAACATCGTTCAAACGATCGAGAAAAAAGGTGTAGACACAATTTTATTAATTGTATGGGTTATTTTGCGGGAACAAAGCAGTTGGCTGCTGTTCCGCATCTGTGCGTTCAACCCAGGCGTCCTCTGAAGCCTAACCCCGGCATGGGTTTACTCGGCCTTCCGGAGGGACACCCTTAGATGCCTGGGTGTGACTCACATCTGACAGAGTCTATCTTAGGTAAATATATCCGAGCTTTCTGGTTTGCTGTCTCGAATGGAAGGCTGTCGATCTTGTCACAAGAGAGATATTGTAAATTAAGCACTCTAAATTATACTTCTGATACGAGATAGAGATTTAGTAAATAAATTAAAAGTACATTTGTTATTATACGTATTAATATTTTTACTCCCGTTAACCAAAAATTAAACTGTGCTTTTCAATAGAGAAACGTTTTTCGAAGTACACCAGGGAAGATTGATGTAAGCCCAATGAACCATGTTTTTGAACGAGCAGAATGTTAAAAGTCCCCAAAACAAACTGTCACCAGCTTACAGTATTTATCAAGAAATATTCCAGTCTCCTTTCTTGTTCTGCCATGCTCTCGGTTGAATGTTTTGTCCATAAAGAGTGAACACGCCCAGTTGGTTTGCAACTTTTCCTCACCTTCTCTCCGAGGACGTCCCATGGCGCTCGCTGACCCCGCCCCTCCCCTCGTTTCCCCTCCACTCCCCCCCACTCCCCTCCACCGCGGCCGGCGCGGCGCTCGTCTTGCCTCGCTCGCGCGCTTTTCGTATTTAAATGCTAATCGGCCGAAAATTGGCATGTAATTTACTTATTGTAATGCTGGCGAAATTGCCTGGAATACATTGGACGTACGCCCAGTTGCCCAAACTGGTATTTTGGCAAGCTCCCTGGTGCGATAGAGCAATAGACAGAAATGTACGTTGGTCCTTTAATAGGAAATGAATGAATGTGTTTGTATGCCAGCGTCGTGTTCTTTGTAAATTGTTCTTTTGTAATATTGCTTTCGTTTGTGGTTCGATGTTACATCCGAGACGAATAATCATCACAGTAGATTACTTATTGGTTTTTGTTTGTGTATGACTGTTCACCATGACGGAGAGTACTTGTGCATAGTCGTACACGTGTGGGGTCGTCAGTGAGTAAACGGGTCCTTTTATGTATGTTCGCTGCTAAGAAAAAGCTAGTAGTTGCAAGAATAATTTCTAATTTTATTACCAATTAGTTCTGGGTGAACGATACATGAAAAACATCTTTTGATTATAAAGAAATATGTTAAAGTTATATTCGGTGAACAAGTGAAACTCTCTTACTCTAAAAATACGTATTTTGAAATAAATCAAGTTGAAGTTGTTTCTGTTAAATTTGTCTACTCAATAGTATCTTTTGATAGATACGAGATACATTCTATTTTTAAACACTCGCGGTGTGTAATAGTCTCAGCGCTGTTTCTCGACGCAGAAATCGAGCACTCGCGATCTCTAGCGGGGAAAGGGTGAGGCGAACCGCGAAATACGGCGCTATCCATTTGCGTATAATTTAAAATGCATCTGATTGGATCCGACTGAGTGACGCCGACAGGTGGGAGTCGTGTGAGAATTCGAAAGACATTTTTCAAGCAGGGATGTCAAGAAGACTCGACGGCCATTTTCTGCAGCTTCGTAATTGAACAATACAATTTATAAATTCAAGAAATTGCAACTGGTCATCGCGTGTGGCTGGCAGGCAATTTCAAGTAAGTGAATATAGACAGAATTAATTTTGATTAGCTAACAAAGTGTGTGTGAAATACTTCTCGAAACAACACGAAATAATCGTGAGCTAAGACACGAGTTCAGGCAAACATACTTCAAACCGTTGTAATACATGCTATGAACGGTTTTATGCGTTGTGAGTGTGGTAATCATTTTGTGTCCATATACATACCATGGCTTGCGTCGAACTGAAATACGCACAGTTCTGAGCGGTTTCAATTCATGATAAAACATTTAGTAGCGAGGGGAAATCAAATGATTCTGATTTGAATGCCATACAACGAAATCAGTGTGCGGTGATGCCGCATTTTAGGACTGGAATAGAAGAATGAATTTTCGAAGTGTGATGGGAATCGCGAATACGTAGCCCAATGACGAGGTCAAGCATTTCCATTCTGTAATTCCCTTCTGAGCTGTTTACATTCTCTCGTTGGGTTCGTTGACAATTTTTATAGTACTGATATGAAGAAATTAGAAGCGTTATTTTGATAAATGACAGCTCCTCATCATAATTGAATCGTGTATTTCCGAAACCCGTTAAACACCAAATTCTACGAGTAATAGACACATTAGCGGCGGATTATTGTTCCAAGAGGATAGACACATAGTGTTAGTGCATATTTATATGAAAAATATTTATTTATCAACTGCTTTATTACATACAAATATTTTGAAATCAGTTAAATTGGGAGAATTTTTCTCAGATTTTTCGGGATGAGGAATTTGGCGTATGATGGATTTCTGAAATAAACGATTCAATTATGAAATATCTAAAAATGAGGAATGTTAATGTGAATGAACGAAAGCACAGAGGATTTAAGTAGTTTTGTTCACTTTAAATAGCTAAACATGGGAATGAATATATTTATTATGCCTGCAGGAGAAATAAATACTTACTTTGAATCTGCCTAGATAAGATAATAATACTTTATAATTAATTATTATAAGACTCTAAGAGTTGATGAATTTGGTTAACATGCCATGATTATTTATTAGTGAAACCGAATCATAACAAGTGTTTTATGGTTAGGGAACGTTTTCAAATACTCGTTATTATTTATGATAATTAAAAGACGGATTTTACGCATGCTGAAGTCCTTGCATATAAACGTGCCATATGAAAAAGTGTGACTGCCTGCCTCTCTGTAGCACCTAAGGGTTATATTCATGAACATGACTTAAACCAAAGCTTACGTAAGTTTACTATGATAGCTGAAGTTGACTTTCGAACAAATCGGATTCATAGAAAAAACTTCCACAAAGTAAGCACTGGCGGAAATAAACTTTGATAAGTTACATTTGAAACTAGTAACATTTATTTTTTTTTGGTATTCTCAGCTGTTTCGCTGGCAGAAAGTAGGCAGAAGTACGTGTGATTGTTGCAGCAATTCATCCTATTGACTGTAGTGTGATTATTTATAACATCTTAAAAAAGCCATTTGATTTAAATATGACCTTTATTTGTATTTATTGAATTAGTAATTAAATGTTAATAATGGGGTCATTTCTTGTCAAATATCCCCAAGAAAGCTGAATTTTCAAACCTTTCCTCCCGTATTTTGTAAATTGTTATAACACTAGTAAACGGGAAGTTTCATTGTAATATGTAGATTTCTATTTCTCTGTCTAGAATTTTCTGCGAAATAGGTAAATAAGAATGAGTCTTTTGCCAATTCAAGCCTCAATAACTCGAAAATAATTAAAAAATAATTGGGACAGATGTCTCCAGGTTGAGTGTGTGGATGATTTTACTTGGAATGATGCTGTAATTCAATAAAAAATACAAAATGTTTGCATCTGAAGTGTCAATATATTACGGTAAGTTTTTTCTTAATTTTCTATTCTTACTGAAATATGTTTGCTCTCGGGGAGAAAAATCGTAGCATTCAAAGAAAATAATGTGAAATATCTGCTCATTTAACCCTCTTGCCATGCCTGGGGTATTTTTGGACTCCGAGATTATTATTTTGTTAATATTTCCCTGAATATTTGCAGGATAATTTCAGTCTTCTAGATATGCCTTCGTGCACTTATTAAGCAGGTACCAAACCAGTTTAACACATTTTCGTAATTTTATTAGAGCGTTATATATATATATATATATATATATATATATATATATATATATATATATATATATATTTCGTTACATGGCACCGGTTTGACGTAAAGTATAATCTTTAATTTCTCCATTCTCATTTCAAATATATTGTCATGATCTACAAGAAATGTGTCTGACACAGTAAGAGAAAAAATATTTGTTAGAACATTAATATTCACATTGATTATTGTGCATACGGTAGGCTGACTTACTCCTCGCAAATTTCCAGAATCAATTTGAAAGTTATTTGAAAACCCAGAATCAGCTATTACGATTGACAAAATAATAGTTAATATGAATCAGCACTTGAACAAAACCTAACAAAATATTGGCAACTCAATGTTAATGCGATCTGGAAGCGCAGGATTATGAAACAAATTTCGGTGGTACACGTGAAGGACATTGCGACCAATGTTTTGTTGCGTGCCCCTTTCGCAATAAGGTTGCCGACGCCAATTTCCTTTTAGTACGCCCGAAATCACGCCAATTCAAGCATTGAACTGGTCCATGTGTGTGCATTCTATCTTCTGTTTTAATGACGCACTGCAAGAATCGTTGAACTGACATTATTTCTCGGCCTTTGTCGGAGTCTAATAGATCTGCCCCCAAGAAAAGTTGATTGTGTTTTGTATGTCCTGTTCACTTTCTTTGCTGGGTAATCCTAAACATTCAAGTAAATGTTTTAGATTTGTTATGTTAACAAAGACGAACTATTGTTCATACTACTCTTGAGAATTTTGATTTACAGTTCATAGCCGGTGCGTCTCGAGACATGAAGTTCAAAGGCAAGGCACTGCTTTTCCCAGTGCACAAAATGTCCTCGCTGCCAGTAAAAGTATTTCTGGCAATAGACTTCAAGGCGCATTTCTTTTGAAGTACCTTGGAAAAGGAGTCATATAGTCAGGCAGTAACTTATGGCAAATCAGAAACCTTTAGTCTCTTTTACATTACCGCTATTGATTGGATCCCCTGTGAATAATGACTGAACGAAATAGACACCGTGGACATCACGAAACACGCGACTAAAATAATATTAATAGCTTTGGACGCCGATTCTCTGATGTACAATTTACGTGATACATCGCAATTAATACAGTTGAGTGTTCTGAGATCTCTATCGTGAGTAAGCGCTCAAACAGGCAATGGAGTTCATGTAAGTAACGTAGTATTTGATACATAAAAAAACTGAACTGACTTCGTATCGCCTAGGAAACATTACCGTGTTCACAAACAATGTATCTCATACGTTAACGAAGGGAGACATGCGACTGTGATTTTCTTCATAAAACGTTCTTAATAATATGATTCTGTAGCAATCCAACTGATACATCAAGTTGTAAACTTGACATTTTTTTAATGTCATTGTTATTGGATTGTAATTTTCAGATGATATATATTACTTGCTATTTCATTCATGAATGATTGCGCGAAAACTAAGAATGTGCGGGTCCTATTACAAAGCAGTATACTACAGCGTACGCAAAACAGTAATTTGATGTTTCGTGCGCTTAACTGACAGATGTTCTTGTACCTGCAACATACACGCAAACACTATGATGTTATCAGCTTCGGGGAAAGTTTAATTTCCCCACAGGCAACAGAGTAATTATAAACTCTCGCGAGAAACAATTCGACAGAGCTATTTTTCAAAGGAGTCAGGTCTCTCCTATAAGCTACCGAACTTTCATAGCAATGTTTCTATCACATACTTAAACTGAGATGATTTTTGCGCAAGATTATTCTTGTTTAAGGAATTAGTTTCACGTGAAGTTTGCCAAAGACGTGCGTGTATCCTACTTATTCCATTGAGTCAGCGAGATCGTTAACAATGCGCGTGAAGCTACCCAAGTCGTTTTTGAGAGCCGAATCAGTTGTGCAACTGACAGCACACATTGCAACTTGCGATCCGTGTAGTCCCTCTCAGGAAGGCATCCAGATGGCGGACGACATCTAAGATCACCATGTGGTGCATCAGCATCACGCAGTATGAAAGTGACATAAGTAACGGTGACTTAAGAAAGCAGTCATTGAAGTGAGAAAGCGAGCTCGTTGTAGTATCCGAAGAAAGTAGTGTCAGTGTGTCGAATTTTTTAACAATTCGTTTTTCAGTTACAATGGGGGAAAAACGTCACAAATGAAGAACATCTGTGTTTTAATTTCTAGCATGTTGGAGGTTTATATTTCCAGAGAAACTCAAGATAGACCTGGTATTTGGAGTTCTGATGTACACACACTAAAAGGCATAAAAAGTACAATATTTCAATAGTCATGGTGATCAATTAAATGGCGTGGTGGAAGTAATGCGAAGGCAAATTATTTTGCTGATCTCCTTAGATTATAACAATTTGAGCCTTCACTGCATTGTTGCTAAAATATAATAGTATAATTTCCAGAAACGAACATCTACACGAGACAATGTTGAGGAAAGGAACTTTGCATGACGTTATTGTGGTGTGCATCTTCTGTTTAACAAGCTTTAGGTATGCTTCTGGTGCTCCAAATTCACTGCTTAAATATGTAACGCGCAGTGCAACAAGGTGCAACACTGCAGTTCAAAACTCAACTGTGACATCTCATAATGGTAGCGACCAGGGTGTAAGATTTGGTATGCCTCTCAATGCAACAGTATCGAGCACTGACTGCGCTAAAAATTGGTCACGTGCTGGTTGGGACGCAGAGATTGTGTACGTTCTCGCAACACATACCAAACAAACAGACGGTTGTGTCCAAGTTGCAATGGGGCAGCAATTTCCAAACGGAACATTTATTGGAGGAATGGAAGATGTCGCTTTGGGTAAGGTAGATTTTTACGGTATGTCTCGTTTCCAACAAGTAGAGCTGTTGAAACATATTGAGTATCTTTACCCACATAAAAACGAAAATTTTTGTGTGATGGTTCCAAAAGTATCGAGCGCTCATAGTGTGCTACTTCCTTCTCTATCTCTCCCAGTTTGGGCATCGACAGTCTGTTTTCTGGCATTGTTCTTAACAACTTTACGAGTGTTCTTAGGCCTCCCAGTCCAAGAAGCTGCTCTAAACGTCTTTCGTACTTTCATCACTGGGCAATTTCACGACCACGACCGTCTGGTGATGGTGTGGCTCAGCATATTTTGTTTCTTCGCGATAAACATTTTCGGTGGTTGCTTTGTAGGATCTTTAGTGGCGCCAGAACGAGCACCTGACATTAACACTCTGGCAGAAGTGAATGATAAAATAGAGACAATCTATTCCACAGCAGATGTTGCAGAACCTGTCTCGCGTATTCGAAAAGAAGACAGCGAGATTGTGTTCTCCATATCGAAGAAGGTGATAACTATTCGGGACGTTGAAATGTGGTTAACAGTCATACCACATGCGGTTTCCTCCAACGCAGCTATTCTCGCGACTGTGCCAGCACTGGACATATTCGAGAGGTTGCCTGGCGCTTCTCGCGATGGAGTGTCTCTCTTCCATCGAGTGCCGGAATGTGCGTTGGCACCCGTTTACTACTCATTCCTCGTGCGACAACAGTGGACGTTGTACGATCGCTACAGTGCCCTGCTGCAAATAATGCAGGAGACCGGGATACTTTTACACATGTTCAGAATAGAATTCAAGAGACTAGGACTGATCTTAAATCACGTGAATTTAGTGAAATATAATCCTAATTCTCTTTCATATAAACCATTTATTTTTGCGCAGTTTATTCCACAACTCTCAATGTGGCTCATTGGTATGAGTTTGTCAAGTCTGGTTTTTATAATAGAATTTTATATTTTTCTGTTAAAAAGAAGAATATTCTCATTGAAATGAATCTTACAATTAATTAAGATAATTTTGTTTAAATATTTCAAAGGAAAATACACAAAACATTTGTCCCAAAGAATCTTAAGTCAGTTTGACAATTTCTTTTATTAAGTGTTGTAAAACATGCAGACAAATCAGGAAAATTAGAATCTCGTTGATACTACACGTACGGACAATGAAGATTTGAGTATCAACGATTGGCAGAGAGCTGATTTCGACGAAACCTTTTGGTTAAAGGTTTGTGAAGAAATCTCAATGCGTGAAGAAATCTCAATTATAGTAGAAGCTGAACTCTTACAAACAATTCCATGTAATCTGGTTTCCACACAAAATAAAGAAGTAGCTATTTGGAAAATCTCAAAGTGTTTCATATATCGGGACTCGTTTATTACCTTGGATTTTTTATTTCTATTTCAAATTTATATTTTGAATACTAAAATGAGAAAAATATATAACAACATTGCCTTTAAATTGGATGCAAATGCCTGCTTGTCTCCAGACCTCGTGAATTATCGATTTTTCTTAGATTTAATAATATTTATCTCAAATAAACCACAGTATTTGCAGGTAAAGGATCTCGTTTCTAGATGGTTTTCTAGAGATTTAGATGGTTTCGCCGTCTAAGATCCAGAATTTGGAACCTTGTAATTTTAATCTTAAGAAAAATTGAGCCTCCACGATATCCCAGAATTCAATATTTCACTGACCTTAAATGCCTTTAATTTTTGACTGCAATCTTCGATCCGCTATTTTAAATTTTGACATTTTCGTACATTTTCTCCGCCTAAATATACTCTTACAATCATTTTCATGAATTGTGTATTTTGTGTTGTGTATTTTAAGAAATTTATTCTCACTACGCACCATATTGATTTTCAAAAGGCCACGTTTCATTTCAAAGTAAACATTGTAATGAACGTTTTGGCCTTTAAAATGTTTACTAGTTGCTTCAGTTTTCGATCAGGTCTTTGGTCCTATTGGAATGGAGCATTCCAAATTGAAATTGAGATATTCCCGCTGACATTTGACTCAAAATTAGCCGAATAATAACTTATTTTAGAACACTGGATCCCGAAAATATCAATATACTAATGTATAACGCATTTACAAAGAGGACATACGGTGGCCGTATTGGACATGAAAATAAAACGTAAATAATGCCACAAGAGTTTCATGACTCATGAATGTTTTAGTCTGAAATAGACAGTGAATTTTGGACATTGGATACTCATGATAGAAATTTAATGCAGCCATGATTTAGCACGTGGATGATTTTAAAATATAAAATTTTATTAGATAGCGTGAAATGAAGGAATGGAAAAGAGATGTACGACCAATGGTGTCACGTTTTATTGCCCGTGTAGGTGCCAGGATAGAATAAACGACTTTCTACAGGTGAATTAAGGCCAATTGTAAAATACTAGTTATGAACAGTTAAAAGATATGTGAAAACGAAAATGACATTGTTCTTCAAGAACCTTAATTTTGTCAGAAGCTATTTAGATTAGGAAGGTGTCGCTTGATGACATTGTTCAGATTTGTAAGCGAATGCTTGTAGGTGTTCGGATTTGGAAGTGAATGCTTTTAGACGGTGTTTCTGCTACGGTGAGAGACGCTCGAATGAAATATTCAGATACGGGAGATAGAAACATGATCAGACGTTAAAACAGTTACTACTGCAGGGACGTTTAGCCAATGCGAGTGTAGAAAAAAACAGGCGAGATAGCAATGCCCACCCGAGACATTCGTAGAAGTAACCAACTGTAAATATTGTGTTATATTGCTGGCGAAAATCAAATTCATCTGACCCCAAATGCTGAATACATACATACATTTTTTGATGAGTCTTTGACTTAAAAATCTATTATTGTACAACGGTGATAGCGTGTTTTTTTAATTGAATAGTGCCATTCATACATAAAGACATTCATTTCACCTATAAAATATACACCGTCAGTACATGACTGCCACTGACATGTTTACAAATAGTTTTTGCTCCTCTTTTGATACACAATAAATCATATATGTATTCACATCAAGCGTACATGGAGCAACAAGTTACACATGTGTGAACAGACTTCTCCGCGTTGTAAACGTTCGATTGTTTGTCTACACACTTACGCGGATCTACATTTGAAGAGTGCACACTGTTGCTTTGAAAGCTTGTTCGATCTATTTTTATTCCTTCATTCAGGCATTGAACCTACGGGCCACCGAACTACGTATCAACGCTTCTTGTGCTAGTGCGGTATCGTTAACTCTTTATAAACGGTTCTTTTGATTTTATAGAAGCTGATTCTGCACATCAATCTCGCGCCTCTGTTGAATATATTAATGTGAAAGTACACGTGAAAGGAGTTATCGCAAAGAATGGGAACTATATGGTGTTAATTATATGTAAATTAATGGAGCAAGGAGATTAAAACTTGCTAAAGTCTAAGAACGTTTAGAGAAGACAAACACAAGACAAATGTATACACGTTTTGACGCCGATTCATTCGACCGGGCACTCTTATTATCTTGAATCATTCACACCCCATCAGCCAAGACTGCACCATTCTGTAGAGAGCAGTGACCCATTCTTCAGAGCCCGCGGGAAAATGGGTCATTGCTCTCTACAGAATCGCTCTCTACAGAAGACTCTCCTGGGGGCTCTTGCAAATTTGAAACTATCCTTGAGGCTCCATGCAAAATATCCACAAGAAAGAAAATATCATTTGCATATTCAATCCGTTTCAGACGGGCATTTGTCAGATCGATAGGAGAATATCAATTTAAATGATAACCCTGCATACGATTTAGCCGTTAGTGATGTTTACGAACAGTCGGGCAGAAGTTTACCGTACACCAATTTTTCGTTATCACGGTACTAGCACAAGTCCACGGTCTCACCACTGCGAAGAAACAGAAGCGTGTGGAGATGTGCTAACTGTTGTTTGAACAGTACAGAGCAGATCCAGCAGAGTTCTTACAGTACCTGGTCATCGTTGACGAGTCATGGTTTTTCCATGAGACCCCAGATCCTGAATATTCGCTGGATCTGGCTCCTAGCGACTATAACCTATGCGACGAATTTAAAGAGGTCATGCAAGTTCACCACCAAGTTAATGCAGTTGTCCAACATTGGCGCCGGCATACTCCCAAAGAATGGTTTCCTGGGCTAATACGGAAGCTGCCAGAATGACTGCAAACATGCTTGGACATTGGCGGGGAACAACTGTAATTTACTTTGTATTCGTTTGTGGAGTAATCAGTTCGTGTGAACACAAAATAGGTGCTGTATCAATCATTTTTGAACGTTCCATATTACGCATTTCTACGTAAAATTGCTCGCTTCTCGACAATTTTGGGAAGTGGTTTTCTCAGTACACCAAAAAGCAAGTGTTTCTAGAACAAACGGTTTTTGTATGGGTTTTTGTAACGGTTTTTGTAAAATGGTATGGGCAACGACAGCATTGTATTGAACCACAGACGTATCTATGTTCGACGCGAACAACTACAATCCTCGAAAAACCCCGATATTTAATAATTTTACTCCTATTGAAAGGAAGAACACATTTTTTCGCGGATTTGTTTTGTCAAATCACACAGATTATTTTCCATTTTATCATCTCTTCTTGAGAGAATATTCACCACTTGCGTTTTGCAACATTATGAAAACTATGTCTCCTCTCGCCGAGATGAAAAAAAAGTGATTTCCTTTCATCGCGCTGCTGCGAAAACAAAGTTGTAGTAATGCAATTCTAAAAAGATACGGAATCTTGGAATCCATCACGTATCAAATTGCGTAAATTTTCAAAGATTTAAAATAGACCAGTACGGTTTTTAGGTCTATATCGCTAGTTATCTCATTCAGGTTAATGACCCGTCACTGCAATTACCCGCACGTCACTTTCCTCTTCCGTTTTCGTTCATCTTCCTTGCTCCCCGTGCTTCTGCGCAAAAAGGCGGGTTGCAGCCACCCTCCCACAGCTGGAAAAACGCGTTCACGGGATCAATCTTCATCAAAAGATAGTTACCCGCAGGCGACGGGAGAGGCGGAGGCGAGGCGTTCATGAGCAGTGGCGCGAAGTGGAGTGGAAACGAGAATCTAGACGGCGCTGTCAGTCGCGGCGCAGGAAGGCGGGAAGGAGGATGCTGTGGGAAGGGAAGTAGCATAGAGGTTAAGGATCATGCATTGATTAGTCATTCTTGACGCGTCAGCTGCTAAGGTCATTAGTTCCATAAGTGTAGTGCACGTTTTCTCCTCGTGAGATGGCGGGGATTTCCTCCCAGGTGGCGAGATACGGCGCCGACCTACGTGTCGGCTAGAGAGGTTTTACCCAACACGCTATCTCCCACCAAGCTCAAAGCTCCCGATCAGGGTCCTGGCATGTGTGGTAGTGTAGTGCATGTTAGTGTATGTGCGTAAGGATAGGAGAAGGGAGGGGAAGACAATACCGATCAGACTTGCCGGCTGCTGTAAGGCTCGTCGAGAAAGTGGTTGAATTCGACCTAGCTACGTAGCTAGGGTCGAAAATCGATCTATTGCCGGGACGTGAACCTAGGACCTCCCGGACAGAAGCAATGCAGTGTTGATGCCGTGAGCCATCTTTACCGGTTTGAAGATCATGGAGAACGTTGTGAATGTAGGATGTGGTTGGTGGTGGCGAAAAAAATGATACGCTGGATGAAAAAAGTGAACATTGAATGGCAAATTTTGTCAATAAAACAACGTCGAAAGCGATGCTTCTCTTAGCGTTGCTGGCAGCGTACACGGTTTATAACGTAGCGGAGACAACCTTGGGGATATTGGAAGGGGGGATGGCAGCCGTTTCCTTCACAGAGATGAAGGGGTATGGAGCTGAGATTTGGGAAATAATGAAGTTAATGTTAACACGGAAGGTAATGTCTAAGTGGTCTGATGTAACACAGCGATAGAGCATGCTCCGGAAGAATGTGGGTGAGCGGACGTAATATCGAGACGAGTGGACGCGTGGAGTAAGTGAGGATGCGGAGGTAACGGTGGAGTTCACAGAGGAATCTTCCCCGATACCCAAAAACAATGGAGGCTGCAGTGACGACGGGAAAGCGTCGAAGATGACGGTATATCAGAGACGAGCTCCCAGCCACAACGAGGGAAAGAGGTCGATCATGGTGTTGACGATAAGGTGAAGTCGCAGGTCGTGCTTATTCTTTTCGTGTACATCGCAGGTAATGCGAAACAAGCAGGAGCGAAAGAAAACATTATTGACGCTACATTGGAAACTTCGCAGTAGATTCGATTTAGGTGATATCAAATGTCGGTGAACACAAAAGACCGTAGAGTGGTGTTCTGTATGATGAACCAGAAGAGTAGTGGGGGCAACAGTAAAACTTTATCGTCAGTGTCAACTGTGAAGAGACAAGAAATTGAACGTAGGCGATGACGACGGCGTCGGCAGAGACGACGGCGACGAAGACGACGACGGCTCGAAGCGGCGCGGAAGGCAGCGACGACATGAGGCTTTGGCGCGGGAACGGCGTCTGCGGAACGGCGGCGGCGGAGGCGGCGGCGGCGGGGGCGAATACCGCGTTACCACGGGGCTCGAATTAGCACCTGGGGCCTTCGCAGCCGCCTCCATCGCCACCGCCGCCGAGTGAATTAGGTGTCTGCTTGATTAATTAGCGGTGGGGCCCGCAACAACAACTTAAACGAAGGCAGGGTCGTGTGTTTGAACCCGGCAATCTTCCGCCGCCTCGTCCTCCCGTCCTGCGCGCCAACCCCAGCCGCAGCCCCGGGCGGCGGCGGAAGAGGTGGCGGTCAGCGTCGCTTGCCTTACGCGCCGCCCGCCGCTGCCTCCGAACCCACCGCCGCCGCCCCCTCAGTCAGCGTCGCCATCTCCACTGCCACCACCGCCGCCATCGCCGTCGCCACCGCCGTCGCCACCCTCACCGCCGCATCCCCCCCCCACTGCCGCGGTAGCCTCCGCCGCCGCCCCCACCGCCCCACCTCCACCTCCACCGCCACTGCCCCCGCCACCACCACTGCCACCGCCCCCGCCCCCGCCACCGCCCCCGCCACCGCCCCCGCCCCCGCCACCGGCACCACTGCCCTCACCGCTGCATCCGCCCCCACTGCCGCGCTCACCTCCTCCGCCGCCGCCGCCCCCGCCGCCGTAGTCCCCGCCGCTGCCGCCGTGCCTGCTGTGTATCGCGCTATTATGTTGATTAATGAGCAGGCCGGCCGGCAGGCCGCGCGCACGCCCCTGTGCGTTGCGCGCTTGTGCTGCGCGGTGGGAGGGTGCGCGAAATGAGAGGGCAAATGCGATTTCTAACGGTTCATTGGTGCTGCATTGTCGCGCAGGTTGCTTACGACCAAAAGGGGTCGCGCAATTCTTTGAACGACGCAGTTATGCTGGTTGTATAAAAGTAAAAGTATTTGAGAAGAAATTCTGACTTTTCAATTTTGAGAAATTGGTTTTTGCCCCTATAGGAAGAAATGGGATACGAAATATGCAGTGCATGTGAATGTGCTTGTAAGCAAGGGGGCCAAGGATAGAACAAGGAAGAGGTAAGAAAGATCGCGCGCGATCCGTGGTCCTTTTGTTAGAGTACTGCTCCGGCATTTGCCTGGTGTAGATCGGAGAAACCACGGAAAACTACCAATCAGAGCGACCAGCCGCTTGAATTCTCCTCCAGGCAGCCACTGAAATCGGCCTATCTCTCTAGCCAGTGTCGAAAATCCTGCCACCTTCGGGACTCGAACCTAGGACCTCCCGGCCAGAGGCACTGCTGTGGTGCCCTGAACCATCTCCCCCGATAGAGCCGTCAGTTGTGTTTCCTGGTCGGAAAACCCGAATACCAAAAAAATCAAATGCCAACCTGAGTTATCCGCTTGGGCCCACTGCGCTGCCGGGCCGCGGGCCGCGGGCGCCGCCGCTTCTCTATTAAACGCGTCTCGCGGCGCTCGCATATGCGCGGTGGGCGTGCGGAGGCAGGCGCGAGCAGCGGTTTCTGTTTGCACGTTCCGTAATGAGTGCGAGGCGAACCGCTTGGTGCGAGGAATCGATTCGCGCTGGACGTGCGGCGCCGCGGGGAGAGGCCCACACACGCGCACGCCACGCCACGCCACGCCACGGGACCCAAGGGGTTGCACACTTCCAGGAACACGACTCGGCCGCTGACGAAGGTAAAGTGAAAACTTACAACAGGTTAAACCTGAGAATCATAAGTATTATTATTATTATTATTATTATTATTATTATTATTATTATTATTATTATTATTATTATTATTATTATTATTATTATTATTATTACTATTATTATTATCATTATTATCATTATTATTATTATTATTATTATTATTATTATTATTATTATTATTGTCAGGAAGATTGTTGTGGTTGGTGATGCGAAAAGTGACTTCTTCTTTTCTCTAAAACATTTCAAAATAGATCAAACCAACTGAGGCTGAGGTGGCCCAGGGCATCAGCCGATATCACGGCAGTACCTCTGACAGAGATTCGAGCGCAGACGATGGCAGGAATTTTGACAATAGCTAGATAGCTAGATGGAATGTACCTTCTGTGTGGTGGATAATTCTTTCGACCGGTTTCGCTGATTGGTAGTAGTTTTCTGTGATTTCTTGGAGGAGGACTCTAACAAACGGGTCAAGGACCACGCGCGATCTGTCCTTCCTCTTTACTACACCTTTTCTCACCCCTTAATTGCATCCACTTACACTTAGACGAACTAAACTTACACATATCTCTGGAGATCAGTCGGGGACTGAGAGCTTGAACTGGCTGGGACGGTGCTTCACTGTTGGGAGATACCTGCACAGAGGAAGCGCTGCCAGCCGATTGTAAATTGGATTTCACCTTCCTCCCGTTATAAAACTGTTACGATATCATACTTGAATTGACGCTCTCAGAAAGAACAACAACAAATAATTCATCAACAAACTATCGAGTAAATGAACAAGTTTCAGTTTTATTAATGAACGTAAGAAAATGTGTCTACCCAATTGTCAAGTTCATGACTGACACATTTCTATAAACAAAAAATGAAGCATTCAATATAATTCTGGTATATTTTTAATGTGTGATGTTTTGCGTAGATATAAATATGTTATTATAGATCTATAATTATTATAGAAGACAGCTCCTACCTGATTGAAAGTATTTATTATGGAAAATATGTTTCCGAGCTGGTCCGAACTGAGTGAGAAGAAGCTTTCCTGGACTAGTGTTTGTTCTGAGATGTCGCCCTTTTTGTTTACTCCCAGCAAGTAGAGTTATTTTTCATCTGAGAGCAGTAGACATACATTACTCTTTTACCTTAGGACTAGTCCCAGCAATTGAGTGATTGACCTTCCCGTATTCGCACGTCCCTTTCGTGATCCGATTAAAGTTTCCTAAAATCCAGTTTCAAATATCTCCCTATGTTTTCTACTCGGCCATTCTACCGTTCTCTGCCACAGCAGTGCCTTTGACTTCCAGTAACTTCCGTGTACAGAGGACGTGACATAAAACATAGTAGCTGACAAAAATATTACTGACTAATATACGACAGAAAAACTTAACACCAGAGTCAACGAAGTCTTTCCTTTACATGGCCATTTAAATGCATGGAAACGACGAGGCGTAGAATAGGCAATATGCTTTTGCACAGGAGCTTCTGCTCATCACGTAGCTGCAGTTTGTCAAAATGCTACGACTAGCGTCGAATACCCTGTCGAAGATTATCTTGTTGCTGTTCCTTAAGCTTATTTGTTAACAAGATGACTTACGGCCAGTCCTTTTGGGTATTGTCAAAATATCCCAGTATTAATCTCTTAATATTTCTTTCGCAGTTTTGTATATTACCTGTAATACTTGGTGTTAAAATATATTTTTGATACATAAATAAAGTATCGGTATTTTGTCAATTATGTGTATTCCTCTTTATGTAGATTATTTTCCTGCAACAATAATCTAATCATTTCTTTCGTTGAATAACTCTTTCAAATCAGCCCAGGATATCTAAAAATATATTGAAGAGTACAATTTCTTGTTTTTAGTTATCGATCTTAGAGGGATATTGTAACTCCTAAATAGTCTTTCCGTCATATTCTTCCCTGAATTATTATTTAAGTTTATTTCTCGAAGAAACTTCCCAAATCAAAAGTAAGACTAACATTATGGATTACCACAGGATATCTGCTACCACCACGGAATGTAAGACTAAGAGATACAAATAATTCAGAAATTCCAGATACTAACATTTTTGGATAATTGAATTTTGTAATTGAAGAGGATTCCAAAGCCCAGCAACTCATGAAAAACAGAATATTATGAAACGATGATGTAATGACCGGTATTAATACATAGGTGTGATACCACTATACGAGCGAGTATCGTAAACTTCGCGCTCGTGTATTAATACCGATTGGATCTAGTGTCATACGGTACTTTTTCTACGACTTACGGTAACTTTTATAAGTTATTACATTACATTTTGTGGCAGTTAAAATGCAAGATTCAGCCAAGGCCAACAGCAAACAGCTACCCTACCCTTCTGCAGATGGCGTTTTACCAGTCCACCTGCGAGAGAGTACAAAAGTTACGGCAATCATTCATGACACCATTTTCGCTTTTTCTCTTATTTCTGGAGGTGCAAGTCAACCTCTGATTCACTAGACATTTTAAACTAAAGAATTGGTCTCTTTTTAAGGGCAACAACACGGTAGCAACATATAACACAAAATTCCCTGGGTTGTGATCTTAACGTCATTCAAATGTTCCCTCGACCACTGCGCCTGGTTAAATAGGATCAAAGTGAAATTACAATCCAATTTATTTTAAATAATATTCTACGTAAATATACTAATAATATAATAAATTAAAACTGACAAGTGTAATATAGTATTAAATGCAATTTTAATGTACACAATCGGACGAATCATTTACTAGAATGATTCCCAATGATTAATGGTCAATACCTGATTTGTAAACTTCTCTGTGATTGGTCATGAACTCATATCATAATGAAATCTGTATCGTAATGAGTATCATTTCGCAACGGGTTGCAGCCATCAATTGAGAGAATTATACAATAAGAGTAAAAAAATAATTTTCTGGATTTCACTGATTTTAAGCCATAGATGCTCCTAATCAGATAGAAATACTTTCCAACCAGTATTTAGTTGTGATGAAATTGAATCAAAAAACTGTGATATTTCCCAAATAGTACTTGGATACTATTTATTCAAAGGAATTTAAAAACAATTTCTCCTCTACAAAATAATTTTCTGATAGTGCGTTCTGGAATCCATCTCTTCAATTTCTAATACAATGCCAAATACACGTGTTCGTATTTGGTTCGCGCTGAAATTTCATATGCGAAACAGTTTTAGCTTTTCGTTGTAGTTTGGGAATGATTCCATTTTAGTGACATTTAAACATCGTAAAAAAATAATTTACATTTGACCGCAAAATAGATAACACATTATTTTTCAATTCACACACATGTTTCGTTCACGTGTGAGACCTTCTCCCTGAGGAAAAGGGAAGGTCCTGAAAACAATGGTGCTGCACACTGACTGTCAGTTAATTAATACACATATTTGTATATACAATTACATATGTATATACACCTGCATACTGTGTACATATTAAATACATATGTATTATGACCTCTCGCCCATGGTGAGTATCATATTAGAGCAGACGCGGGAATGGAACGACGGGAGTTTGAATTCCGCGCGCGGCAGCTCGGAGTTGGAAAGTCGGGGGCGAGAGAGCGCTGCGCCAGGGCCCGAGGTCGGAATTCCCTTTGAACATGTGACCCGCGCTCGAAGGAACTGGAGTCCGAGGCTGGTCCGAGGAGGGTGTGCGACTAAATATATGCGTGCGACATCTGAGGAGCGGACGAGTCGACAGTGGATCTGACATGGGACATGAAGTGGCATATAAACGCATTGTGATGTCGTCGAGAAAGAAGTCGAAGGTAATCTGCATATTTAGACGCAACCTTGCGAAATTGAAGCAATATTTGGCGTCCATAGGGCGAATATATGTTTCACAACTAGATTTAGTGAAGTGTATTTGCTACTTTAGATCAATTTGACTGCCCATGAATATGCCTGCAAAGTGATCTAAATGTCATTGGAACATAAACGCCATTACTTCACTGTGGTTCTACTAAAAACCACTTTTAAAAGACAGTACCGTTAAATTAAAATACAGTGTCGTTAAAAGGATCAATAGCTGAAATTAGATGTAAATTACATTTTGCAGAGTGAAGAACGTGTGGAACTATGTAGTACAGTTGTAGTATAGTTGCACGAGGTGAGACGGGTAGCAAGTGTAGGCATTATAAACACGAAAAGGTGCTGCATAAGCGAAGTTAACAGGAGAAATTTGTAAACGCAAGTAAAGTTTAGGAAATTTGGAAATGTAGAATCAGTTATAACGCGTATAGAACATGTCAAAGACTTTTATCTGCCTCCTTGGTTTCGACCTATTATATTCGCTGTTTTTCTGAAAATTAACAAATAGGTTATTAGAATCATATGACTAAATATATCTGAGTTTCAGTGCACAAATTTGGGATTTGTTTCAAGATCTCACAGAAAAGCTAGATGCTTTATCAGAATGCGAGGAAACAGACGACTATTTAAGCAAAGAAAATCACGACAGTGACACAGGACAAAAAGGTTCCAAATGTTAAGATGACGTTACTTTCTGAAAATTCTAATAGAGAGACAAAAAAACTAAGGAGTAGAAGAAAAATGTTTATTCCAAATCTTGGAAAATATTAAAACTTTATTAAAATACTGATCAAATATCATATCATTAAGATATATCATTAAGATATTTTTGAAGCATATTTTGTTCTAAGTCATTATTGGTAGAAATAAGGATTTAAATAATAAAGGTCGGTATTCAACATTCTATGAAGAACGTGCCTTAATTAGCGGGAAGAGTTTTGATATTTTGCTGACACTTTATAGGCTATTTAATTTATGAGAAGTTTCCAAGTAAATCTTTTGTCAAACATTTCTTTGTGTTTATTACGTGAACGTTTTTCTATCTTCAAAACCAAACACGATGCTACTGAAGGTGCAGCGAGAGTACGAGATTCCGCTTTCCGCCAACACGTCGGGTTGCCTATGATTTCCCTCTCCAGGTATCTTCGCCAGCGGGGCACCGCCCCAGTTGGGACGAGCTGTAAGCTCATGAATGGTCTCCCGACATGTGTGGAAGTGCAAGGGAAAGGATTGGTCAACGAATAGGAAAGAAAATAGCTTGCGGTCCGTAGTCGGATTTTTTTGTTATTTAAGGTCGCATCAACGTCTGTGTCATTAGCGACCACTATTGCACTTAACGATGTGGTAGCTGTGAAGATAAAATGAGGTGGTGATGATGGGGGCTGAAAGGGCGAACATAAATACAACCATGCCCGAGGCGGGCCTGGAATCCTTGATTCTTCGGTCTGAGGTCGCTACGGCACTACTACCTAAACGATCTCGACCATCCCGACCGGCTCATGGTTAGTTTTTTAGGGTATTTCTCCTGTATGCGCCTGGGATTGTTGAAAGAAACCACGGAAAAGTGCTGATCTGAGCAGACGGCAGGTAGAACTCGGTCTAGCTACAAAGCCTCTAAAGGGTCTAAAAACCTCCACCGTCGGGATTGGAACCCAAGGCTCTCCCGATCTGAGTCGCCGCAGAATCAGCGGAAATGCTCACTGATGTACACTCTGCGGGTTTATTTTTGATTCCAGCTTCTTTTCTTTTATAAGCAGGCTGCGGTCAAAATGTGGCCTCTTTTTAAATTTAAGAGATTACGAACTTTCAATTCCTTATCAGTCGCTCCTTCATTATCAAGCGTCCCTTTTGGGACTGCTTTCACACACTTCATGTTATTTAAACTGCCCGCCGCTTTGGTGGTCACAATTTTGTTAACGCAGTGCCCGGTAGCTAACGCCCTCTGTCCGCCAGCGGCAGAATTCACTGAAATGTCTCCCTTCTGGTTACTCCTTGCCGACAGTGGTTTATAATCATGAAAAATCACAAGAAACCACACCACTTCCTGTTATATTTCGATTACTAAAAAAAAGTATTTTTTATACCGCAATTGATATACACTTGCGCCCTTAAAATAAAACAAAATGAGTCTTGAAATGATAACATTTTTAATCTTTTTAGTATAAAATGTCGGTCTATTTTTTCGTAACGTTCCTTGTGATGTAATATTTTGGCATTTGAAAACTGTCAAAAATTTGCCAAAATTAA
This sequence comes from Gryllus longicercus, assembly GCA_038098605.1. NCBI lineage: Eukaryota > Metazoa > Arthropoda > Insecta > Orthoptera > Gryllidae > Gryllus > Gryllus longicercus. Next base: position 557,111 of record JAZDUA010000769.1, read on the forward strand.
ATTTTAATCTTCAATTTCGTAGTATCAAATGTTAACCTTTTGCAAATTTCAAAAATGCAGAGGTCGTCGAAACTTGGACTAGCACCACGTTTTCTATCGTCCCTTGACACATTCAAGGAGAAATTTTTAGGAAAATTTTTAGTGCCGTTTTAAAGAAAAAATGTTCTAAAAATATTTTTAAATTGACCGTTTTTCGCGCACAATTACGCGAAAGCTACCCATACTTTCAAAAAATTGTACTTGACCTTATTTCAAGATCTGTCTTGGATCAGATTAAGGAAAAAATCTGCATCTTCAATATTGTGCTTGCAAAACAGTAATCGTGGAACGGACGGAAGTTTTGTCGTCAATCGATTTTGGGGAATAAAAGACCCACAACACATGGGTTCTGGCTACAGAAGGCGTTAGAGGTGGTACTATACACACAAGATTTATCCACTTTCTCGTTACCAGGGCTCGGCAATAGGAGTTTTTGTTTCGAAATTTCATTACACTTTCTCTATGTAGCGTAAGCAGTAGCGAGGCAGTAAAAAGCCACCGCTACGCTAGATCGCGGCGTATCCTTCTCCCTTCCCGGGAGCGGCCGCCCGCCTTGCTGCACCTCCGCTTTCCGGGGCGCGCGCACGATTTATGGCCGTGCGTTTTGCGTGCGCCCGCCCGACAGATGCCACAATGGGCGATCAGTCTTTCCCTTGACTTACATTTATTACCAAATTGATTCGGCCGCTTCGTCATGGCGTTGAGTTTTTCCCTCGCCCGTGCCCCCCCCCCCCCGCTCGGCGCTCGGCGGCTCTTCTAAGCGGCAATCAATGCGGCTTTCAGGCGCCTCGCTAAACAATGGGCGGCCGATACGGCGCGGGAGGGGTCGGTGTCGGTGGGTGGAGGTTCTCACGGGGAAGGCGCGCAGCACCAGCGCCTTACACTGATGTTTTGTGTTATCTGCGAAGTATTAGAAACAGCATCTTCGGTGTGTTACATCGTAGTATCTCTTGATAATGTAAACGATGTCGAATACTGCCTCTATTCTTTTGCAAACTCGTGATCTGCTCCGAATACAATTATTACAGTGCCATTTTTTAACTGTGCATCTGAGCCCTGGCTTCACATTGACATTATCACTGTTTTCCAGTCTTTCTCGGTCGTGCCGCTAGATGTCGCATGATTGCAACTGTATCAATCACTGATTGATACGGTCCCCTTATCTAGTGGCACGACCGAGTAAGACGTGAAATGCTGTGACATAATGCCACTGTGAAGACGGGCTCAGATGCGCTGGTAAAACAATCTACTATGCAATTGCAATTTTGGCAAAACGATTTTCCCCAACCATGACGGAGGTTTCACCGTAAAGCAATTTGTCAGTACCAAAGACTCTGACTTCACAACGTGATAGAGGAAGTTATTTACTATATGTCTAAAACGGATTATCCACATTTTCGTAACATAACGTATGGATCGAATGGATCGTAATTACAGGGAAATAACAAAACAGTTGAATGTATCTTTAAGGAAAAGATTTCATTCAAGGAAAAAAATCTCCATCTTTAATATTTTAGTTGTAGGAAGACGCCGAAAAATATTTTGATTTTTTCAGTCTTTCAAAAATTATAGCTTTAATGAACTTGAGATTAGCGTCATACTTTTAAACATCCTTCAGAAAAAAATTAAAATCGACGGAGTCATTTTTTCGAAAATGTTGAAAATGTTCAAGGAGCTTCATGTGAAGTTACCCCCAAAATTAAAATTAAAATTTCAAATTCAAGTGTCTGCGACATCTGCCAGATCGATAGGGGAATATCATCAGTTTTACAGAAATTCGGCTGAGCGTTTTATCCGCTATCGTTGGGCACGGACGGGCGGACGGGCGGACGTTTTGCCGTCAATAGTTTTTTCGGTTTCAAGGACCCACAAAAGAAGGAATTCTGGCTGAACCATATGCCACAAGATTTTTTTCTAATTTTAGCAACAGGATTTATCCACTTCTTCGTTACCAGGGCCCTGTAATAAGGGTTGTAATAAGAGCCAAAAATTCGTTTTTTCGCGCAGCAATACATAACTTTCTCTTTTTGAGAAGTTACTTCTTAAGCGCGAGATAGTAAAAACTATACGTTATAAAATGTGAACTGCAAAATTTACATGTGATTCTAAATTCATTAGAATTAGATACATGTGCGTTCATTAATGAAATGAAACTAAAGTTTTTAACTTTCGCCTGTTGCAATGATAATGATAATGATTTTAAATTTTTGACACAAAGCATGCTTTTTGATTCAAAAAAATTGTGCAACAGAAGAACACTTTGAGGTTTATATTTGACTTCGTTAAATTTGCGTAATTTTTTTATTTATTCTTTGCGGTGTATTGCGACAAACTGCTTAAAACTAAATTAAAGTATTTTTAGGAAATTTTTAGCTGTCAGGCAATCGATACTTTGATTTGTCATGCTATGGTAGTTCTAACACCACACAATTTATTGGAGTAATATTTTGACAGTCGGAATCTCGTTCTAAGGACTGCCTTCTTTGTGCCATAGACGCGTGCAATCCGTTTGTTCTGCTCTTTAATTTCTGCTGTGGTTCGCCTGAGCGAGCTGAGTTCTTCTCGAAAGACCACAAAGGGATCGCGCTTTACGTACCCAAGGCTCCAGAAATTGTACGCTCCCCGACAACGGTATTATCGTTAACAGTCGAAGTCCAACCACAACGAGAAATGTTCTGTTATAATAATAAATACCTTCTCCGTATTTTACAGGGCCTGACTGCCATGGCAATCCGCTTTGGGTTCGAAAGTTTCCAGTGAACTGCAAGGATCTAAAACTGCCTCTAAGTCGTCACTGACAATAGGCACCATTTCAAAATTCGCGATTTTCCTTGTTCAGAATTTTGCTGATAGAAGTGTATTCCTTACGTCAGAACATAAATAATATTTCATATTAGTTTTCATGAGAACCCACAAAAATGTCAATAATTAACCAAAATTCAGAACTTCAGAAACTCAAACTTTTCTTGAAAAATTAACTGCACTGGGGCTTCTTTAACAAAAAATCCTTAACAACAGGCTCGTAACAACCATTTTAATTATAGGTGCTTTAATGACAGTTAACTATATCTGCTTTTAAATATTAATTTATTTTAATTTAATATTTGGTGAGTAAAAATCATCCAATCTTAAAATTCTAATGTCATATTAAGACAATTTACTTGGAGAATTAAGATTGAAAATTTATTTAGTTCTAAGTGCATTGAAATAATTGGAATAAATTTTATTTTTTCTTTAATTAATTGTGTAGTGTCCCAAAACTTACATTCGCGATAACAGGTTTCGAAAATTCAATTTTTTAAATTTTTCATGTCTCACAATATTTTCTTTTTGATGTTATTTAATTTTTTGTTTCTTTCTTTACCGTATGGGATTATTTGCAGTGGCCGCCATTGGCTGAAGTTCTACCCCCGTATTTTCGACCTAAGCATCCTTTGAAGCTGACCCCTCCCGCGGCTCTAGGGGGCCTTTCGAGCAGACGTCCCCTGAACTGCCTGGGTGTGATTCTCACTTTCTTCCCTAGAGGTCGGACAGATAACTTATTCGGAATATTATTAATGATTTCTTTACAATTGATAAAATGTATTCTGGATATTCTGCGAACTTGTGAACTGCGAATCTCTGCTTGCAACAAGGAATATACTTTCAATTTTTCCTTCCGCTCTTGAACGCCTTTCAAAAAAAATGTTTATTTTATATAGGATTAATTTACAAAGTGTAGCTACGAGATACTCATTTGTATTTTGGGGCTTAAAACTAACTTATTACGAAACTAATCTAAACTGCAATTGACGAGAGGACTCACAGAGCACCTCTAAATATCATTAAGATTTGGAAAATATGCTCAGAAAAGAATGGATACCTGTTTTTATTCTAGTTGGGTTTTCATTATATTTTCGTATGTTAATGTGTGTATCCTGTTTAATGAGGTGTAAGTTTGAATATGTATTATTGGGAATAAAGATTTTGTGCTACGCGATGGGTTTTAAGTTAAGTTCGTGGTGTAATTGTTTATCGGAAATGAACCACGGGGCTTGGTTGATAGTTCTTAGATATTTGTTATGGATTATTTGTATTTTGTTCGTATTGTATTTAGGGGTATTTGTCCAAATTGGACAAGCCTGCAGGAGAAAAGATCTAATAGTGGTTTTATAAGCTAATGCCATTATTTCGTGGAAACTTAGTGCTATTTGTAAGCATCACGGTGTGTCCCAGCGCCTCGCGGAAAGGGCCGCCCGCGCGTGACTCAACCGCGTTGCGTGGCCTTCTAGGGCGAGGCGCGCTGCGTTCGTTCATTCATCCGGCGGCGACACGTGGGGCGCACGTGCTGGCACGTGGGCGCCGCGTCGATATGCAAATGCGCCGCCGCCTGCGCCTGATTGCGCGGGCCGACGCGACTCGCGCGCGCGCGCGCCTTCGTGCACGTGTGGCGCCGCGTGGCGGCCTCTCGCGCGCACGGCCACCTCTGACCTCGTGCGCGGTGCGCTGGAACCAATATCCAGGCAGTGGCCGCCGGTGTGGGTCCTTTCTTAATGTTTACTCCTCTTTATCTCAAGTTCCTGGAACTATTAAATCCCAATGAGAACCGGGAGAGGTTTCTCTGGGCGTCAATGATCGCTATCACTGTAGTGCTTCTGGTCGGGAGGTCCTAGGTTCTAGTCCCGGCAGTGGGAGAATTTCCGCTAGGTAGCTGGGTCGAATTCAGTTGCTGTGTGGAGGAGAATTTTGGCGGCCGGCTGCTCTGATCGGGAGTTTTACGTGGTTTCTCCGAACAACACCAGGCGAATACTGGAGCAGTACTCTACCAAACGGGAGCGATCTTTCCTTCCTCTTTCTTGCCTTAACCTCAACCCTTACTTACACACACTTACACTGACATGCACAACACTACTACACATGCCGGGAGACCGGTCGGGAGCTTAGAGCTTGACCCGGCCGGGGCGGTGCCCTGATAGGGCGGTGCCCTGGCTAGTCGACAGGGTGGTCGGCGCAGGATCTCACCATCCAGCTGGGGAAGATCATAGTCATATTCGATGAACAATCATCCACTACACTTACGGGATGACCTGAGCAGTTGACGCGCCCAGAATCGTTAATTAAAAATTTTAGAAACTAAAGTCAGAGATTTTTTGCGGGTGAAAGTGAGTGCAGAAAGGAAGCTCTTGTTTTACGAGGAATTAAATTAACATTTGTGTTTCATTCTATTCTGTAATATTTATATAGAAAATGCTTATTGATATTCTGATTGAATTTCTCTTTAAATAATTGCCTTCAAGAATTCTCAGACCGAGTTTGTCCGCAGATTATCAACAAAACTGAAATGTGGTTATCGAATTATTCAGGTTGGCAAATGCTTATTTTTTATTGCGTGAATTTTATTACGAAGCAATTCCATGGCTTTCCGCAAGGGAATTTTTATGATCCGTGCGAGACCGAAAGTAACTTAATTCACTTTCAACAGTACTCTCGAACATTTACGGTTTTTCTACCTTCCCTGGCCCTGAACTACGTCTTTCCTTAATCTACAGAAGCCATTCTCACTCACAAGAACTCCCCCAACATCATCTCCTTCAGCATTCCACCGTATCCCATATTTACACGGCCTTTACACGAGACGTTTCCGAGACTTTTCAGAGCTTTTAATGTTTACACGTCCGCACATTCGCTTGAAAGAAAGACACGAAAAAAGTCGCTGTAAGTCAACACCACTGTTAACCGCCAGTCGACGTCGGGGGTGAGCACCCCCACCGATTTATCTGCCGGCAGGGCGGCCCTCGCTGAGGTGGCGTTCAACGGCGCGGCAGTTCGTCAGGATCCGTCCCCGGCCACGTAACTCTCGGCTGTAACGAGCGGAGCGCGCCCAGAAATAGGCGGGCCGGCGGGTGCGATAGGCGCGGGCCAGTGGTGCGGGCGGAGAGGAAAGCTGGTCAAAATTCTACGTTTACGTCGTAGTAGTGTTCGGTATCTTTATTCTTTCTGATTTTCTATTCATATGTCGTTCCTATATCGTTCGCTATATCTTTTAAATTTAAAATGTTTAACAATATAACTTTAGATTGTAAGCCTCTTTGCCCTGAGTAAGAGACCCTTGCCCTAATAGGATTAAACGGGCTAATAATAATAGTAATAATAATATATTTATAATTGGATTTGTTTATAAGAAACTTATGAGCATATTGTTTGCTTATCAGTATTCTAATCTGAAGATAATGTCATTTAAAATACTTATTTGTTTCTTTGCCTAATGAATGTACCTTGTCTACTGATATTTGAATATTGCCTAATCGATACTATAATTCAAAAGGCCTGTAATAATTTCCAAATTACCCGTTATTATTTTTTCAAACCTAATGCGATTATACACCAACTAATAATTTGTAACGAGGTAAAATGAAATTATTTTGCTACATTCTACAGTTATAATTGATTTGGCATTTTGAATAATTGTTTGTAAGCGGCAAACCAAACTGTACATTTCATTTTATACACTTTCTGATTTTATCCTTCACTATTTTGGCCCAGCTAATTTGAATCCGGAAATTTTGAAATATTTAAGTTTAGAGACACAAGGAATTTACACAGGAATCAATGTGCGTGTGTGTGTGTATTTGGCACGATTTCGTCCGACATTGCCAGCTAGCTAACGGTGTTCGCGGATGTGCGCCTAGTTTAATTTCCACGCCAAGGAGCGGTGTTAGACACAGACATATGTGGCGTGCATGGCGTATTCCCTTCCCAGAATCTAGCAAACTCCGTCTGCCTGAGCATTTATTCGTACGCAGAAACACAACAGAAACTGAGACGATTTTTTTATTGGTAATTACACCTGTATTTTTGCCCAGAAATCGGGATCGCCCAACGGGAAGCTAGCAAGTTTGCCCACCGGAGGAGCTAACACCCGAATGAACACCGAATTTGAATGATGAATTCGCGAGTTATTGAGTTTCCCCCGCTTTCCTGTCGCCGTGCAGCACTGCGTGTGTGTCCGGGGCGGGAGGGAAGCGCGCACGAGTCGGATTGGGATTGGGATTGGGAGTGGGATTGGGATTGGGATTGGGAGTGGGATTGGGATTGGGATTGGGATTGGGATTGGGAGTGGGAGTGGGATTGGGAGTGGGATTGGGAGTGGGATTGGGATTGGGAGTGGGATTGGGATTGGGAGTGGGATTGGGATTGGGAGTGGGATTGGGATTGGGAGTGGGAGTGGGGGGGGGGGAGGGGGAGGGGAGGGGGAGCGGGAGGGGGAGGGGAAGGGGGAGGGGAGGGGGAGCGGGAGGGGGAGCGGGAGCGGGAGCGGGAGTGGGAGGGGCGGCGGCGACTCCGGAGTCGGTTTGGCGCCCGAGCGCATTCTCGGACGTCGCCCTTCACGGCGAGAGCCTTCCCAGCGCCCGCGCTGTGAGGTCTCTGGGTGAAGAGTGCGTGAAGTGCACGAGTGGCCGATAAGATACTGGCCGAAATGTTAAGAGATAATCAGCGGCTAAATGTAAACACATTCTTTTTTTTTTCTTTTCAAATTCATTTTATTTCAAGTCGCATCAACGTCAAGGTTATTAGCGACTGCATCTATACAGGATTACATTACATAGTGAATAAACAATTTAAACAAGTATTAAACAGTAATTTACAGTTGACATTCAGACTTACAAATCATTATACACTTTTAATATTTTACATACTTTTTATATTTTTTCCTGAAAAACACAAGAGTATAAGATAGTTTACAGACGTGAGTCTGTAGGATTGATTGGCATAAACACATTCTTGTGAACCCGTCAAGGGAAATATGGGAAAGTCCATTGATACGTAATATTTTCTACACTTTTCTTACGATTTAAATATCTTTTTTTTGTTGCTTAAATAGCTTTTATGTTTTCTGAAATATTCAGATTAAAAATAAGAACTTCTAGCGGAACTCTTGTAGTGTTCGGTCTTGTATAACTCCAGGTGGTTGGTGATTTTAAATAATTTATCTCTGCTAACAATAATTCAATTGCCTGTTCTTTAATTATGGTATGACACATTTTCTCATTCGATATTCATATGCAGGAACACTCATCGCGCTCCGAATGTCTACGAGAAGGTCAAGTTGTTCGAAATGATCGAGAGAACCTGGGGAAAATCTACAATTCTCGTGACAGTTGTGGGGACCATGTTTGCAACAATCTCTCTTAAAAAAATTCTGTGACATTCGTAAAAGACAAACTTGAAGTAATTTGCATGTTGTGCTTACACAAACATCGCTACTACAGTAATTTTTAAAGAAATTTGTGTAATATCTTCAGAATAAAATTATTTAAAAACATAATTGAATATATTTAAAAAAATGTATAACCACAGCATGAAAAAAATATCTGTGCCCAGTAGTGGGTGAGGGGTTATCTTACTGTCCTCTGCACCCCAGGGCGCGGGTTCAATCTCGGCCGAGGTGCCTGGACTTTCGAAGGGCGAGAAAATCCACAGAAGCCACATTGCACTCGTGACATGTAAAGGAAGCCTGGTGGTATGCCCGGCAAAATTAAATCCTCCCAACATCATCTCACCCTAACGAGATCTTACTTTCTCCCAACCAGATACCATGACTGGATGCTAAGGATACTAAGACTGACTCCGACATCTGGTGGAGGAAGTGAGTCCAATCTCAGGCGCATTTAGGGGATGGCCACGTGGTGCGCCTGCTAAATAAAGGTCCTCTGGCCTCGTCGGGGGTAGGCTTCCAAAGAAGCCCAGGTCTAAATTCGAGTTCGGAACATCTTAAGAGCAGTCTTCCAGCAATAAAACCCATACGGTAAATAATAAAACAATGTTATGGGGTAAAAACCGTTTAATTCACGTAAAGTTTCAGGTAATATAATGCTAGAAGGGTCAATGTTGTTTCTAAACTCCCTTCCAACCCTTTGATGTGATATAACTAATTATTTCAACTCTTCACATAGTGTAATTCAAAATTTCTAAATAGAGGAATTATTATCATTTTGCTTCAGTTCTAAAATAGCAGGAGTTTGTCATTCTTCGATCAACACGACACACGCGACAGGATGACCCTCCTCTTCTTTTAAATATGAAACAGCCCCTTCAGGCCGGAGTTGACGTCGTGTGCAACGGAGCGCGGCGCGGCGCGAGCGCTGTCTGTGTGCGCACGGGCCGCCGCGAGGAGCGCAGAGCGCACTTCGCCGCTCCGCCCCGCCCCCGCCGCCCTCTACGCCCCGCTCCGCTCCGCCCCGCCCCGCCCCGGCCCGCTCCACTCCGCTCCACTCCGCTCCGCTCCGCCCCGCCCCGCTCCGCCTCGCCCCGCCCCCGCCGCCCTCTACGCCCCGCCCCGCCCCGCCCCGGCCCGCTCCACTCCGCTCCACTCCGCTCCGCTCCGCCCCGCCCCGCTCCGCCCCGCCCCGCCCCGGCCCCCCGCTTAGCTCCGCTCCGCCCCGCTCCGCTCCGCCCCGCCCCGCCCCGGCCCCCCGCTTAGCTCCGCTCCGCTCCGCCCCGCCCCGCCCCGCCCCGCCCCGTCGCGTTGCATATGCATGGCCGCGTCATTACCCCTTGCGTACGGGCCGCGAGCGCGCCGGCGCGCCCTCTGTCTGCGGAGCGCACTGGGCCGCGAGGCAGCTGTCTGCGCACGAAAGACTCCCTCGTGCGAGCGTTGCACTCGAGGCGAGAAGAGTTGGAGATGGAACGGCAAGGCCCCAACTTCAGCGCCTCTAAACGACAGGTTCTAGGGTTCGAGTCCCGACAATGGCAGGCTTTTCGACTCTAACTTGTCCCCTAGGTCGAAATCAGTCGCAGTCTGGAGAAGAATTCCAGCGGCCGGCTGCTCTGGTCGGTAGTTTTCCGTGGTTTCTCCCATCAACACAGGGTGAATGCCACAGGAGTACTTTAACAATCAGGTCACGGACCGCGCGCCATTTTGCCTTCCCCTTCCTTATCCTATGCCTTACTTACACTGAGATGCAGTACACTATAACGCTTGTTGGGTGACCGGTCGGGAGCTTAGAGCTTGTCCAAGCTGGTGCGAGATACCTGGTTGGTGAAACCCCGCTAGTCGACGGTAGGTCGACGCCGGATCTCACTATCTACCTGTAGAAGATAATCGCCACCTCACGAGGAAACAAATATGCACTACACTTACTGGAATAATAACCTTAGCAGTTGAAGCGCCCAGAAATTAATAATTCGCCAAATCGACAATTAATTTATCAATCAATCAATCAATCGAACTTCTGCGTGTTCAATGATATTGCGTGTATGATGGACGCCAAACTCAAAACGAATAAAGTGCCTAGGTTTAAACCAACACATATGATGTAAGTGGTATTAGAATAAATGACCGTTTGTGGAAATAAAACATGGATTATTTGAAATGAATAGAAAGAAATAAAAAAAAAATAGAAGGCACGAGGTAAAAAAAATAAAAGTAGTTAATAATATTAAGAAGAGGAAATTAATTGGTTCGAGAACATTTTAGATCACGACGAAACGTTAACGAACAAGATAATTTAAGGTAAAAATGGGAGTACAAAAAGTAGAGGAATGAGGGGATATGACAAATTAACGTGCACTAATCGAGGAAAGCGGAGAGCACAGGATAAAACAATGTGGAGGAAAAAGTGGAGCTGAGACGAATCATCACACAGTCATAAATCTCTAGATAAATACTAGAAATGAAGTTAGTTCAGAATATCCTCCACTATTTTCACCACCGATCTATGCTCCCCACCCACTGCGCGTCACGGCTAGTCCAAGGCCACGACGTCGCAGAGGCGACCGCGGGCGACGCTCGCTGCAAGGCACCACCCACGGCAGCGCGGCGCGGCGCGACACAGAGACACAGCGAAGCAGCGGTGACGGGGGCGGCGGCGACTACAGCGACCACGAAGCGCCCCTCGACAAGAGCGTCGCCTGGGCGGCATCTCCACAAACGCGCCCACCGCCAATGCGGCGGCGGACAAGCCTACGAGATACTCCTTAAATACGACTTCTGTTCCAAGGAACGTTCAGTGGGTGACGAAAAATTTATTTAGCTTGTTTGCTATAAGTGTATTCTCGTAATTGGAGGTCACTGAATAAATTCATTACGTCAGGGTAACTTCAAATGCAGTTACGACAGGGTAACTGCAAGGTATTCTCTGCGCGGAAAAGTTCATTTTCGCTCAAATTTGAACATTTGATTATTAATTCATCATTCTTGTTGGAATACATTGAAGTATTGGATATTCCGATATAATCCTATGTATATGGAATACAATGATAAGGACAACTTCCTTCCCTTGGTAATTAAAAATGTTGTTGCATCTGTATGTGCAGAAACTCCCTGCAATGGAAAAAGAGCCAGACAAATTGACTTTCTTGTTAGCTCTGGATAAGCTAATTCTATTGTACAATTTCCAGGAAATAACTGAATCTTTCCTTTCGGTCGTTCTCTTCTCGCATATACTTGAAACATATTAAATAAAATTGAAAATTACTGCAAACGAGCCAAGAATAAGCGTATTATTTAAAACAAAATATGTTGATCCTATTATTTGTACAAACATAAGATACACCTCGTGAAACAATTAGCTTGTAAGACTGCTGCATTATTAAGGAAATGATGCAAAGTACGAATTAGAAATGATTCAACCGTATTTGCAATGATGACGTGTTCCTTAACGACCGATCCGCTACGCTTCCTGGTTGCGTTCGCCCTGCGCGGCACGCACGCCGATAGATGCCACCCGGCGATACCCGGCCGCCCTGGCTCGAAAACAACGGAGGGCGGGCAGCGACGGGCGTCCAGGAAGCCCATCGGGGCTCCGCGCCTCGCGCAGATGGATCGCGCGCGCAGTGCGGGCGCAGGACGGTATCTGCGCGCGCTGCGCGGGCGCGTGAGTAGTCAGCAACGGCTCATCAGATCAAGCCCCGACTGCGCCCCACGCACCGGCGAGCAGGAGGTGCGTCCGCGCCGCGCCACACCGCACCGCATCACTTCAGCCGTCCTCCCGCCGCATTCCCGCCGCCCTTCCGCCGCCCTTCCGCCGCCCTCCGCCGCCCCTCCCGCCGCCCTCCCGCCGCCCTCCCGCCGCCCTCCCGCCGCCCTCCCGCCGCCCTCCCGCCGCCCTCCCGCCGCCCTCCCGCCGCCCTCCCGCCGCCCTCCCGCCGCCCTCCCGCCGCCCTCCCGCCGCCCTCCCGCCGCCCTCCCGCCGCCCTCCCGCCGCCCTCCCGCCGCCCTCTCCGCCGCCCTCCCGCCGCCCTCCCGCCGCCCTCGCGCCGCCCTCGCGCCGCCCTCGCGCCGCCCTCGCGCCGCCCCTCCCGCCGCCCTCCCCGCCGCCCTCCCGCCGCCCTCCCGCCGCCCTCCCGCCGCCCTCCCGCCGCCCTCCCGCCGCCCTCCCGCCGCCCTCCCGCCGCCCTCCCGCCGCCCTCCCCGCCGCCCTCCCGCCGCCCTCCCGCCGCCCTCCGCCGCCCTCCCGCGCCCTCCCGCCGCCCTCCCCCCCACCCTTCCGCCGCCCTCCCGCCGCCCTCCCGCCGCCCTCCCGCCGCCCTCCCGCCGCCCTCCCCCCACCCTTCCGCCGCCTTCCCACCGCCTTCCCACCGCCTTCCCACCGCCCTCCCGCCGCCCTCCCGCCGCCCTCCCGCCGCCCTCCCGCCGCCCTCTCCGCCGCCCTCCCGCCGCCCTCCCGCCGCCCTCCCGCCGCCCTCCCGCCGCCCTCCCGCCGCCCTCCGCCGCCCTCCCGCCGCCCTCCCGCCGCCCTCCCGCCGCCCTCCCGCCGCCCCTCCCGCCGCCCTCCCGCCGCCCTCCCCGCCGCCCTCCCGCCGCCCTCCCGCCGCCCTCCCGCCGCCCTCCCGCCGCCCTCCCCCCACCCTCCCCCCACCCTCCCGCCGCTTTCCCACCGCCTTCCCACCGCCTTCCCGCCGCCCTCCCGCCGCCCTCCCGCCGCCCCTCCGCCGCCCTCCCGCCGCCCTCCCGCCGCCCCTCCGCCGCCCTCTCGCCGCCCTCTCGCCGCCCTCCCGCCGCCCTCCCGCCGCCCTCCCGCCGCCCTCCCGCCGCCCCTCCCGCCGCCCTCCCGCCGCCCTCCCGCCGCCCTCCCGCCGCCCTCGCCGCCGCCCTCCCGCCGCCCGCCCTCCCGCCGCCCTCCCGCCGCCCTCCCGCCGCCCTCCCGCCGCCCTCCCGCCGCCCTCCCGCCGCCCTCCCGCCGCCCTCCCCCCCACCCTTCCGCCGCTTTCCCACCGCCTTCCCACCGCCTTCCCACCGCCCTCCGCCCGCCCTCCCGCCGCCCTCCCGCCGCCCTCCCCGCCGCCCTCCCGCCGCCCTCCCGCCGCCCTCCCGCCGCCCTCCCGCCGCCCTCCCGCCGCCCTCCCGCCGCCCCTCCCGCCGCCCTCCCGCCGCCCTCCGCCGCCCTCCCGCCGCCCTCCCGCCGCCCTCCCGCCGCCCTCCCGCCGCCCTCCCGCCGCCCTCCCGCCGCCCTCCCGCCGCCCTCCCGCCGCCCTCCCGCCGCCCTCACGCCGCCCTCACGCCGCCCTCACGCCGCCCTCACGCCGCCCCTCACGCCGCCCTCACACGCCGCCCTCACGCCGCCCTCCGTTTCTTCCTCTCCCACCGACACTCCCTCCCTTGGCGCCATCGTCGCTCGCCTCACCCCTCCGCTTCCGCCTCCCCATTCCGCATCTGCCTACCGTCAGAGCTAGCCTCATCGTCGCCGTCACCCTCGCCGCTCCCGTCGCCCCATTGACCCCGCCTCCTCCCTCTGATGAGGCTTGGAATGGCTCCTAGGCTCATCGTTCTGCATCGCCCAGCGCCCCGCCTCCTCCGGCGACCTTGCCTGCCGTCGCCGCCGCCTCTCTCGCCGTCCCCCTCCTCCCCGTCGATACCACTATCCTCATCATCCCGTCGCCGTGTTCGCCTATTCGGTCCCTTCCGCCCTACACTGCCAGACGCTCCATCGCCTCAGCCGCAGCTTCACCCCCCCCCCCGCCACCGCGCCGGACTCCCCAAGCCCCACACACGTGCTGTCAATCCTACCGCACCACTCTGCCTGAGCTCCCTAGGCAGGTAAACGACCACTCCTAGTCTGGAGTGACAACGTGAAAGCTGTATTTAAAAAAAGATGTATTTATAGAAAAAATAATATAAATTAGTCCTGAATGTTGATGAAAAAAATTAACACGCTAAACGGGTTGATGTTCATTTAAGACTGACAATATGTCCCGCAAGGAACCATCCGGGGAAAACCAAACAGAATCTGAATCAGAATTACGGCTTCGAAGCGAACGGATGAAGGAAAGCGAAAAACGCAAGTAAAACAAAGGAAGAAAGCTGCTCAGGAGGAAACATGAAAAAACCTGAATCATTATCACTTTGTTTTTTTTAGTATCTAACCT